>FR997803.1:18912754-19222754 GCA_905475355.2 Clostera curtula
ACGGTGTGAACCCCTTCTGCCCTCGCCTGAGAGGCCGGTGGTGGGTCGGGGGAACCGCCACTGACGGAAGCCTCGATGCTGAGGGCGCCCCAGTGTACCGGGACGCCCTCTCTGACAGTCGCTTGCCCGTTGCGGGCACCACGCCGGGGCGTCACAGTAGAATGCGTTTACGCGAACTTGTGGCGCCCCAAGCGCGCCGTGTGAGGGTATACCGCTGGGGTTTTAGTGGGTAGACGACTCTTGGGTAGACGACCCTTGTCGGAGTCCCACATAATCACCGACCTCTCCCCCGGGGGGCGGTGGTATGCATAAAGCATTTCCCCAGAGACATCAAAAAAAAAGAAGGATTCAATTTAATACACAAAAGTTTGTTTACATCTATTTGTCATTTAATAATTTGAGATATACTTTTAGTCATAAACTAATCACAACATTTTAAAAAGTCTTCATTGGTCTTTGGAATAATTAAAAAAAGATATGTTCTTTATTTTTTCGATTGCTGTTCATGCACACAGTATAATAAACCATATTTACACTCTTTCTAATTTATTCAAATTTCAATTTTAAACAAAAACGCATGACGCGATACGCAGCAAGCGGTGAGGTAGCCCTTTCTTAAAGCACTGGCCGAACCAGTATAAACCGGTTTCGTTCCGTACATGACGAGCCGCCAGTGGCCCCGCACACACGCGCACCGTGCTTGTAGTAGTGTACCTACCGTGGCGCTGTTCTTAGAAGGTTTCGCTCTGTATTACTCTCTACTCCTGTGCTCGTGCCTTTGAATCCCTCGTAACACTCAGGAATCAACTTTAGAACATCATTGATTCCTTCGCTTGCTCGTTATTCAATATCAGCACTCGCAGCAAAAAACGACTCTCTTGTTGCACAAATAACTATTTCCCCAACCTAATATTAATAATAACAGTTGTAATAGGACTACGATGCGCTGAACTGCGGCCGCATCCAGCCGCAGCAGTTTCGCCGCGCGCTGGACGCCATCGGGCTGGGGGCTGTGCTATCCCCCGAGGAGATGCTGTGCGTCATGCGCCACTACATCGACCCCAATGACCCTCAGCGCATCTGCTGGAGGACTTTCGAGGACGACTGCGATCAAGGTAACTATACATTGACAATTCTACGAAATAATACTGATATTATGTGTATTGACAATTGAAATATCAGCCGTTAATACCGTTCAGATCTTATCATGGTGTCTGATCCTGCAGTTTCGACACTTATTTATGTGTAGCACAGACATATACGTGTTCTTTTTCAAGCTACTTAATTCAAGAGGAAGTTCTCAATTCAGTTGCATGTTTTTTATGTTCGTTACCGCATACATTTGTAAATCGATTCAAAAAATTCTTGGTATGGGTTTCCAATTGGTCCCTTATACATTCTATCGAAATCTGTTTAATAGTTTAGTGGAACACTTGGAATAAGTGAAATATTTGTAAGAAGGCATAGAGAGCATAAGTTAAGGTGAATGTTCCAGGGTAGAATGACTTAGACGTTGAAAAAGTTTTTCTTGCACCTTTATGAGCTTGGAGGGTTGTATTGATGATTTTGATGATTATCATTCTTTAACTACATACGTCTAAAGGTCTCCGTCAAGCCGTCGCGCTCGGCGCGAGAGTAGCGGTCGCGTCGCGTCGGCTCTGTGTGACATATTCTACATTAACTAATACATTACAACTCTTCACGTCCCGCCAGCGTCGCGTCGCCGTCCCGCCCCGTCCGCTGTTTGCCCAGACCTTTACAGCCGCGAATAACATTTTAATCAACATACAACCTAGCACTGACAAATTGCAAAAAACGTAACAAAATTTGAATTTCGCGGGCTACCCTGGAACATTCACCTTAACAAAAATACTTTACAAATAAAAAAACTTTTAATCAATTAATGTAAACAGAGTTCAAAGAAAAAGTTGTTTAGTAAGAATGGTAGGTTCAATAAAGGTTTATTAAAAAACAGAGATCGTTTAATTTTAAAATTTCATTAAGATTCTTGTTGTTACGAGCATCAATGTAACCCAATCAGATGCTTGTAACAGAAAATATGATAAAAAGAGTGTCCATGGAGTTTCTTGCCTGTTCTTCTCCATAGGATCTACTTTTTGGAACATGCAACTAGATTCCTAACTTCACTTTTGACTTTTCAAAAACACCAGTAAATAGGTTCAATTGAAATAAATGATTTGAGTTTGAGTTTGAGTTTCATCTGTTCTCCATAAACCTATTTACTACTGATATTCGGCACCCCAATATATTGACTCCGAGTGCGGTCCCACAGTTTTCACGACGAAAGAGTTGGAGAAGCATCCGAACGTGACGCCCGGCGCAGCGGGCGAGCTGGTGAGTGCCCTGCCGGCCCTGGGCTCCGCGGCTGACCGAGGCGAGGGCGAGCGCGCCTGCGAGCTGGACGCCGCCCAGGCGGCGCTGCTGCGGGTCCGCGCCGCCTGCTCCGAGCGCGCCATCGACCTGCGCCCCGCCTTCTCGGACCACGACGAGTTAGCTTCCTCATATATCCATCCACGAATGGCCAATAACCACGTCGACTAGCTTGTCAACTCATCGGGTGCACACATCTTTCGAGTTGAAAACTATTCGATCGCTCAGATCTTCCTTTTTCCTCCGCGCCTTATTATTAAACTTTGCAGGTTATTCTTTTATTAAAGGGCTCCAAACTTGTTTCGATACATAACCCTCCTAGGTACCTGTCGGCGAAAGGATACCGCATGGCATGTGTGTAATATTGAAAAAACAACTGATTTATTTCATCAAATCAATCAGACGTCGTCACTACGAAGATAAACTGGTCCCGTTGAAAGTCTCCGTCCAACATCAGGAGATCCCACATTGCAGTCGAGCCACTGCTTCGTGGTAACCTAGATGCGACATGATAATATCCAAGACACGCGCGTCGTAGGCACAACGACGGACACGTGTCGCGCGCGCAGCTGCGGCGCGTGCTGGCGCGGCTGGGCGTGCTGCCCGGCGCGGCGCAGCTGCGGGCGCTCGAGGCGCGCTACCTCGACGACTGCGGCTTCAGCTACGTGCGCCTGCTGGACGAGGTCTGTCCCTTCTGCTGCCTTCCCTAAGGTGCGGCACTGGACGTACGCACTCGAGTCCAACGTGTGGAAGGCCTTTTCCTCAACGAGATAACTTTAAAATATAGGTACATAGATAGTTCACCCGATCGAGCATTTCACCTCAGAGCGTGACGGATCAGCCTTACTAACCTAACCTACTGAAAGAAACTGTGTGCGGTGCGCCAAAAAAAGTTTTCACTTCAAAAACCGTTGCGTAGCTTTAAAGATGTATGCATACTTACATAGGGACGGACAGACGACAGCGACTTTGTTTTATACTATGTAGTGGTACAGCGTGGCGAAGTGTCGCCACGGCAATTCTCGCCACGCCGAAAATCAGGTTTACCCTCGCCTATAGATATTTCACAACAAAAAGCAAAAAGTTACATTTACATCAAATTTTACAAGGGGGTAATCTGTAGGTTACAGACTAACGTGACTTGTTGCCTCGACAGTTAGAGGAGCGCCCTGCGGAGAACGCTACGATAGCGGGCCCCTCGGCGAAGACGGTGCGCGGCCGCCGAACGGCCACTGTCGACCCGTTAGAGACTGACATCGTGCATATCCTCGCCAAGATCAAGGGCAAGGTCACTGAATCACTTATGATATATGAAACATAAAACCATGTAACAATAGCAACAACATTATCCCCCAAATCACAGCGGCCGCACTGCTTTTGGTACGGATGGTATCTTATTCCTTAGGAATGACACTCATTGACAGAATGTCAACATGAAATACTATATCCGCTTACCGCGGACTGCAAACACCAATG
Organism: Clostera curtula; assembly: GCA_905475355.2. Taxonomy (NCBI): domain Eukaryota; kingdom Metazoa; phylum Arthropoda; class Insecta; order Lepidoptera; family Notodontidae; genus Clostera; species Clostera curtula. The sequence continues at coordinate 18,916,622 of FR997803.1, forward strand.
AAATGTTCGAACCCAGCAGTGACAGAGATGCCTCCACTGCTGGCGTAGCATCATCGTTGGCTGTGCAGATGGTGCGTGAGGGCGTCCGGCCGCGTGAGTTCCTACGCCAGTTCGACAAGCACAACGAGCTTGTGATCCCGCGTGCCGACTTCTACCGCGGCCTTGCCTCCGCTGGCCTCTCACTCACTCCGCTCGAAATGGACACCTTGATGGAGGTGTAAGTGCCCTACAGTTGCATATTTTTAGCTACCCGTTGGACACAATTTCGCCAATGCTTACACACATTGACCGGACAACTTGCAAATGCCGTAGGTGCTTACGGCATAATACGTAGGTCACACTTTAAGTTTTGCGTAACTTAAAAAGAAACAACATGTTATAACCAAAATATTATGTTTACTGCTTTTCAAAACACTCTCCTTTACATTTTAAACATTTATTCATGCGACAGAACCATTTGTTAAACAGGAGGACCACAGATCTGAAGGCATGTTTTCTACGTGCCGATTGAACGCTATCACTGCCTCTTCATTCTTCTCATCAAATTTTGATTTCGGGAAAAATACAGAAATCACTGGGTGTTACGTCGGGGCTATGTGCAGGATGGGTGAAGAGTTGTACTTTTTCGAAAGCTAAAAATGACTTTGTTTTGTTGGCCGTGAGTGAAGAAGCGTTGTCATGATGTAGGAGAACGCGGCTTTTTGGTCGTCTTTCACGAACTTTTTCTAACACGCTGGGTAAACAAATGCATTAACATTCAGAATTCAAATAGTTTCGATTAGTTAGAAGTGCAAAACATTTAGTACTTTGGAGTCATGCAGTACGAATGTATATGATGATACGCCTACTGATTAGTTACCTAACATGAAGGGCGCTAGACGCTTGCGGCTTCTGTTAGGTATAAGGGGAAAGTAAAATTGAATCTCAGTCCAATAAACTAAATGTGGTGTTGAGATACCACCGTTTGTCTGTTCGGCGTGAGCTATTAGACCTCCCTAAAGAAGGCCCAACTGTCGTTGATTAACCGGCACGAATGTATAGGTTTTGTGCGCCCGGCCGACGACGCTACATCGAGTACGAGAGGCTTTGCAGCACGGTGGGTGAAGCTCTGACACAGGGCGGGCTGGAAAGAGCGCCGCTCTTGGAACCGGTGCCACACGTGCCCACCATCGACTCACCGCTCAACTACCTCAACTTCGAGGAACGCAACATCGTCTCCGGCGCGCTCAAGAAACTCTCCAAGTTCCCCGACCAGCTGTCCAATATACTGGAGGTCTTCCAGGTTAGTCATTTGCGTCATGTGAACCACTGGTTTTAAGTTTTAAATGCTCCTTCTTCCACACTGACTATGAATAATGTGTTCTCTTTTTGTAAGTGTCCATCGTGACCCAAACAAAATAAATTATTTGAATTTGAACTGTCAAGGCAAGGCAAGTCAGCTAAATTTCATAAACACATTGCTGCCGAGTATATACGACAGATTCAAGATGTAAGGCCGGTTAAAAACCAATGAAACCAATCCTTTTAAAACGGAAAAACCCGTTTATAACCGAAATAAACCATTTTTTATCGGTTTAAAACGGTTGGTTTTGAAGACTATGTTTTTCTTAATTACAACTACATTTTCTTAATTTTACCGAGGTAGTTGTATCGGAGTACATATAAACTGTGTAAAGTTTAAATGTGTTACCTACTGATATTAATATAGGTACTCGTTTAGTTCTATTTTGTCCGTCCAACCAAACGTACGTATTGCCTATCCTTCTAATGTGTGTAATATTCTATTTATTAAATAAGTATATGGTCTAAGAGCCCGTGAACCCCAGATCTACGTTATTTTATATAAGCTGAAAGTTTGTCAGCGCATGTTCCCAACACAGGTAAGAACGATGGACCATTAAGAAGTTTGGGTGACAGTGGCTTTGGCAGGGAACCGTCACTAAAGGTGTGTAAAATACAGATCTAAATACATCGAATAATAAAGTGCGATTTTTGGTATTACCTTTAGAATACCAAAAATCGCACTTTCAAATGTGGCAAATACATCGTGGCAACCCCTTGCCAGGCACCTTTAATGTTCATGAAAAAGAGTAGATGATGTTTCCTAATCTAGTTTCCTAGTTTTTTTTCCTAGTTTGACGTATATATCCGTGAGGTCTACGTACCTCAAGTTGTTTCCAGTGCCTATCAGCATCCAAATAAATGAATCATTTTGTAGATGGTGCATATGACCAGGCATAATAGCTGCAATGTCAGTGTCGACGATTTTGATCACAATATTCATTTGATTTGAAATACTGCACGCATGGTAGACTATTTTAGTATTAGCCTCTTCTACAACCCTTGTTACTATCTTGTTAGAAGCAATAACAACAAAAGAATGGCACTGTTTGGAATTGATGTGAATAGTTTTGTTTCAAATGAAAGGTATTATTTAATTACTGGCCCAATGCAAAATGAAAAAATCTACCAGACCTTGTATAAAATTTGAATTTTTCAATTCTTTCGGACGAATCACTCGGACGTGTTGATCAGGTCCAGTTATGGTGTAGCTCCAATTGTGCTGATTCTAATCGCCGAGAATGTCCGTAATCTTTGATCGATGGAGTCAGGTATTGACCAAAAATACGTCAATTCAGTTTCAAATCAGCTTTTATACTAAAACGTAAGTAAAATTATAATTTCATGAACATTAAGGGTGTCTGGCAAGGGGTTGCCACGATGCTAAGTGTACGGCAATGAATAACGTGATTTTTAATAATACTCTAAAGGTAATACTAAAGAATCACACTTTATTATTTGATGTATTTAGATCGGTATTTTACACACCTTTAGTGACGTTTCCCTGCCAAAGCCAATGTAACCTAAACTTCATAATGGTCCATCGTTCTTACCTGTGTTGGGAGCATGCGCTGACAAACTTTCAGCTTTTATTAAATAACTTAGGTCTGGGGTTCACGGGCTCTTGCTCTAATAGGTAAGGTATATCTACCTACAAACTAATTAAAAATTTTGCCAAAATGAAGTGTAAAATAGTTCTTTTTTTTTGTAGAAGAGTTTAAAACGGTTTATTTGGGGTAACCGCAACATTTGGTTTACACGGTTGTTTTACATCCATAAGCCAGTGATAGCACGTTTTCTTACGAAAACTTTTTACCAAATAAAAAATATGGTAAAAAGTATCTGAGGGCAAATTAGGTGTAGCTAATTCTAAAGGGTTTTCAACAAGTGCTTTTGTGTTATATTATTTAATAAAATAAAACAAGGACTTTAGATGAAGATGATTAAATTTTTTATGGTATTACGAAAAGTTTGGCAAATAGTCCTTGTCATGTACCCTGTACAAGATAGCATGATCGATTTGACAGATTTAAATTTTTCTGATCGACATAAAGGTATGATTCCGCACTACGTCGCGGTAATGGGGACCAGTAGTGCCGTGGTAGCACTTCTGCGTGCAGCGTAGTTCGGAATCATACCTTTACTTTGCAATGACGAACAGTGATGGGAAACAGATAATATCTAGTAGTCCAAACAATAACGTTTTAAAATACTTGTAACTGTGACAAGATGGTGTGGCTGTATTATGTGTGAAATTCTTTATCACTATATAAGACAATATTCGAATAAAACACATTTTCATTTTAAAATAATATTAGTTGGCTTTAGCACGCTGAAATTTAACACTTTTACAATTATTATTTTCTTTTCTTTTTTGTTTAGTTTCATGGTCTGAACAACCTATATAAATTTGGCGGGAAGCCCAAAAATAACCCTGTAAATTTAATAGGAACTTATTATGAATATTTACCCACCATCTTCTATCTACCCAATGTTTTATAAGTCTAGTGCAATAAAGAATTTCACACTTATTACACCCACGCCTACTTGTCACAGTTACAAGTATTTTAAAACGTTATTTTTTGGATTACTAGATATTTTCCGTTTCCCATCACTAGCTCGTCTGTCAAATCTATCAAGTTATCTTGAACAGGGTATAGTTGAAAATATTTTGTACTCATGCCCGAACTTCCGTCACGTTTTTCGGGCACTTTATTTAAAAATGTGATGTGTAATAGATAATGCTTGTTGCACAGCCATAGTAATGAAAAGTGCCCGAAACTGTCATACTGCTGCGTTTTTGACATGGCGGACGCGCCTGCGCTATGCGATCTATAAAAAGGCCTATTAGAAATGAAAAATGATATCAGGCAAATGAAAGAACGACCACGCTGACAGATGTCAATTCTTTCATCAAAGTTTTTAATCTAGTCTTGTCAAAATGGGGGGTCTATTTCGTTAATCATCACCATCACGGATTTTAAGTTATTTTATAAAAGGCTGCAATCGATTCAATTGGCTCCGTAGTGACAGGCTTAGAAGGCATTTCCTGAACCTCAACCTATTCTACTCTGAAGGTGTTTTATTTCGCCTTCCTCATAATACTCATATACTATCTTTGTTATACTGTTCAGTCCTACTGCCCCTTCCTATCTAAAGGATCGTTTCAAACTCCTTCATGAAGACTGTCCATAACATAACCCCTCAAAAAATAATCCAGTGGTGTTAAATCGCACGATGTGCGAAGTGGCCAGCCAGTGGCCACTTAACAGCTGAATTTCGTGAAATTATGCGATGTATGCGAATGTAACTTTAACAGATCCACCATTTCCATAATGGATTTTAGTTAAATTTTCAAGCGTAATTAAATTCATTGTAACAATTGCCAAAGCGACATCTACGAATACGTCAAAAAATTAAATGTCAAAACTGTCATGTTGTTCGTGTTGTCCCAATTGAAAAACAAAGTTATTTTTGAAACCGTAACGTAAGCGGATGCGTGGCGTCATGATGTGCAGGACATGGATAAGGAGCGGTGCGGCACGGTGTCCCGCGGCGCGGTGGAGCGGGCGCTGTGCCAGAGAGGCCTCCTGGCGCTCCTGTCCTCGCGCGAGAGGGACCTCGTCTGCAAATGCTTCGGGTACCGCCGCGGCTGCGGTGACGAAGTGTGTACCCTATACCCTGTGGCTGTCATGAGATCTTTTTTTCGTCGTGGAATTGATGCTTTTGCCAACAGTAGTTTATTTTGACACAGGGGCGGTGACAAACTCGTAGGACTCTAGAAACCGTTGGTTTTTTATCTCGTATAGGCTGATAGGTAGGTAGATCATCATCATCATCGTTTCAGCCAAGAGGTGTCTACTGCTGAACATAGGCCTCTCCCAAGGATTTCCCCAAAAGCCGGTCCTGAGCCGCCCGCATCCGCCGTCACCGTGTTGGAGGTAGACGCTGCTTGCAATTCCACCTTCAATAGTTTCATCATCATCCTAGGCTAATAAAGACCCGTTTCAAGTTGTCCTTCTCTTGCGGCGAGATTATGTCCATGAGATGGAAGGCGGCGGTCACTGTATCAGTCGCCACACGGACAAAACTAAGTTTATGATCTATCTACAACTATGAAATTGTTAACAGCCATTTCTCTATAATTATTCCCTGTATTCGAAAACATCGGGGAACCTAATAAAGTTTCAATGAGCGGTTGTTTGACGTACCTACCTAACGCCAGAATGTTTCGACAGGTGAATTACCGCGGGCTAGTCAACGCACTAGACGTCCTGTACGCAACGGCAAGTGCGCAGCCCTGCTGAGCCGACGGCGGCACCAATGCTTGCATTTGACCTAATATCACTATTGTTTCCGAAATATATTAAAAGATAATATCTATGTACATACTGACCAACAGTAAGTTGCATACAATTCTTTTTAACCCCCGACGCAAAAAGAGGGGTCTTATAAGTTTGACGTGTCTGTCGGTCTGTCTGTCTGTGGCTCCGTCCGTAGCTCGCGAACGGATGAAGCGATTTCAATACAGTTTTTTTTTGAGTTACGGGCGAGTGTTCTTTAATATGTTGGATGAAAATCGGTTGAGACGATTAAAAGTTATGGGGGTGAACGTGGGGAAGAATAACCGAAAGTATGCAAATATAATCGAGTGGGGTCTCAAATGAAAGCGCATCACGTGCACATTATAAAATAATATGTTCCATGAAAATCAGTTGAGCCCGGAAAAACTCTGGGCGTAAAGGGGGTGGGGATACCCAATATCTGCAAATATATATGGTGGGGAGAAAATGAGGATGCGACAAGAATCTATGTATTGACAACTTAACAACATCTACATCATAATAAGCGTGTACCTATAGAAAGCAGAAAAATTAAATTAAATTAAAAATTTAAATAAACCCCCTTACACAATGACCTACTTTCCCTTTAAAAAGTAAAAAATAAAAAAATACATCGCGTTGGGGGACCAGGGCTCAGGTAATAAATAAGTAGGAGCGGTCCCCCAACGCGATGTATTTTTTTCTTTATAAAGGGAACATAGGTAATTGTGTCGTGGGTTTATGTAAATTTTTAATTTAATTTTTCGATTGTTATTCTTCCTATAATTCAAACTCTTTGAACTCATTTAGATGTTTTGACTAATGTATTAGGTTTGTCTCGAACAACGCTTAGGGAGCCTTCAAATTAGCCGCGCTGCTATATACTGCTAGGTTCGAGCATCATAATGTTGTACATTGATTTTCACGATTCACTCTGACGATAAAATTAGATTATTTGGTAAAAAGTAAAAAAATAAAGCAGTGGACTAATGTGGGCTGAAGATGATGATGAAAAAAGAAACCCATGAAAACATTGTCGTTATTTTGTATGTGTCATCGAACTGAATTTCATAAATAAAAGGCTACTGTGACCAAAACTTTCTAAATTACTTACGATTATCAAGAAAACGAATTAGGTACTTCCCCGTTTTGAACATTATATTGGAAAACAAAATACCTAACTTGTACATCTTTCAAAATTATGTACTATTGTGCTGAAGAAAGAATACATCCTGTCACTAGTTGATCGATGAAATGATGCACGCCCGCAGCACGGGTGATTTTTATTTTAGTCCATTGAAATGTTACTGTTTTTTTGGGCTTAGCTTGCGTTTGTCAGAGGTCGCAATTTTATTTTTTAGATATGAGGGGGGGTTACTGTAAAGTTAAATCAAAGTTTGTGGGGTCGCCACCCTTGTCCCACGGCCGCCATCTTGGAAAAACGGGTTATAATAGTTTTTACGGTTTATCTGCCAAACTGTAAGATTTCATGGACTAAAATAAAATTGCGTCCTCTGACAAACGCAACCCCAAATGTATCTTTTCAACGGACTATTTATACTTACCTATGGATTAACAAAGCAAAGCAGCGCTGCCACCGCGCGGCACTGCGGCAAATTTTAAGGCCCTTATTCAGTTTAATTACGTATACATAGGTACCTATGTAATGAAACTGCTTTTTTAATACAATTGCTCAAAAAGTGACGTATTGCAGGGACGTATAGCGTTCGGGAAGTGGGCTATTACACACTCGTGCTTTTTTTTACCAGTCCCGCACTAGTGCGTTCTCTTTCCCAACTGTCGAAATAATGTCTAATAAAAGGAAAAACCAACCATGAAGTTTTTACTAAAAAAAATCATAGAAGTTTTTATGATTCAAGCAAATACGTTTATTTCTAAAAAGAAACTACTTACTAATTTGTAGGTTAAGTTTCATTTCATTTCATCTCATTAAATTTCATTGTCATTTCATATCAATAAAAAAATTTCTACTGAAGACTTGGCTGTATGGGCATAGTTGTTTTTGCGTACTAGAATGGGTGAAGAAAAAAATATCTCTGCATTCTTGCATTCTACGGTTGGCGCGATTAGTTAGTTGAGTTTATTGTGTTTTTATTATTTTATTAAATTGCTTCATTTTTTCGCAACTGTATTAAAAATAGTCGTTCAGTACACGTGCGGAACCGTCATTGCAACTTGTTCCGACTGTCAACCCTCGTCTTCGGCTGCGCCTCGGCTCGATCGGGTAGACATTTGTCGGAACTCTTAGCAATGACAGCCTTTCCGCACTTGTAATGAAATAGTATATTTAATAAAATAATAAAAACACAATAAACTCAAATAACTAATCATTTATGACTTATAAAAAAAATGGCGCCAACCGCAGAATATAAGCATTATTGATATGAAATGAAAATGAAATTTAATGAGATGAAATGAAATGAAACCTAATCTAACTCATTAAATCTGATATTGAAACAAATTATTAAGTAGTTTCTTTTTAGAAATATATTTGCATTAATCATAAAAACTTTTATGATTTTTTTAATAAAAACTTCATGGTTGGTTTTACCTTAATAGACGTTATTTTGACAGTTGGGAAAGAAAACGCACTATACCCTGTACAAGATAGCATGATCGATTTGACAGATGTCAATTTTTCTGATCGACATAAAGGTATGATTCCGAACTACCTCGCGGTAATGGGGACCAGTAGTGCTGCGGTAGCACTTCTGCGTGCAGCGTAGTTCGGAATCATACCTTTACTTTGCAATGACGAACAGTGATGGGAAACAGATAATATCTAGTAGTCCAAATAATAACGTTTTAAAATACTTGTAACTGTGACAAGATGGTGTGGCTGTATTATGTGTGAAATTCTTTATCACTATATAAGACAATATTCGAATAAAACACATTTTCATTTTGAAATAAAATTCGTTGGCTTTCGCACATTGAAATTTAACATTTTTACAATTATTATTTTCCTTTATTTTTGTTTACTTTCATGGTCTGAACCACCTATTTAAATTTGGCGGGAGGTCGAGAAATAACCCTGTAACATTAAATGGGAACTTATTATGAGTATTGACCCACCATCGCTTATCTACCCAATGTTTTATAAATGTCTAGTGCAATAAAGAATTTCACACATAATACACCCACGCCAACTTGTCACCGTTACAAGTATTTTAAAACGTTATTTTTTGGACTACTAGATACTTTCTGTTTCCCATCACTAGCCCATCTGTCAAATCGATCACGCTATCTTGAACGGGGTATAGTGCGGGAATGGTAAAAAAAAAAGCCCACTTCCCGAACGCTATACGTCCCTGCAATACGCCACTTTTTGAGCAACTGTATTAAAATAGTAGATTTCATTACAAGTGCAGCCGAAGGCGAGGGTTGACAGTCGGAACAAGTTGCAATGACGGTTCCGCACGTGTACTGAATGACTATTTTTAATACAGTTGCGAAAAAATGAAGCAATTTAATAGAATAATAAGCCCATTGAGTTAAATGTATGAATAACACACAATAAACTCAACTAACTCAAAAGAGATATTTGTTTTCCTCACCCATTCTAGTAGGCAAAAGCAACTATGCCCATACAGCCAAGTCTTCAGTAGAATTTTTTTAGTGATATGAAATGAAAATGAAATTTAATGAGATAAAACCTAACCCAACTCATTCAATCAAATCATTAAATCTGTTATTGAAACAAATTAGTAAGTAGTTTATTTTTAGAAATATACGTATTTGCATGAATCATAAAAACTTCTATGATTTTTTTTTGTAAAAACTTCATGGTTGGTTTTTCCTTTTAATAGACATTATTTTGACAGTTGGGAAAGAGAACGCACTAGTGCGGGAATGGTAAAAACAGCACGAGTGTGTAAACTGTAATAGCCCACTTCCCGAACGCTATACGTCCCTGCAATACGCCACTTTTTGAGCAACTGTATTAAAATAGTATATTTTACTATAGTACCATAACACAAGCATTAAGTTGCTTAACTTGGGACGAGATGGCGTTGTGTGAAATGTCCAAGGATATTTTTTTATATTTAATTGTTCTCCATTTCGCAAGAAATTCACGCCAAGCATCGTCTCTTACTCCTATAGTGGTATAATTTAATTACCCTCTTTTGGATCTGATAAACATTTAAATTATTTCTAAAGCGATATCTGACGGTGACTGCGTGATGTCCATGGTGTGGTGGATCGCGCGAACCAAAGCGCTCCTGCCGCACGCGATCGGAGCGCGATGGATCGTCCGGCTATTGATATAAATAAATAAATATCCTTGGACATTTCACACAACGCCATCTCGTCCCAAGCTAAGCAACTTAATGCTTGTGTTATGGTAACGAAATGGATGATAAAAGGCCTGTAGGTACCAAGCAGTCTGAGCTTGGCAGATTAAATAGATAAATGCAATAGGTGCTAAGCTGCAGTGGCCGAGAAAATGATGAAAGTAAGTAGGTAGGTATACCTACGTATGTAACAAGAATATACCTAGTAGAAAATATCCGTCCAGCTAAAGTATTCCATCACTTGAGGCTTTTTAGTTTCTTGTTGCTTCTCACACACAACCACATCACATAAATTACCCATCTGCTGTGTTACACCCAATGGTACACATTGGGATTTACACAGCAGACTAGTTGGCGCAATGGTGACGCCATACTGTTTTTTGTAGTTCTAACCTGTGAAAGGTGTAAAAAAACCCAGTGTAGGTACCTACCTAGGTAGATTTTTGCCTTCACCGTGTTAGGCTAGACCCCCCTTGTTGACATTGTATAAGTAGGTAATCCACGAGCCAGTGAGGATTGTACTGAGGGACGCCTTGACATTATTACCGAATGGCGGACTAGTCCCACACGGCCCAGGATGGCGTTGGATAATCCAATAGGCCTCAAAAAAGGACCTAAACTATAGTACTAATTGTAAATTATATGCAAAATCGTAAGAGTACCTGTTTAGGTACTCAAATATGCAAGACAAAATTCATTGTCGCTAAAAGTTATTTTTCTCTATAGAAGGCGCCTTACGACTCTAGGGCATTCTCATTTAAAATTTACAAAGCTGATGAACACTGGATAATTCATTCGACCTGTAGTAGGTAATGGCGCTTCATACACCTATCCTCTGGCGTACACAAAGAACGCTTGGTGATACACAAACACACAAAAAGTCAAAGTTTTATTTACACATTTCTTTATTCAGACATACAGTTGTATATCTCCAGTTTGTTCATGACCGATTACTTACACTAATTTCATCCCTACGAATGGAAGTAACATCTAACTCGTAAAAAATACATGATTCTGTTTGCTCGATCTTCTATGAAATAAAGTACAAACTATCTGCGATGAGATCCAAACCGATCGACAGTGCAGAGGGCGGCGGACGGCTCGACACACACTAGACAACCACGCACACACGCGCAGCACGCACTCACACACGCACGCACGGCACGCCCGACCGCCACCGACGTAACGGAAGTTACAACTTTATAAGCTCGGAATTATAATTACTCATTACTCTAGAAATCAGTACGAAGGTAATTTCGAGACAAATGTCAATTGATTCTAATCAATCTGCAATAATACTCAGTGAATCTATAATCCATTACTATATTATAATAAATTTTACGCTAGAGCGTCCGAAAGCGGCCGCGCCGTATTTGAACAGTATTTTATCCTTAAAAATCTTCTTAAAATGTTATCGATAGGTCCTTAAATTAATTATGTGGAATGGAATGAAGTGGCCCCGGCGCCGACAGTCGCGGCGCGGGGGACACTCATGACCGGTGACTTCTTAACCTGCCGGCAAAACGATAACATTCATTATAACTTTGTTTGGGTTAAACATTGCAACGAATTAAAACAGTCCCATTAGTATATCCGGCGCCATAATTATTTATTACTCTATATTGGCTAAACGTATCAACGTAAGATAAAAAGGACTGCCATAAAAATAAGTAGATCGGAAATAAAGTTCTACATTGTTTTAAGACACGGGCGCTTATTAATAGTTTCGATGGCGTGTCGTGTTTGTGTGCAAAGCCGGCGGCGCTGTGAGACACGCGTGTACGGAAGCTTCGGCGTGCGGTTCATGGAGCACTCGTAACCCCACAAGCGTGCCGCACAGGGTCGCCGGGCTGCGCCGTGGCGTCTCGCTCACCTCACTATGGGACTGAGACGAGTGTGCGCTGAGAACTAGTAGGGCTGGTGCCTCTGGTTGGCGCGCCCGCCGCCGCCGCCGCCCCCTCGCTGCTTGCCGCCCTGGTAGCCCGCTGCAACCACACAACCCTATAGCCTGCGGCTACGATACCGCTACCGGTCGCCGCTCCCCGGCGCCCGCTCCACCGACGGTTTCCGAACAGCCTTACGCGTCTATTACTTTCGGTTGCGTACAGCAGAGTCGAGAACCGTCCCGGAGATTTAACTTAGCTATGTACGATAGTGCTTATACATAAAATAATGCACCCTATTTAAATACATTTACATGTAAAATAAAATATACTATCAAGTCTGTGCCACTATCTCTCAGATAAAAAACATCGCCGCCCAAACGATCGCAATTATAGTAAGTCCGATGGATGAAATACATAGCTTATAATATCATAAGACTTAATTCTAACATACACCTAGATTATTTTAAAAGGAGCCGTTACAACCATAGCCAAATATAACACCCAACTTAAGTGTAATATAATTTAGAATAATGAAGGTATGTGGTATGTAAGCGAAGCTTTAGATGTGTTCACATGCAAAAGTATAATTTATTATAAAAGACAAGTCCACAGTACCGGATGAGTGAACACATCTCAACTACACGAGCGGCAAGCGTCTCACAACACGTACTAGCTACAGAGATTTCGTAGGTATCGAGTGTTCCTTTTGGCCGCGAATGTATGCTCTTTTTGCTTTTGCTAAGCGCCTGTCCAGTTTCTGGTTGGCAATGGGCCGAGTAGAGGAACGCTCGAGCGCTAGTGAATAGTAGGCGTGACGGCAGTACCTTTGCCGCGAGGAGCCGCGCGCGCGCCGTACCCTCCCTCGTACCCTCCGTAACCGCCGTAGTCTGCCCGCAACACACAAACATTAGTCCGCTGCTCCAGCGGGCCTCCGGACTAACGACTACCCACAGCAGAACTCATCGCCACAAGCGCCCATTGCACCATTTCGGCAAGTCCCACCCACATGCCGCGATATTTACTTAGGATATTTCATATCAGAGAGCTGCAACGTCGTTCATCCAGCAAAGCTCAGTACCTTCAAATTTATCTATTTTCCCGAGATAACCCACGTTTCATGTCGTTAGACTACCAATTTTTTTTCACAAAATCCGCGTGAGCTCTCTGTAAATAATCGCTTTGTCCCCCACCAGCCTTGCACTACTTTTACTTAAACTGCACTATAATAGGAAAAAACTTTGTCCTTTTCCAGATATTAGAAGTCACTACAACTGTGATAGGGTCATGAACTCGAATAAGTACAGTCAGAGTAATTTCATGTTAAGGAGATGCGATAGCAAAAGCGGCCGTCGTACCCTCGACTTGTTGCAATGTCCTGATACCTACTTAGCTACGGTTAGTTAAGACTGGTTCTTCATATATTTATGGTATGTCATAAGTATTTATCCAGATAAATAGAACTTTTTAAGTTTGGATAGTTAGATTGTTGGCTGTATGGTTAATGTAATCATTTTTGATACATTTACATTAAAAACCTTTTAATTACACTTCGTAAATGTATAGGGGAGTTGAGAGGCGACTTGCATGCACCAACTCGCACGTTCGAGCATTCAATTACATGATAACAGTGGACAATAATTTTGCTTAAACGGTCGAATGGACCAATTAAGAAATACTGATTGCAACTTCATATAGAAAAGCCCTTCATATAGGTACCAATTTTGTTATTCACACCACTCCTGATACCAAGATGCTGTGTAAATAAGTACTATTAAATAATGTCTATTGTAACTAATGAAAAATGTTTGCATGCAAGGTTAGACAAATATAGGGTATGTTATCTCAGTGTATGGAGTGAAGCGTGAGTACAGGGCAAGGAATGGACTAGGGTGACATATGGAAACACATTGAGATTTTTTCTGTAACAGTGCTTTATTCAAAAGCTTCATCATATCTTTATCACTTTCACAATGTCTCTCCATATTTACCCCATTTCCCAGATGTAGCATGTGGCGAGAGTCAACAGTTACCATAGTAAAATAATACGAACTCCAGCGACATTGCTACATGTGTCAAAAGTGGTATTACAAACGAACTCTTATAAACATAATGCAGGTAACATACTTATGTACAGAATAATGTTATACCCGTTGAAACAATGATAAAGAGCGATAGCCGAACGGCACCTGCAATCTACATCTAGCGCGACGCGCCCGTAAACAAAATGCAACTAAATATGATTTCAGCAAGTTATATATGGATGATTAATTCTAATTACTCAAATTTAGACCAAACTGCGATTATATTCCGATTATACAATGTCGCCTCGACAACATTCACTACACATTATCTCGATAGAACATCAAATATATAGAAAAATAAATATTTTCCTACACACTAAGTTTAATACCTAAGCTTCGCGTGATGTCGATCTCCTAAAATAACCTTCACTAAATGTAAATAGGCAAATCTCGAGGACGGAGGCCTCCTCTTACTCTAGCTCTATCCTAGGGTCAGGTAACATCAGTCGAGGTAATGTGTCGGTGAGCGGACGCGGGTCGGCGCCCTAGTACTGCTTGCCGCGTTTACCGTAATTGGGATATCCGGAGTAATCGTATCCACCGTAGCCCCCGTAGCCGTCGTATCCGTAGCCGCCATAGCCGTAGCCGTCGTAGCCGCTGCCGTAGCCGCCCTGGCCGTAGCCGTAGCCTCCGTAACCGCCATTGCCCCAGGCGCCCTGGCCGCCGTAGCCCCCGCGGCCGCCGCGTCCACCGCGCATGCCTCTGCCGCCGCGGGCGCCTCGCGTGCCTAGTCCGCCGGGCCCGTCGGGCTTGGGCGTCGCGCGCTTCACGTCCACCTGCCAACACACGAGCCTCATTAGTACCACACCACCACTCTGATCCATTGGTTTACAAATGCTAACCATTTAAACACGCGACAGTGATACTGACCTCTTTACCGGCGATTGTCTGTTTTGGCGTCTTCAGTAATTCATTGACAACTTGTTCAGATTCAAATGTGATGAAGCAGAAGCCCTTTCTTTGGTTCTTTGTCTTGTCGAACGGCATTTCAACTTCAATGATCTGAAATTAAAAATAAATGTTTAAGGTGTTTTTATGAACTTGGAAATTAAGTATTTAAATTAGTCATTCAGTGGCCCGGATTCCTCTTCACCACCAATCGAGAAATAATTATCTCACCAAAACCGGATTTGTCATCATGTAATATCAGCTAATAAGAAAAATAAAAATTGTACAAGTGGTAACATACCAAATCATTAAGACTGCAATAAAATAAATGGGTTGATTGACACCTATCTGTGCATGGTCATTGTACTATGCCATTTAAAAAAAATTACAAGCCCTCAAGAGTTTCTTCCACCAGGTCTTCTCAGTTGGTGCCACATTCCACAACCTGGTAGTAGTGTTATAAAACTAATGAATCCATTGTCCATTGCGAATGCCATAATTGGTTAATACATTAAAGCATTAATCTATTCTCTAGCATTGAAAACAAAAATACTCACTGTGCCAAAATTGCTGAAGAAATTTTTAATTTCATCATCTGATATTTCACTGCTGAGGCCACCAACAAATATTTTCCCATGTCGTGCTTTTGCTTTTTTGGGGTCTACTTTCTTATTGTTGATTGTGTGTTCTCCAGCAGCCATTACTTTGTCTATGGAGTCTGGTGCTTTGAATACAATGAATGCAAAGCCTCGTGATCTGCCAGTATTAGGATCAGTCTTGACATTGATGCTCTCTATTTCACCATATGCACTGAAGTGGTCACGTAATTCCTCTGCAATGATACAACAATGGATAAATATTCAAGGACAGGCACTTTCATTAATATGCTCATTCAACAGAAATCAGATTTGTGGGTAAAGTTGTCTTCAACACTTCTTCAGAAGCAGAACTGAATTAATTCATCATTTAAAAAATATTTATTCTTGAAACCAATTTATTTCGAAGATTCATATTCAACATCTAAGAGATCAGAATTTAAGATCAAGGTTAATGACCTCAGTCACAAGGTCAATAACCGGTTATTATCAAGTTCCATTAAAATACGATTTCCGAATGTAAGAAGTAAGAGGCATACAATGCAAAAAAAGAACTTACTGTCTGTAGTTTCCCAGCTTAGCCCTCCAACAAACAGTTTTCTGTGAACATCACATGATGAAAAATTAAAATCCAGTAAAGATTAATGACAATCTTGTCTCAATTTAAAAACTGACTTAAAGATTAAGATTTAAAAATTAAAACTATGCAGTACTTGTTTACAGTACTTTACAGCTACTTTTTTGACAAAACAAACTCCAAGCACTGCAGCAAAACAAATTGACAACCTGTAAGTTACAAAAAGTGATCTGGAAATTTTACATTAAACAATAGGACAACGAAATGATATGTTACAGTGATATCGCAAGATTTGAAATTGGCAAGTCAACGAGTGGCCCAAAGTTAAGTGGCCCGACAATCTTAGTCAGTTCGGTCAATGCTTTACGTTAGTGTGAGCCCAGCGGATATATACCATGGCGTCGTGCGGCGGCAGCGGCGGCGGCGGCGCAGGCTCACACCTGCAGAGAGACACAGCGTTAGTGCGCCACACTGACCGGCGGAAGGCTACTACTAGCTCCTCCGCAACTCCCATTTGAAATCTTGCAACTACCTACGTGACGACGCGACCGGCGGACGCCGAGACCCGACAACGAGAGCGAATGCAAACCACATCAAAAATCAATAACTCGACCGGGCCGGCGCCGGGTGCAAAAGAGACGCGCATATGCGACGCCATTTTACTTCATGCGGCACGGAGATAATCTAAATTTTATGAAAAGTGGCCCTGGAAACGTTCTGAAATACAAACTATGACTTCGGGGACTGTAATTGTATTACAGAGTACGCACTGTAAAAGTGAAAATGTTAAATTTTGAAAAGATCTCGAGGATTTTGATAGATTTAAACACTAAAGCCGATATGAATAATACCCGAACCGCCATTAGGGCGTTACAAACTGAAATGAATTACCACAATCTATTAGAGTTACGTAGTAAAACCGCTAGAATTATCAAAGTCTTGATAAAAAGTACTTAAACCTAATTTCCATAACACTAAAATGGTAGAAAATTAAAGAGTCCAACATACCTGTCGTCATCGCGGCCCGGGGCTTCGGCGCTGTTGTGTTCTTGATTATCTCCACCACCGTTCTCTGCATTCCCATTTAGTTGATTGTCTGTTACGTCTTGCGCAAAATTATCTGCCATGGTTTATTAATTTAGGCTAAATTCTATTTTTAATAACTTAACACTAAGGCCTAAGCGACCTTCAACACCGAATGCCAAATGCAGAAGAACGAAAGAAAGGAAATGCCGGAATGCTCGATGAGTCGGCGCCAAATCGTTTGTTATGTTGGTAGCATTCGAGAGGACGCCGTTTTTTCTAAACAAATCATCCCCACTAAAGGTAACAACCAATCAGATGAAAGAATGCCAAAAGGTCAACGGCGTCTGTCCCGTTATAGAAAAGGACAACAAATGGCAACTTCAAGTGATGGAGTGAAAGAGAACAGAAAGCTATTCATAAATTAATCAATATTTGATGCCAACATGAGGGCAGCAATTTTACCGCGTCTTTTGATCACAGATTATCTATTGACATTGAGTATAAAATAAAAAAGGTTTGCAATTCCGTCGTTGTAACACAACCCCAGCAATTTATTTTCAAAAATAAGTCAATGGAATTTAAAATAGTTAACCGATGCATGCTTTAATTGACTGGCGAATGCCGTGAGATAAATTTCAACGAACTGAGCATGTTTCTAAATCGTTTCCCTAGTTGCTACATTAAATAAATACTTGCTCTTGGCTTAGAAACATCTGATTTCATCTCATAAGATTGCGTAGAAAGAAGTTCTAATATTGGACTATTATCTTAACTATATATGGGCGTTTTCTGTTTTTGTCACAAACGGTTTTGTATCCGATATACAGTTTGCATATCGATATCAAAAACGGTTTTCTGATATCGATAACAGTAGTACAGTTTTCAAACGTTAAACATTGCTAGCGTCCAATCCATATTGTAACAACTCAAATTCAACCTTATACCTTCGACATTTAGTTCCATGTTGTAGAGTTAGTGTCTCACTAATATCGAGTAGCCGTAGCCGCCAGAAACGTTATCGTAACTGTAACTATACAATGGAAACTAAACCTTATTGCTAGTACAGTAAGATATATTAACCACGCAAACATGGCTAAAGTTATTTCATATTGTCTTCATCTCTTTTACACTAGTAAAAGAATATATACTTAGAACGAGAGGTAGCGAATGTGGTTCATATCGTTTGTGAAGTTTGCGATTTGTTCGCACAGCGTTTTAGTTTTGACTCGAACAGTTTTTGTGATATCGGCTACATTGTTATAGATATCGATATGGTATGATATCTAACACATATCCGATATAAGTTACGTTTTGATATATCGAACTCATCCTTAATCTTAACTGATTTAAAGCAAAGTCGGTTTGTCCGATGTTTATGATCTTTGTTTGTTTTCACACTCAAGATGTACTCAAGTATTGTATTTCTATTTTTAAGTTTTAGGTTTAGTTTTTTCCTAGTCTTTAGTGTTTTTAAGTATTTTAATGTTATTTTTTTTTTGTTTTTCTGTTTGTATAATAAATATATACAGATGTACCGTAACTTCATATTAAAATATAATTAATACACTGGCAAGTTCAGGCCAGGCCTAGGTCACATCTATGTAACATAAGAAACATGATATTATTCTAATATCATGTTTCTTAAATTACATACAAATATTCATTGAAAATAATAACACAATGACTAATCATTTAATACTCCATGTATGTATAGAAAAACCAAAAAAAGTTTATTAAAATATTTTTAATTTTTTTTTTTACCAATTTAGGGTTGAAAACACAGAGTGTTTACATACCTGAATTGGTAAAAAAAAAATTTAAATTTAAAGGTAAAAAGAATATTTATCGAATTATAAAATTTATAGCAACTACATTTTTCTATATGTCGATCAAGCGTACAAGCGTCAGTATCAGAAATGCAAAAGATTTGTATGAGGGAGGCACTTTAAAGATTTTCAATCAACTACAAATAACAAGATTACAGTAGTAGTCTTGACTTGGCACAAGGGTCGCCAAAACACTTGTTAAATTCCTTGATCACTTGTTTACTCATTTTTAAAACCCTTTTTTAATATTTGTCTTGATCTTCATTGATGCATCAAACAAAACCCAATACTACTGGTAGGTTGCTTAAAAAGTATTCTATTCTGCATTTCCTATTCCTTTCTAACTAATACTCTATACAAAAAATATCTTTAGTTCTGTTTGAATTATTTTTATAAGTATGTGAAGTGAATTGTACTTAACATTTTCGCAACAAAGGGCACCATATAATTATACACTATTATTATATAATTATACTACATAAACTCTGGTCTCTGACCAACTGAGGGACTGAAGTCTAAATAAAATCATAAGTTTTTTTATTATGGCAACAACATAGAGTAGAATTAAAATTTACTTGACACCTGAACGGTGAGGTAGGCTTTTTCTGTTTTCAGTCTATAGTTATCGTGAAAATTACGCGATTTTCGTGATTATTTGTTGAAGACTACACCAGTTTGATGCCTAAATTTTACTGAGGTAAGGTTTCATTGTAATTTTCAGCATTGGAGTCTATTTAATCTCAATATTATGGTTGTCGGCAGTCGTAGTTTCATAAAAGGTTAATCCTTAATATTTTTATGTTTCATTATCTATGCGGTTACGCTCGGCAGATTATTGTAATTATTGAATTATTGCCTTATTTTACCCGCAAGGAAAAGGTATATTAAGTTGTGGCACATTATGCCTCTCTGATACAAGTTGCTATTGAAGTTGGAGTCGCCATGCGTGCTTTGACAATACGGATGGAGCTGGTTATCGGCTCGGTTGTTGGCTCTGGTGAACTAGCCCAGTTTGTTTACAAAAATTACTGTTGTTTGTGCATTATCATTGCTGATGACAGTGTGTCTAAGTAATATAGAACAAAACTTGACCTGAACTTGAAAATAAGAAAATAGAGAGCTCTTTCACATAGACTTTGTTACATGGAGAATTATAAATAATGTGGTGACGACATAAACTGCTTGCTATATTCCCAATATATTATAAGACACCACATGAAACTTTAATAACAATAAAAAAAATAGTTTACATGAATACTATGATGTGAAATTACTAATGTTAAACACACCATATCTGTAAAATTATTTGTGACAAGTAAAAGTAATACTATAAACTAAACTCAGAGCTATGGTTTAAGGTAAACCTTACTAACTGTTAAATTAGTGGTATTATTATCAAAATAATCCTATATTAATCCAATACTCTACAATTGTGCAAACATAATAACACATGTTTTAGTACTTTAGAATTTGAAGGAAATGCTTGCACTATGGGCCTTAGTGCAAGCAGGCAACATAAAGAACCCTATCTGTCTGGCTGGTGTGCTATTTTATTAAATTTTAATGAGACTGAGAATCTAGCATTACACTATGCCTAAGCTGATCATCATGAGGATATTGATGACTAATCATAATGTCTTTTATTTACTATGTGACTGAGTATTCAATCAATTTGTATCAAGTATGTTGTGGTATTTCTTACACTTTGTGAATTTAGAGGCTTGATCCCAAAAAAGACAATTGACTGCTGTGGCTAATACAAGCTCATTGGGTCATGCTGTGCGGTGCCCGATATTTTGGGTACCCCATAACATTTTCTCACAAAGAGGATAAAGCACAACTAGCTTGTGCCTACTACTATAGTTCTTGAGAATAGCACCTTTAAACAAAAAACAAACTTTCGTTCTAACAAATTTTTGTTCTTTCATTTAAAGCATTCATTGCTAACATATATATGATGATGATAGATATGAAAACTTGTTTCTGCCTGTATTGATTTTGTATACTTTAAAATACAATCTTAATATATATATTTCTTGTGTGCGTGTGTATGTGACTGAACTCCTCCTAAACGGCTGAACCGATTTGAATGAAATTTTTTGTATGCGTTTGGGTGGCACCGAGGATGGTTTAGATTCACAAATCAGCCCGACAGATGGCGCTGCAGTCGGTAAACAAATATCATGCAGGACAACGTCTGCCCGGTCAGCTAGTCTTAATATATATATTTCTTGTGTGTATGTGACTGAACTCCTCCTAAACGGCTGGACCGATTTGAATGAAATTTTTTGTATGCGTTTGGGTGGCACCGAGGATGGTTTAGATTCACAAATCAGCCCGACAGATGGCGCTGCAGTCGGTAAACAAATATCATGCAGGACAACGTGTGCCCGGTCAGCTAGTAGCTATATGTAAATAGAACTGTCCCTTCCAATTGGCTCTATGTCGGTCAGATGGCTACAGGATTCTTGTGTGTAAAGGTTTTTAAAAGGACTCCTCCATTCCAAGACGTATGTGGTTGCAGGGTAGCGTATAGCAGAGGGCTGTATCGGCGCACGTGACAACAGCGATGGTAATGGAGGCGTCCCCGTCCCCGCAGAGCGTCGGCCGCGAGTTCGTGCGACAGTACTACACCCTGCTGAACAAGGCGCCGACCCATCTGCACAGGTCACTCTCCACCCCACACCACACCACTTTGTCAATTTGGTAGATTTACACCACTAGGCTGGTGCTTACAATAAAGCTCAAAATGAGCATAACTCTCAAACATATCATAGCACAAATTGGCCAGCGAATAGTAGGCGCCACATGTGTGATGTCACTCTTTAGTGCTTAACACCGGAACTGGAATTTCTGTTCTGCATCCTTGTTCAGACACTTACAATCAATTATCTTATTCTAAGTGTATTAGTTTAAAGGAATTTGCAGATATAAAAAAAAACCATATGGACGATTTTTCTGTGGAATACTTAGCATTTGAATCAGAAAGTAGAATGTATGTACTAAACATAGCACAAATAGATAAAGAACACACTGCATGAAAAAATACATAAATTGTATAGGAAAACGCATGGAATGGAGATAGTTTGTTGCTGCATATCCTAATTGGGGATTCATCCATAAACAATCTATGTGACTCAACAATAATACCTTTAATATAAAAATGTGTACATAATAATACAATATTAATATGAAACACATTTTTATATTTAATAACTCATTATTCTTACATGAATTTTTCTGATGAAGATAATTGCAAAAATAATAACTTGAATGTGGAATAATTACCATTTATTTGCGTAAATTGTTTGGCATTGAAATTTGCGAAACGCGTCACTATCGGACCACATAATGACGTCATGACCTGTGATCTGCTCCAAGAATTATTAGCATTTGTATTTGCCATGTTAATAAATATTATCTGTAAACTCTGAGGTCTGTGACGTCATCCCAAGGCAAAAAAGGATGGTGGATTTCAGACAGGAATTCTGAATTAATTAAAAATTGAGTAATAACAATTGGAACGTAAAGAAGCCCTGAGTTTGTATTCTTCCGCCGTGGTTATGAAGGCTATTGATGCTGCAAATTGCATCGGTTCATTGTCTCGGAAGATAAACAGACAGACAATTACGTCAAACTAACACTGGTCTTTTTCTCTTTCTTACTAATGCCATTAGCTTTTTAATATAACGCGGTGGTTTCCCGAGCATATTCAACATGTTTATCCTCTTGGTGCGTGCCGTGCCGCCGGACATCGTCGTCCGATACGTGGACTTATCGTGCGATGATGTCACGCGCCTTCCAAACAAAACAGTGCTCGATAACTAACAGGGTTAGTGTACCGTCTATTGTGTTCGCAGCTATAGCATCCGATTTATGTCGCATGCAGAATAAAACAACTGACATCAGCTTTCGACCTGTCGGTGGATTGAACCCCCACCCATTTTAATGATTGAAATAATGAATTTTCGTATCTCTGTATATTGAAACACTATTTGCGAGTGGAATCCACCAAGGTGGCTTCTAGAGTACTTTAAATGTTAAACCCAGAAATACGTTTAAACCAAATATAATATTATAGCAACTGACATTATGTAGAAGACAGATAGACGGAGAACCGACATTAACATTATTTTTCTATCAGTTTAAATTTCGTACCTCATACTCCAAGCAGTCAAAGTCAAACATTTATTTTGCATAAGACACAATGGACACTTACAAATTGTCAACATATTAATAAAATTTATACAAAGCAAAGTAATATACTTTACCACCAGTTCGGAACGCGACCACTGCTGAGAAGAACTGGCAAGAAACTCAGAGGGCTTGTCATTTTTTCTTTTTTATTTCTGTGCGGTCCTATTAATAATGTAATATGTATATATTTACCCAACAAATTCCATATAACAAACTGTTCTTTCGGATCTGGAAGGCGTCCGCTGAAATGTGAATATTAAAACAATACAAAACAAACTTTAATGATCAGATGATGCAGGATCTATGTCTTCAATACTTTCCCTAACTGATGAGAAAAAATAAACTTGTCTGCTTCAGACCAGCCCAATTCTACATCGGAGATCAAGTAACGAGGTTTGGGTAAGGCCTTTGTTAGGACATCGGCCAGTTGGTCTGCTGACGTACTCTTATCAACCATCAGTACGCCTTCTTGCACCATCTCTCTCACAAAGAAATGCCTCACACGCATATGTTTAGTTCTTTTGTGAAATTCAGGATTGTGCGCCAATCCTATAACTGCTTCGTTGTCGACCTTTAGAGAAGGCATCTAACAGGCTTTAACGTCTGTTATGCTCTCGAAGATTCTTTGAAGCCAGACAAGTTGTTTGGCGGCTTCACTGGCGGCAACAATTTCAGCTTCCGTCGTTGAAATAGCTACCGTAGCTTGTCGTTGACTTAACCAAGCAGGATCTATGTCTTCAATATGAAAGCATGCGCTCTACTATGGTGTCGTATGTATGAAATTGAACATATGAAGTAGTCCGGCGGCGATATGTTATGCTTCTAACTATTGCATTTAGGGGTAGGAGTGGCCCACAGGTGCCCCTTGTATTCTAAATCCACCATTACACTGATATCTTCTATAATATAAAAATGAATCGCAAAATGTGTTGGTAAGCGCATAACTCAACAACGACTGGACCAATTTGGCCAATTCATTTTTTTTAAATGATCGCTGAATTTCAAGTATTTCAAGGAAAAATTGAATAGTTGCCGGAAATACCCTAAAAACAGCCTTTTTCTTTTTCCCATAGAATTTTTTTGTAAATAAAACGTAGAGACAATTTGAGCTTTATTGCTATTATCTAAAGTTCATATTAAATTACAACCAATAAATATTGTCTCAGAAATGTAGGTCTGTTCCTAACGTTAAAGAGTAAATAATTTGCATTTTATTACCGCTATCTTTTTGACTATAATGCTATTTTATATTCGCTGACGACATAGTCGTAATGGCTGAGACCATGGAGGGCCTCACTACGATGCTCGATGGCCTCTGTCGAGCCTCCGAACGAGTCGGCCTTAAGATGAACATGGATAAGACGAAAATCATGTCTAATATCCATGTCCAAGCCACTCCTGTTAACATCGGAGGTTCTACTCTCGAAGTTGTTGACCATTACATTTACCTGGGCACACTGTCCAGTTAGGTAAGTCCAACTTCGAGAAAGAGGTCAATCGTCGGATCCAACTCGGCTGGGCAGCGTTCGGGAAGCTGCGAAAGATCTTCTCGTCCACAATACCGCAGTGTCTGAAGACAAAAGTCTTCAACCAATGTGTGTTGCCAGTGATGACATATGGAACAGAGACGTGGTCGCTCACTATGGGCTCCATCAGAAGGCTCAAAGTCACCCAAAGGGCAATGGAGAGGGCTATGCTCGGAGTTTCCCTGCGAGATCGAATCAGAAATGAGGAGATACGCAGGAAAACCAGGATCACCGACATAGCCCACCGGATTGCCTAACTTAAGTGGCAGTGGGCAGGGCACATAGCTCGCAGGACCGACGCCCGATGGGGCAGAAAAGTCCTCGAGTGGCGACCGCGTTCCGGAAGGCGCAGTGCTGGTAGAACTCCCACACGGTGGACCGACGACCTGGTTAAGGTTGCCGGAAAGCAGTGGATGCGCGCGGCCCAGGACCGGCCTTTGTCGAGATCCTTGGGGGAGGCCTATGTCCAGCAGTGGACGGCTTTTGGCTGAAATGATCTTTTTGACAGGACGAAGTCTGTCGGGTCCGCTAGTACATCACTACATAGTATAAAACAAAGTCGCTGTCGTCTGTCCGTCCCTATGTATGCTTAAATCTTCAAAACTACGCAACGGATTTTGAAGCGGTTTTTTTTAATAGATAGAGTGATTCAAGAGGAAGGTTTATAGGTCAATATTGCACCCGTGCGAAGCCGGGGCGGGTCGCTAGTAATATATATAAAGCACTACTTTACAACTGCGTAACTTATGCTAGCTTGAAAAATTTTGAGGTTTGTTCCCTTTTACGAAAATACCACAATGTGGTATTTTAGTTACATGGCAGTTTATAATTGAGTTATTTGAGCTTGATATTAAGCTTACAAAAAAAATATAACGTGGTTAATTTGTGATGAAAAGCGAGTTACGCAAGAATTAAGGATGATTCGGATAAGATTAATTTGGTTTTTAGAATTTGCCCTGCATTTAGAAGCTGCTTAAGCTGTCGGTCTATGCCTCAGCACACGCAAGTAAATACATTGTAACATTTAAGGTTTATATAATATAGATACCGATTTAAATTTTGCGAATGTAATCAGTTAAGCACACAGTGCTTTACACATTTTTTTGAAAAAAATTAGGGAAATTACAGGGATTTTTATATCTAGATTTATGTAATAATTTATTTTTCTCATTATTTAATTTCAATAATTGCTTCGTAAAACTCAGTTTTAGAAGTGGGCAGGAGAGGATGCCTATTAATAATAATCCTTTGGTTGCGGGCATGGACGTATAAAAAAAAGGCGGGCGGAACTCTGGCTAAGACAAAAGTGAGACGCCGTAATGGCGGCAGCTCTGTATGTGTGAGTTAATTTTGGGGTTGCCAAGATACACAAAATTTTGCCATAAAAACATGGTTAAAATATAAAAAAAAAAATTGTTCGTAATTGTTATGTTTAACTTTAACATCCTAAATACTGAGTATTTTTTTTATAATAATGTCCCTTAACCTCTCAAAGAGGTTCTTGAAATGTCCTCTAATTTCTAAATGATATGTGAAAATAATATAAATGAAAAGAAATGCTTTCATTACCAAAATTTTTTTTGTGATAATATATTTATGTCGCCTAGGTAAAATTATAATTTATTGCGCACCTCTTGAGAAGCACTGGTAATATAGGGTACAGTAACTTGTTGTTCCTCTGCCATGTGTCCTGACTCCAACAAATATTAAAACAAAATAAAGTACTGGGGATTAAAATATGTATGAATATTTTAATATACCGACACAATAGCTATAATTCACTGAGCTATAATGTAAAGAGGTACTGCATAAGTAACAACACGCCGGAGTCCTCCTTTTGTTGTATATAAGTCATCCGCATCAAAATGTATACTGCAAATGACACTGTATTTGTTTGGAATCCAATCGTTTTCACCATTACAATTTCTACTGAGTAATTTGAATCATTTCTCCATACTTAATTTGCCTTATAAAATCTAGCAAAAGGAATATAAAATAAAATATCCAGTAGTAACTATTAAATAATTAACCATAATAATATATTGATTTTTATAATAAACGAAAAATTGCCCATATTTCGGTTAATTGGCACACGTGAATATTGGCAACACTGAACTTAAAATTAATTGTTTTGTTCTAGCAAATACAAATTAATTTTAATGTATATAATCTGGAAATAAGTGATTGAATTATTCATTTACGTATGAAACGTGATTCCTGGATTGTTTTTCTTTCGGTCACTACGGTTTTTACACCATTTTACCACGCAAGACATGATTTATATTTTTTATTTATGCGCCGCATATTGCGTCTCGATGCATCGATGTTCGCGCGGGTAATGGCCGACTAATGTGTGAAAGTGTGCGTGCTGGTATGTACATATAGCTGAGCTGGCCGACTATGATGTCACAGTTTTTAGTTAGCGAGACTCTGTCCGACTTTTTTTATACGTCCATGGTTGCGGGGATGAAAGTAAAAAGCGAGGGAAACATTAGTGCGCTTGCTGCGCAGGTTCTACAACAACTACTCGTCGTTCGTGCACGGCGGACTGGACGCGCCCAACCGCGAGACGCTGCCCGTAGTGGGCCAGAAGCAGATCCACAACCGCATCCAGCAGCTGAACTTCCGCGACTGCCATGCCAAGATCAGCCAGGTACGTGTACCCGCCTGGTGGCGGTGGCGGTCGCCGCGGCCAGTTGGCGAAAGCCAAGGCCGGTGGCTAAGGCTGAGGCTTGCGCAGGTGGACGCGCAGGCGACGCTGGGCAACGGCGTGGTGGTGCAGGTGACGGGCGAGCTGTCCAACGGCGGCGCGCCCATGCGCCGCTTCACGCAGACCTTCGTGCTGGCGGCGCAGTCGCCCAAGAAGTACTACGTGCACAACGACATCTTCCGGTACCAGGTACTGCGTCGTCCTGTCGTCGCCACCCGCGTCGCGAGGCTGCTCCTGTACGTCTGTCTCTGTTTGCAGGACGTGGTGTTCTCCGACGAGGAGGGCGAGGGCTCCGGTCGGTCGGAGGGCGAGGAGGAGGAGGCCGCGCCCCCGGCCGGCAACTACTACCCGCCGGCGCCCCCTGCCAGCGCCTTCCCGCCCGCCACGTTCCCCGCGCCCCCGGCGGCGCCCGCGCCCGTTCCTGCCCCCGCCCCCGCCCCCGCCCCGCCCGTCGCCCCCGCGTCCCCCACTCCCGCGCCCGCCCCCGCTCCTCACCTCAACGGCCTCCCCACCCTCGACGACAACACCAGGCATCTCGTCGCAGCGCTGCACGGTACGCAACGCACTTAACAGAATACAATTATACAAACTTTATTTATTTATTTTTATTCTTTATTGTACACAAATAATTAACCTAAAGCAGAAATACACATTTGTAATTACATGTACAAAGGCGAGCTTAACTCATACATGAGTTTTCTAACAGCAAACCCGAGTGATAGAGAAATTTTATTTTTTTACTTTCGAGCGACTTCCAAAAAATCACAATTCTGGGTATTTACGTAAAATGATAGATCCTTAAAACACTGAATCAACATTAGCATGATCCAAGATATAGTTTGATCGAGCGCAATATGACTTACAGCGGGCACCACCGCCACAGTGGAGGCGGAGCCCGAGCCGCAGCCGCAGCCGCAGCCGCAGCTGGCCAGCCTGCCCACGCCGCCCGCGCCCGCCGACCCCCTGCCGGAGCCCGAGCCCGAGAGGGAGCCCACGCCGCCGCGTGAGTCCCGCACGCCCTTTCTGCCGGGTCTCGGACCGATAGTCGGCTGCGACCAATTAGTCGGGACGGTAATCGCGCGTACCGCTAACGGAGCTGTCGTTCGCTTGGCAGCGGCGCCGAGCACCCCCGCCGCGGCCCCCGAGCCCAAGACGTACGCCAACCTGCTGAAGAGCGGCAGCGGGGGCGCGCGCGTGTCGCCCCCCCGCCGCGGCCCCCGCGCCCCCGCCGGCCCCCGCGCCCGCCCCCGCCCCCGCCGCCGCCCCCGCGGCTGGCGCGCCGCGCGCCCACTCGCCGCGGCCGTCGCGCCCGCACCACGCCGCCTCGGGTGAGTGGCCGCCCACGGCCAGCACGGCCAAGTGCGCGCGTGGCTAACCTGGCTCCCGCCCGCAGCGGACCCGCGGCGCTACTCGGACGCGCAGCAGCTGTTCCTGGGCAACCTGCCGCACTCGGCCACGGAGGAGGAGCTGCGCGCGCTGTTCGCGCGCTTCGGGCCCGTGGCCGAGCTGCGCGTGCACAGCAAGGCGGGTCCGCAGCCCAACTACGGGTTCATCACGTACGAGTCGGCGCAGGCGGCGCTGGCGTGCCTGTGCGCCGCGCCGCTGTTCTTCCCGGCCGCGGGGCCCGACGCCGTCAAGCTCAACGTGGAGGAGAAGAAGGCCCGCGGCCGGGAGCCGCCCCGCCGCCGCCCGCTGTCCTCGCAGCGCGCCTTCCAGCCGCGGCTGCCCTACCGCCGCTAGCGCCCCGCCGGTACGCCCTACACAAACGCAACTCCATTCGGCAGCACGTTCCGGAAGAAAGATTCCGAGGCGGCCGTTCTAGACCTATCCAATGCCACCCGTGTTTGCACGATAGTTCTTAAATGCGTACAATGGTTATTATGCTGCACTCCTCGGAATCTTTCTTCCGGAATGTGTTCACTTCCCTGGTTGTGCTGCTTTCCTGACCTTTCTTTTTGAACTGGCTACTTGCGCCGATATAACCGCTTCCAGGTTCCTTGCCAGTTGTTCTCGGCAGTGGTAGACGGTCGACTGATGAATTGTGCAGATGTTGTGAGTAAAGTAGTGTGGCCTCGCAGGGACGGCGCCGCAGCGGCCGGGAGGGTCCGGGCGGGAGGGCTCCGCTCGGCTCGAGTCGCGGCCGCGGAAGCCATCGACACCGTTCACTGGAATTCATTTGACGCCGGCCACTAGCACGCGTGCCATGTGAAAGGAATTGCGACGCCCCTAAATCGAACACTAACACTTCCGTTTATAGTGCGGCGACTTCGGAACCGCGTCGGCCTTACTCCATTTCCAAAATAATTCAATTAGTATTTGTATATGATTTTCCAAAAAGTGTAACCGCTCGTCGAAGGGCGGTCGCGATTTTCGTGTTACTTTTAGCTTCTCGACAGTTCACCGCTGGGACGGTACTCGACGATCTGGCGGGCGAAGGTCGGTCGGCGTCGCCCCTTCCTCCACATTACCCCGAGACGCACTCGACGGGCGAAGGCTTCCAAATTGGTTTCAAAGGCTGGGTTTGGGCGGCTGGTTCCGTTCCGATGCAATACGCCGGATAGAACAGAACAAGTTCCCGTTCGTCGTTAGCTTGTGCTTATGGAAATACCATCGTCCTTACCTCGAACAAGTGACTATGTAGCTTCACGTCCTAATATCGCAGTCCTGTATTGCACCGCCAGTGGGTTCGGCGAGGTTGGAATGTTGCAAATCCACTCGAGAAGAGCTTTTGTGGGTTGGAAGCATCGAGCCTTCGGCCATCGCGATTGATTTGTACATTTTATGAACGGGCAGCCGGCAAAAGGAAATTTACATATTCTATGTACCCGGCAATTATGAAATAGATGTGTTTGCCGGTTCGCCCGTCCTTAGCGACGCTTATACTAGACTACGAAGCTGTGATGTATCGACATATTTATAAAAGTGTTGGTAGATCCCGGCTCACTTCGAATGCGGCGGGCGGATTGGTGACGTCCCGAAGATGTCGGGACGCTCCGTTCCCGTTCCCGGAGACGGCCTTCCCGCGCCGGAGCGGATTCTGAGAAATCGAATGCAACAAAATCGCGAGACATCACGTGGTGTCAATCCAATCCGCTTTGTGCTGATTTCAGCCATAGCAGTGAGTTAGCGATCGAACCATGCATTTTGTCTCATGTCGCATCGGTGCTACTTTACGCTCGTACAAGGAGCCTATCTAGCACGGAAGCAGACATCCGCGGTGTCTCCGCGTGCCAGGCGAGGGAAGGCCGCCTCCGTCGCGCACTCGTAGCGCACCCAATTTCGTCTTCACTTGTGTAAGATATGTTAAGCTTCTTTGTATGGAGTCCCGCTTTGTTACCTGAAGGGTCACCGTTCGCCTTCGGGTACTGAAGTGGGATGTATAGAATATGATTTGTTTGTAACTCGATACGAAATGTGAATTTAAGTTAACTTATCGTTAGGTATCGGGTCGTCCGCGATCGTAGCGTAGTCCTGGCTAGTAGCGGCGGCGGACGGCGGAAGGCGGAAGGCGGGCAGTGGTACCTGTTTGGTTTATACTCCTCAAGTGAATGTTCCAAGCTCTCTTTTGGATGACTACTATTTCAATGTTATTAACCCGTTTTGTTTCGACGTGACGTATTATTGTTAAGGGACAGGGCAGAGTTGACAAAGTAGTTTTAGTAAGGATGTACCTAACGAGGGAATGTTTGAAATGAATAGGCGCACTGAAACATACGTACAGCACTCGCCAATCTTTATGGCCCCTGTGAATGTAGCCGTCGGTGCGAACTTGCGCGCTTGCGGGTGGAAGACGTGAGCAGTCGCTGATATGCTACGCTACGTAATGGGGCTAGGAGAGGAGCGGCCATCAAGTTTGGCGAGTGCTGTATATTTAGTGACAAATCTCAATAATGACATACGGTTTTGCTTACTCATAATAACTATTTTAAGTTTTCAAGATTAACAATTTAAATACATTAGGACCAATAATTATTGTCAATATTTTAAACGTAAAAACTACTTGCGCGTTTGTTTCTAAGACGTCAACAGCTGTAACCTCCTCCCCTATCTTTTCAAATTCAAATTCCATTTATTTGCATAACACAGGTAAGTAGGTTCAGATGTTACAAATAAATAATGTCCGCTGTATTACAACCATTAGAGGTTTTGAAGACTGATTGCTCTTGAAATATGTAAGATTCCCGAACGAATTTGTTTCATTTCCTAAGCCGTGCATTTGTGAAATGCCCAAAGTCGTCGCGCCGTTGACGTGGCCTGGTTCGAGATCCATTTCGACGCACACAGCTCTGCCTCTGCCTGTTAGACGTGGCGCACCGCAACAACAACGGCTGCTAAATTGTAAATTATATTTGTGCAACTACGAGTGTATGTCGTCTCGATGGGCATTTGTGTAGCGGATATAAATGTAACTCCAGGCAAACGGTTTGGCGACTTATCTTGAGAAAAGCTCGAGCACACCGTTGAGGCGGACATAGGTCAATTATTTATTTTACTGGTAAACCCCGAAGGCCCCGCCGTCGCCCCGCCGCGGTATGCGATCGTCTGTGTTCTAATAACACTTTATTTTTTGTAATCAATAAAATATCGAACGCAAACGTAATGTTTAATTTGTTTACCCAATCATTCGTGGTGTTCGATGACTCGGTCGAGTTTGGTTCAGATTTAGTGTGGCGATCTTGCCCGCGCCGCTTCCACCGAGAGATGTCTACGACGCGACGCTTTGGCAATGGCGATCGCCACACCGCGAGCGTACATCCATTAAACCGATTAATGTACAAAGAGTGTATAAAGTTCTAGGATTTATGTATAAGCGGCACCCAATATCCGCCAACATTTACGTCACAATTTCTAGACTAGTTCCTGCAACTGTATCCAGAATTATGAGTAACGTATTATGTATTTAAAAGTGAAATGTGTATTTGTCGTTGCAATAAATTATATTGATGCAGATGTCCTTGTGCAATTATAGGTCTGCACTCTGCATTGAGATAATGATGTGATGGATGCCGACGCAGTAGCGTGTGCCACTGCGCGCGTAATGTCGCACTAGGGGAAGGAAACTTGCCGCTAAGCTACGCACCCTGCGTAGTCAGCATAACGCGTATTGCGCTTGATATGAGACATTATTAGTGGAGGATGTATGACAACAGTCGCGGGTCGCGTGCATCTGCTACTGCGCCCCCATCGAGCCACTTCGGAACTGTATTATACTCTAATTAATAATAATAATGTTAGTTCAGAAAAACTTCTAAGACTAGCGGTGGCTGTATTTTTTATTTATGTTTTTATTTCTTTTATACTTAACATTGAACTAATTTAGTCGTGGGTACCAACATACGCGTTTCTGTAATTTGCAGAGTTCGCAACGTGCGTATGTGGTTTTGTACAAGGCAACATATCAATGCAGGACGAAGTATGGAATATTTACACTGGGAGCACTTGTACTTAAAAATCAGAGAGAATCCGGAAACAAAAGCACAGCGGCAGGAAATACACAAACATAGTCTTTAAAATGTATTTGTCTGGCGAGTGGTTATTCTAAAGACTGCTGCCAAACTCGAGTTGCGCTGTACAAAGCCCCATTGCACCACAGTTGGAGCATAATTCCTTATACTTCCGGATTATAAATAACCGCGCCGTTTCTCCTTCCCGAGGACGGACATCGTGTTTCCTTAATAGCCATTATAAGTGATTTGAGGCAGTACCTTGTTTGTCCAGTCCCTTGTACCAATTTTAGTGAAGCCTTGTCAAGCTGTAAATGTTTTCCATCTTCTGAAATAGTTGTATTGTAATGGAACTTGCAAACTAAGCCCATTAAATGTATGGCGATCAGCTCCTACTACAAGTGTATGTATGTATAATATTAATTCGCCATTTCGCCTCCAACATGAAGATGCCATGTTGGCAAGGCCTTACTTAATAATGAAATGTATGACTTGGCTTCTTCATATACGTGCGAATATCGTATTGACCGTCACTGGAATAATTGGAAACCGATGTCCGTCCGTTGAGTGGGCAGGCCCGCTCGACTCGCTCGTAAACGCAACTCGTCCTGCTTGTTTCGACGCTTCTGTTAAGTCGAACATACGTTGCAAGTAGCAGATAGGTAGGTAGTGCGTTTGCGAGACATGCGCTTTTCTGGGAACAAAATTCAGACCCTGCAAATCCTGTAAGTACCGTGTAATGAATTAATAATTTCCTCCATTGAGGGACATGCTATTCGGCGATGAGTACGTGATACTTTGTGTTAGTCGTAAGTTGCCTTTGTTACTGTTCCATCGGTTTGAATTACACGCGTGACTTGGCGTGTCCCTGTACTGATAAAACTGAACAATGTGATAGGGTCTAAAGTTTGTCCTAAAGTCAAATTCGTCAAGAGCAATCTGCTAAGCGGCCGCGGCCCTTGCCACGTCCTCAAGTGCCTACATGATGCGACTTCTGAACATTTTATTATGAACAACGAATTAATCTCTTGTGTCATATTGCCCTGTACTACATTCCGTGAAAGCCATTTATTTCCATAATTCCCTTAGGGGGTTCTTCTATTTAGGCACCATTACCTAACTATTAAGCATAACGAAAAGGTAAGGTCGAGTTTAAAATTGAAATAATGTCAAAATTTTGATCGGACCATAAACTTAAATTGCACTAAAAATTAATACAGACTTCAAAAGCGAAAATTAAGTGCAGACGTAAATTAACGTCGACGGACGCTAATTATGATACCTAGGGCACAGACTTAAAATAGGCTTTATTGCGCTGTCCTGGACTAGTTGTGGATGTGGCGGCGTGACATAGAGGCGAGGGCCGCGGCGGTGCAGACGAGCTGCCCCTTAATAGAGATGTACTTTTTGTAACAAAACCGTGCCTTTTATTTCAATCCCACTTATCCCCTGCACTATTTTACTGAAATGATAGTAGGCAAGGCCTTGATCGGGCATGTGGGCACTCGCAGCGGATTATACAGGGTGGTCAAAAAGTCGTGGATCAACCGAAACCAGCGGTTAGATGGGGCCATCAGCAGCAAAAAATTGATCTACGTAAGGTCCTTAGGGTCAACCCCTGCGGAGTTTTTTGCTGCTGATGGCCCCATCTAACCGCTGGTTTCGTTTGAGCCACGACTTTTTGACCACCCTGTATACTTATTTAGATCCTTGAGATAACACGAAGCGGACTACTATACACAATCTATTATATACACCAACAAAAACATTTAATTGCTTACAAAGAGAACAAAAGTAGTCTGAAATCCATGAGCCGTATTAATTGGTACATATTTTATACTACCATAGATAGTACCTACAGGCGAATCGCATTAAAGCGATGGGAATAAAAACCAAACCAATACATAATTGCAAAAGTGACTCACACTAGCGATTAAAGTGCTCCACCGATTTTTATGAATTTTGGTGTAGGCATGACAATTTCTTTTCGCAAAATTACTATAGTAACCTATAAGGACCCCTCTTCCGGGGACGATCGCTTTAGTCTCAATGGTGTTGAAATTCACAGGGCTGGCTATATCTGCAAGCTTTGAAAAACGTATATGATTCGATTCGTATATCGGCAACAGGCGCCTAGGCGCGACCCGGAGCATGGTAAACATAGAAGTAGTAGGGAAACTCACTTCAAATACAGATGAACATAGACACAATTTTATGCGCACTGCAGTACGAGCAAACTGAGCGCTGAGAACTGGGTTGTTCGTATGTGTATGTACTTAGGACAACTCCAAACCATAAACATCTTGTCAGGTCTTGTCTAAAAATGGAGTAACACGTAGCATAGATACTGGTACGTAGACCCAAACCAAAGCCCATGAAAATTGACAGTTTGAACTGCTTCTTAGTTTGTATGGAGGGCAATTTTGTTGCCCTTGTGTACCTACCACATAAGCCGGCGATTTCCTAAATAGCTGGTGTCAATCAAAAAGATCATTCCTGAAAAAAAGCTAGATACTGCTGTCGTGTATGTACTGTGACTGGCCCGCGGCTGCGGTGACTCTGCGCCCGCGCATGTCAGTCAGCCGCGCGCTCTCACCCCGCTGAGGAGTCTCGTAGGCTAAGTACAACTGCTTACATACACTAGGTGAGTAGTGTTTTATTTAGTCTACTGAAAGCTATGGAATATGTAAAATGTATCTGTTCAAGTTTACCATCACGTAGGTATTGCATAAACTGAAAATAAAATTATAATACCTGAATTAAATTACCTTTTTAAATTGATTCTGTATGAAGTCTAGATTGAAAAATCTATGAAATTCTATTTTTTTTTCAGTTACTTCCAGGCTTTGAAGGAACTTTTCTATGCATTTGCGATATTTAAAAGGCGGTATTCTGATTTAATATCCTTTTGGCGCAAAGGGATGATCATCCCGCCACACGAGGTGGTATGTCTGGCAGGGTCCGCGTCGCCTATCCCCCGATAGTTGTAGTCGGGGAATTCTTATCTGTGGTCTTGAAACTTCGCTATCGCGGTGTAGGACTTTTTGCCAATTTTCGCATTTGTAGGCGATGTTTCTTAGTGTTATTAGTTCAGATTTTTCGGGTAAATTGTGTAAAGTAAGTAGCATGCGGTCGCTACAATCCTAAAGTATCCGAGTTCCAAGGACCCGAATACCATCTAAGCCTGAACTGGTTTAGCGGCTGTTTTCAACATTTGTTTTATTATTACAAAAATAACCGGCACACGCATGTGAAGGTTCCGTGTTAAATTCAAAATCAATCCTATCCTTTACACACCAAACGTAGCAGGCGCTTAAATAATCGACTTTATAGAGTTTAATCAGAACTGTAAAAATTTACTTCGTAATGAGCGAGGATCGTGAAACGCTTAGATAAGACATCGTCGACTGACTTGATCATCACAAAGCATTGCATTTTTGGTGAATTGTCTTTGAGCGTATACTTTGGGTAGTGACTATATGTATTTACAATCCGAATAGCGGACTTGCGTAGTGCAAGCAGTTAGTATGTACACCTGCCTATAGTGTAGGTACATACAACTGCTTGCACTACGCAAGCAGAAAAATAGTGCGCCGTGTGCAATGTAATACTATATGGTTGAATTTGATCATGTTAAGTATGTCACGTGGTGTATAGGTGCTCACTTCCTATGTGTCGGTGTTTATATAAATTCCTAATTTGAAGTTACACGGGTCTCTTTGTGGTGATCAGATTCTCCCTCATCACTTCGGATGTACCGTATGTAGATTTTTTTTGTTACAAGATACGATATTAAGTGTTAGAGCAGTCAATAAGACCAACAGTGGGCTTCACTGAAAATTAAGGCAATGACATACCTAATTCAATAATAATAATTCAACACCAACAGTCGCGCGCTAACCTGTGAGAATTGACCCGCCTGGTTTGCAAACAGCGCTCGTCTAACAGCTGAACTATTTTCATAAACAATGGATGGAAAGCGATCAAACGGTGCGACGTAAAAAGGAATATCTCGTGGCATTGACTGGCACAAAAAGCGTGTTCTGAACTTTTTTATCTGTCCATGAGGCCGCGCTATCAGCCGTACGGGCGCGGGGGCGGACGCGATAGCCGCTTCCGTCGCGCAAATAATAACCCTCGCCAAGAGATTTATCCAACTATACTGACCTAATTTTAAAATTTGCAAATACCAACTAACTTTTGGTTTACTCCGGCCGGCCTCAATTTAATCGAGGGATATTACAACACCGCACCACTGGCCAGACGAGTTTCATGCAATATTTTCTTGTGGCTAAATTTTATGACTATCTAGTTCCCTTGGTCGTCACATACGACGCTCTTAGTTTGTTATGGGTTTGAGATGCTAGGTTTAGTACTGCTCACCACACTGACAATGTAACAAGACATAATGTTACTACACCACATCCTGCGGTGTGTAGGCACAGTTTGCTTAGAGGACCATCCGAGGAGCGCCTGTTATTCTATTCTTACAACCAATTATTACGGGAACAATGCAGATATGTGATAAAGTCGAGTCGGTGGTGATCGACACAGTTACCGAAGTTTAGGATCGAGTCGGAGCAGGGCCAAGGGTTATCGACCACAGATACTGGAGGCCCAAACATACTGATGCCACGCCGTAATCTGCCTAATTATTTTTATAAAAACTCTTTTGTAGATACAGGGCAAATTGGGTCTCTGTTTATCGCTCCATAGTTTATCTTGAACTGTGCCCGATCAAGCTTAAATCGTTGCCTTCTGTATATTCACATTGTAATGAAAGGCACAAATAACAGTCAACCTACCATGTACAAAGATAACCAAGTCTGCGCTGCGCCGCTGCCGTGTGAAGTAGGTAATTCCACTTGAACCCAAATTACTTCCAATACGCAAAAAAATCCTTGTGTACCTAATACTCTGTCAAGAAAGTACCGGGAGAAGATCAATAATACAAAAAAAGTTTTTTATTGATCAATAGTTATTTGTGCAACAAGAGCTCGCAGCAAGTCGTTTTTTGCTGCGAGTGAGACCCCGGAATCGAACCCGGGACCCGTTGATCCAAAGTCGGCACATCTAACCATTAGATCAAATTTCGTGTGATTATGAAAGTTTAATTAATTGGTTATATGTTGCGTTAGAGTTAAGAAGTTAAATGTTAGCAGGTAGCGCTATAGAAAACAATACAAAGCATTAAAGTACAGATTATAAATATTAAATTGATAGAGCAATATTATGGGAACTATAGATATTTGATTATATACAAACTAGACGTACTTTTAACAGTTCGATTAGATGAAAGGAGTTCGTTATGGGGTTACTTCGATTTTTAATTCGACCTCAAAGACAAACACGTTAGGAATTTCGTACTAACTAAAGAAATTTAGCAAAAATGATTATATCTTTCATTGTAATTTATTGAATTTATAACTTATTGCTGTATTTAAACGAAAATAACTATTTACTGCCTAAAAAACTGATATTTAACTTAAAAATATTTAATTATAGTTTCAAAAATGTTACGTAGGTAATATACTTCATTTCTATAGTGTTCTCGCTGCTGAAGGGAAAAGTTAGGTATGTGTGTTACACGAGAGCAAAATTTTTCGCATCTCGTGCCTTTGAATCCCTCGCAGCACTCAGGAATCAACTTTAGAATCACTCGCTACGCTCGTGATTCAATCATTGATTCCTTCGCTTACTCGGGATTCAATATCAGCACTCGCAGCAAAAAACTACTTTGCTTCAAAATACGCTCCTTCAGAAATGATAGACTTACGCCAACGAATAATCCAATCATCAAAATATTCTTTAAACGCTGTTTTCGGAATTGAGTTCAGCTCTCGCAGCTCTTCTCCTTTAAGTCTTCTACCGATTGAAAACGAGGGCCACGAAGTGGTAATTTGAGTTTAGGAAAAAGATAGCAGTCGGCTGGAGCCATATCTGGTGAATATGGTTGTTGCTCCATGGTATTTATTATGTGTTTTGACAAAAAATCGTTCACAATGATGGTCTTGTGCGAAGGAGGATTATCGTGGTGCAACATCCAATAATTTTCTTTCCACAAATGTGGCCTCTTTCGTCGAATTTCGGAACCTAACGGAATCCACTTTCATGCTTTCACTTTGTACCTCTGGTGTTATAAGCGTCCATAGCTAGGCAACGGCAACTGAGGTATTCCAGTTAAAGATAGTGCCTGACGGCTTACCTACCATCAGGCACTATCTTTAACTGGAAGACCTCTGTCACAACGCCCACAGATCAAATGCGATTAGTTTGATCTATTTTAACAGAAGAAAGAGTAGATTATTAGCACGTGTTTCCTCCACGGATATGTAGGCTGCAAGATGAATGTAACGCCTCAATAGCCCTTTTAATTGGGAGTTCATACAAATGCCACCTGCGCATGTTTTGCAGCTGTGAAACCAAATAGCATTCGAATTGAGAGTAGCCCTACCCTACCCAGACTTATTTTACCTTCTCTTTGGACTGAAGGGAGCACACTTGCTTCAAATAGCTCATCCTAGCTCTATTATTCGTAGCAGGTTTGGAACCAAAGCTATTTTAGGCGCAAAGGGATGATCATCCAGCCAGACGAGGTGTCATGTCTGGCTAGGGGTTTCAGCGCCTATTCCCCCATAGTTGTGGTCGGGGATTTCTTAACTATGCGAATTGCTCTTGAAATTTCGCTATCGCGGTGTAGGACTTTTTGGTAATTCTCGCAGATGTAGGTGATATTTCTTGATGCAATTATAATAATATATATCCTTGGACATTTCACACAACGCCATCTCGTCCCAAGCTAAGCAACTTAATGCTTGTGTTATCGTAACGAGAGGGATGATGAACTACTTATATACATTTTTTTTTGTAAATACATTCATATTATAGAGAGAAAATACCCAGACCCGGAACAAATACTTGTAGGTTGTACAAATATTTCTTCCGTGCGAGGATCGAACCCGAACCCGCGGCATGCGCGACATTAGTTCAGATTTTTCGGGTAAACTGTAAAGTATGTAGCATGCGGTCGCTACACTACAAAACACATAGGTACTAACCTTATTAAGCGTATAGAAATTAAACAAAGAAAATTTCTTAGGTGCATTATAGACCACTCAGAGACATAATCTACATAATAAACTTTATTGTTGTAAAATCAACATTTAATCAAGTTGGCTCATTAGAGCTCTTTTGACAAGTCAAACAATAAAATTTAGCATCTTTAGTTGAAAATTTATTTATTTACTATCTACCACCGGTTCGGATTGTAGCTCTACTGAGAAGAACCGGCAAGAAACTCTGTAGTTGCACTTTTTAGATCGCCATTTTTAGGTACAAGGCCGGGATAAGACAGATTTGTAGAGCAAATTCGCGCAATAGTCGCAAAGGGCCAAATATCAGCCAGATTTAGTCAACAATAGTAACCTTCTAATGGCCAACCGATCCCCAGCAACGGCACCTGTTCACTAGCATGACGCATGTTTCAACGTTTCATTTATTGCCACTAGATAAACTGTTCGTTAGGAAATATTGGCCTTTACAGTAACGAAAACCTAAATTGCAGGGAATTGACACATAAATATTCAGTAACGTAAGTATGTACCTAATTTAGGTACTAAAGTCTTCCGCAATTATTACTCATTGAAATTAAATAGATACTTTTTCACGGATTCATCGCGTGTATTACCTAAATAGTTAAATAATTTAACTACTGAAGTTTCGAATTCACTGGAGAGACAGACCACAAGTGCTGCAAAGCATTCGAACCGTCGAAAGACACACAGAAATGTGTTTAATTTCAATATGTAATACCAGCCGTAAGTTTCCAAATGTATTAAAATAATATCATTAACTGATGAATATAAAACTATTCAAATGACGTAGGGCACTGGGCAACACATTGGCGGAGGCTGTAGCCGGGAATTGGGAGCTTGCTGGAACACGGAGATGTGGGTCAATGGAGACTAATGGGGCCACGGCGACCGACCTGCTCGTTGATACCAATTCCACGATCGATTCTTACGTCTTGAGCGTCACGTGTCTATGAGTGTTGACGACATTAGGGCAATCGAAATCAGATACCAAGCCAGTGCCTTAGTTACTTATCTTGCAGCCAATAACATTTTTTGCCTACCTTATTGGTTGCAACGCTCCTTTTGGTCCACGGGTCGTCGTTTTGACTTCGTGGTTGGGTAAATGTGTATTTGTGTAAGACACGCTTGGTCTGGTGTCATTTGTTATCGTAAATACCACACCAATATATGCGTAGGTGCATTATTTCATTTCCTGAATCTTGAAATTACAGGCATAAATGGTACGTGAAGAGAAGATAACTTGGCGGATTTCAGCGAACTCCGATAAACTCTGGGAACGTGTTACCAAAAGGCTGAGACGGGTTATCACGCAGGCTCATGACTGCTCATTTTTGTACAGTAGCCTCTGAAACTATTTTGAACAACCATCACATTGTTTGTAAATAGCTCCGTTGTTAGTGCGGACGCTCCTACATGAACATTGATTAACTCCAAATTTGAACCAGAATCTATGGAAGATTAAACATGAAACAAGTAGATATCTACATAATATTACGAATACATACCTACCAAGATTGAAATCAGACACCTATAAAGGAGCTATATGAATTTAGCAAGTCTAGATTAGTCTTAAGTTAGGTTAGGCCGATGTTAGCAATATTATTGACATTTATCACAATTCATACAACAAATCACTTGATGTGCACTAAAACTAGCTGCGGTGGTGTGTACGGTGCACCGGCCGCATCTGATGGAAGCACCTCGTAAAACAAGACTGATTCCACATATGTCCGGGGTGACGTCAACGGGTGACCGAACTGCCCCCGGCCGCGTCTCGGCGGTACCTAGAAATACATGTGGTGGATGTTATGGTCACGTAGTTGTCGATTCAAATCCTTCTTTATTTCAGTAGAAAAATAATGAAATATTAGAACTGGACGTCGATAAAGAACAGAATCTTCGGCTACGAATGTATTCCTTAGCTACGAATATTTGTACTTGGTAGGTTTAGGACTGACCGCTGTTTGTTATAAGTTCGTATCGCAACATCAAAATAAAATGTTCTTTATAAAAAAAAACATCAGGAAATGTTTAAAGGACAACGATTCTCACTTGTGTACTTATCCATTATTACACCGAGGGCATAGATATGACAATACTAAACAAGGGTAAGAATCGCAGACACTGCCCTTATAAAAGAAATCTGATGATGATGAAGCGTGTGCCAAGTCGTCTGGCAAGCGTGGCACAATAGGCTAATTACCCTCCGTATAATTGGAGGAGGCCCGACTCAGCAGTGGGTCATGTTTATTATTTGATGACATACAGGGCAGGGAGTTTAGGATGATGTCATGTCGCGATGATGGTATCTGTTAACCCAATCAAGACGTCGCTCGGCGCTCAATTCTCATATCGTAGTTAAGTCAGTTTTAATTTAAATATAACAAACCGAACCTAT
Source organism: Clostera curtula (assembly GCA_905475355.2). Lineage (NCBI taxonomy): Eukaryota > Metazoa > Arthropoda > Insecta > Lepidoptera > Notodontidae > Clostera > Clostera curtula. The sequence goes on from FR997803.1 coordinate 18,958,850, forward strand.
GGGCCTTCGGGTTATCGTTGAATTTAATTCAAAACAATATGTCTGTACTTCTTTAGTCGTTAACCGATAAGTGGTAATTTTGAACACAAATTTGATTCATGGCGACAGATTAATAACGTCAGTAAATAACATGGCTTGATCTTGCAACAGCATATTATTTATTATGATTTTACGACTGGCGCAAACGTCTCCCGTTTTAGCTATGGCATAATTTTACGTTACCCATCATCCACAGAATCATAAGCTATTAAGCTATTCGTTATCATTCTCTATTTACCTAAATTGTATTTTGTCCGCAATTTATTTATTATTACCTACTTAAATCGTATTTTATTTAAAAACATGGCAGCAACAGTAGCATCAAAATTTCTGCACGTAGTTCAGTGAGCGCCAGGCACTGGCAGGCAGACAACATAAAAAAAAAGTTTTTTTGTTTATTACTTTAAGTATGTACTCCATGTGGTGACGGATTTAGAATACGCAGTATCGCCAACTCATACCATCCCGAGGGAGTCATAAGAGGCGACTAAGGGAACGCAAGAGTCAAATCACCTAACTTGATACAAACCCTGTGCCAATCCGTCTTGCCAGCGTGGCACAGTAGGCTAAATTCCCGCCATGAATTTGGAGGAGGCCCGACTCAGTAGTGGGTCATTCATGGGCTGAAACGAACTAACTGTGTACTTACAATATATGGCATTCCAACCAGACATATGGGTCCCTATTACCCCTAATTGATTACCATTAAACTAGATGTATGCCTGACCGCAATGCGCCAGAAAAAACGCATTATTTCATGGGGCTCATACACCTTTAAAAATTTCTACCGCACATCTAACAATATGAGGTCACGGAATATTAAAACTTTATGAGCGCTGGCGTTGGCCCGGTGGCTGGTTGTAGGCGACACACATTACTCCATATTCCTAAATTCAGAACGGTTTAGTTCAGACGTGCGACTGTTAAAATACACCGCACACTCAGCTCAGCTAAGTAGGTAGGAACTAGAATCACCGCCAGCTTTGCCTTGCCCGCCCAGGAGGTTAGGACCCACCCGCGAAATAACAATCTAATGTGCGGCTTATTAAAACATTTGTCTCTCATGGCGATCTAAATGTAATGTGTCTTTGTTGCAGTTAATCAGCCACAATGAAGGGTCTGCTGCTGCTGGCCCTCGCGGTTGCTGTGCTGTGTACTGTCGATGCGGAGGTGAGTAAAACCGTCGCGTACGTTATTACGGTCATGGAATGGCAACTTTATCCTTAGCTATTGTACTGAACTCGTAAATAGTGATAAACTCACACAGTCTATAGGTAGCAACTGGTTTCAGATTTCCGGAATCGTCATCATCGGTGCTATGCTTCTGTGTAAAAATAATCGACCACTCGCCACCGTACTGTATTCCAGGCACCGTATTGTTATTTTTTTTTAATTCAACGAAATTCAGTTATTTTGGGTCTCGGACCGGTCCACTTCCGCGTTGCACTACAATCTCTGGTATTATCAGTGTCATGGCAAAGTGACGTATCATACCACCCCGATGGGGAAATGGTACTCTGAATGACTACGGGGGAGGGTTTTGCAAGCCCTTGAGTCCCAAATACTGTGTACAAATACAAGTCTCATGCCCGTTGCGTAACTGAAAAATGCTGTGGAATATCATGGGTGTGTTATTCTTCAGAGACACCGGCGACGGCACAGACGGCCGCGCACCACGTCCCCACGGCCCGAGGCTGCAGTGGTGGCGAATGAGGCCCCGGAGGACCTCGAGGCGGAGCATCTTGAGTTGGGCATGGCCGAGCGCTTGGACGAGAAGCGGTTCCAGGTAAGGTCACTGCAAATAACACCTGGGGTTGGCTGCTCAAACCCACAAATAGGTTCTGCGATCGGACCTCCAATAAAATAGCTTTGTTTGCTGTAACGACTCTGAGCGCCGTAATGCAAAAAAATGATGACTTAAAAAATGTAATTTACCTGAAGTGAACTAGTTGATTACAACTATCATCATCATGATCATCATTTCAGCCAAAAGACGTCCACTGCTGGACATAGGCCTCCCCCAAAGATTTCCACAAAGGCCGGTCCGGCCCTTGTGGAAATCTTTATTACAACTATAAGTATTTGCAAATTACTCCGAAAACTTCAAGCTTTTACTCAAAAGTTTACAAACACCAACATCTTGTATAATATCCGCTTTAGTAAAGTTTAATATAATGCATCACGAGGACAGAGTTTGCATAAAGTTGGTAGATAAACTAAAACTTAATCGTATGTTTTTTAGGATTCGGAAAGAGCACGTGCCAACGAGATCTTGAACGACATTTCTCACGAAGTGGGCGACAACGAAGAGACCATCGACGGTGAGTGTCTCGGAATTGAATTTGAAACGAGACATGTGTTTGCATTATACACAAATCTTTTGACCCACAATGATCGCCGCATCGGTTTTGTTCATTGATCATCCCCCTTATCACCTTGGATCACTGTGTACCTTTGTAAACCTCACTGTTCTTAGCACGGTTTCATTATTCGTTTCTGAATGTGGTGTATGTTCAGACCCGTGCCTGAAGGTGCACTGCAGTGCCGGCCGAGTATGCGAGATCGATGAGCACGGAGACGGCGTCTGCAACTGCATCAAGGACTGTCCTTACGAGACCGAATCGCGCCGTAAGGCAAGTCAGACATTTTTATTGTTATCAATTGTATTATTCATTTTTACAGAAGATAGAAACTGTTGTAGAAACTTGGAGATGATGACGACGAGTATCATACAGTGGAAGTCCTATAATTAGTTCCTAAAAAATATTTATAGTTATAATATATATTTTATTGACACCATCATGTCATATTAATAAAATTGTGGAAAAATACTTTACTGGCGAAATACATAGGTTTTTTGAAGACAACAATATAATAAACAAAAATCAATTTGGATTCCAACCTCGTAAAAATACGACTATGTTATTGTCTGAATTTACGGATAAAATTAATACATATTTGAATGATAAAAATCATGTACTTGTATTATTTATTGACTTCTCGCGTGCATTTGATACCTTAGATCACCAAATTTTAATAAAGAAGCTCAATAATACTGGTATTCAGGGTCCAATGCTGGAATGGTGTAAAAATTATCTGAAAAATAGGTCCAATTGTGTTAAGATTGAAAATTGCGTCAGTGACTCGTATATAGCTGAAGAGGGAACGGCTCAAGGATCTGTGCTTGGTCCTCTTCATTTCATTGGGTATGTCAACGATATGAATAATGTAATTAAGCATGGAACGTCCTATCAGTATGCTGATGATACATGCATAATTGTTGCAGATCGTGACCTAAATTCTGCCTTAAAAAAAATACAAGAAGATTTCGACAATATAAATAAATGGTGTCATGACAATAAATTAGTTCTCAATAGTATCAAAACAAAACTAGTTCATATTCGATCACCGTATGCTGGAAATCAAACTGATTTAAATAACAAATTGTTTGCACACAACCATCTGTGTCTTCACTCTAAAAACCTCTGTTGTAAATGTCCCACTATAGAAAGTGTCGATAAACATACTTATTTAGGATTAGTTATTGACAAAAAATTTAACTGGTTTCCACACATAAATGTTGTTTGTGAGAAACTACGTGCGTTTTTAGCAAACATGTATGTAATCAATAATAGGATTCCTTTTAAAACTAAATTAATGCTGTACAATGCGCTAGCGGAATCTATAGTAGGATACGGTCTCTCAAGTTATGGCAGAACCTTTAAAAGCTACCTATATTGTATACACAAACTTCAAGTAAGAATATTAAAAATGATAGTGCCTACAAGTATTAAAGAAAAATATTTAAATGACGATTTTGGACTATTTAAGTACTGTAAAATCATTCCGATACATCTAAAAATAAGATACACTTTATTAAAAGAAGAATTTTCTAACACTCAAATACAACAACATATAACTCACAAGATCAATACGCGACAAAAAACAAATAAAAAACTTATAACAACAACTGCAAAAATCACATATGGCGAAAGAACAACATCTTATTTAATTCCACGCTTCATAAATGATTTAGAATTATCTCTAATACAAAGTATTACTCAAAAAAATATAAAGATGAAACTTAAAACGCACTTCTTGAACAGCCTGTAGATGTAGCATGTGAAACCGGTCTTGCAAGGTGCGGTGCGAGTTAATTTGTAACCGTGAGCAGCAGTGTTATTGATTGAATGCTTATTTAATCTTACTATTACATAGATACACTAACAAAACAACTCCTTAAATCGTTTAAGTACTAACCTAGTTTAAATTTAAGATAGAATAACAATAGAATAAGAATGTAGATGCTATGCTACCCGGACAAACCTTCGTGGTCTTTGGGTAACATATAAATTGTACTGTTTGTTATTTTCTTCAAATAAATAAAAAAAAAAAAAAAAAAAAAAAAAATATACGAGTTACATAAATCGTAAAGCACCTTCCGAACTGTATCATGGAAATAATTCTAAATCGGCGAGACGTTTCGGGCGGTGATCTAGCACCGCCCGAAACGACATTTCAGCATAGCAAGAAACACAAAATTTTTCTTCCAAATATTAAATGAGAAGACAGCGCGTAAATTACGACAAACTACCCAGATAAAGAGTGTGTGTTAATTGTTCAGGTATGCACGAATCGCAACGAGACCATGTCGTCGGACTGCGAGGTGTACCGGCAGCGCTGCCTGTGCTTGGACGGCTCCGAGATGTGCCGTGGCCCCGAGTATCACCACGTGCAGATCGAGTACTACGGCTCCTGTCGCGAGATGCCCGTGAGCACTGCTTTCCATAATATGGTTGCACTGTCAGCAATAACCATCGTTTCTAGTATCTAAAGTCTCCTCGCTCGTCACACAGGAGTGTACCGAGAGCGAGATGTCCGACTTCCCGCGCCGCATGCGCGACTGGCTCTTCAACATTATGCGTGACATGGCGGAGAGGCACGAGCTCACTCCTCACTACCTGGACATGGAGCGCGAAGCCGAGTCCAATCTCACCCGCCGCTGGACCAACGCCGCCATTTGGAAGTGGTGCGACCTGGATGCGCACGACAACGACAGGTAACGTGGCTACGCAACAGAACGGTAATGTTTAAAGTCCGTCTTTCTCTTCTTAGTTAACGTCGTCATTACAGGCCTTTTTTTCAACAAGGATTCCCCCCTGAGGTCTTGTGTAGTGGGGGCTCTTCACACACAGAGACACTTGCCCGACCCCGGGATCGGACCAGGGCCTCGTGGTCCCACGGGGGCACTTGCAACGCCTAAACCAAATTATCCCTCGCCTAGCCATTAGCCTAAAGTGCCCGGCAAGATAGGTTGTTCGAGGTCACATATCAGAGTTTCCTTCTCTGGCATCTACAATTATATCTACCCATAAGACACCTTCAGGGTGGGATGGATAGATATAACTTTTCCCCACGCAGACCTCCGTCCGAGGTTGAACTCTCTCTCAAGGTTAAGTCCAATTGCTTTATCCTGTCCGTCATGTGCAGATTCGTGTCCCGGCACGAGTTGTTCCCGATCCGCGCGCCTCTGATGTCCTTGGAGCACTGCATTGCGCCCTTCCTGGACCGCTGCGACGCTGACAGCGACCACCGCGTCACGCTCGCCGAGTGGGGCAAGTGCCTGCAGCTCGATGAGGTAATACGCCTAGCTACATTTAGATCGAAACTCCAAACCAATTGACTGCCGAGCTCGTGCTGATTTAGTCTTTACTCATTGAAATACATATTATAGGGTTGAGTGGTGGGCAACAGTGCTTACGATAATGGGATGAGGAGAGATGATTTTGGATAAAACACTACCGTTACTTTAATTTGCAGTACGAGTTGGAGGAGCGTTGCGACGAGTTCACCGATGGCTCGGACGCGTAACACGCGTCTACGCAAGCCACGCCCCCGGCGCCAACCACACTGCCATAGCATGCCATTATAGAGTATAGACGTATCTCTCTCGCTAACACTAGCTGTCACATTCTCTCCCACTCCCCGGAGTATAGAAAGTACGGCTCTGTGTACTAAACATGTATCAATTTCGTAAATTAGATTTAGTTAAATTTGTCTCTTTAAGTTTTAATAGCGCTGTCAATTATTTTTAGACATCGAAGATTATTACGCGGCAATTAATTGTGTACCTACATAGAATTGTCTGTGATGACCCTACCAAAAGTTTGATTTTATAGAAATTAATAAAGAAGTAGAATAAAATGTAATGTTTTTTACTTCTACCTCCCTGAAGATGATACTAACTAGTAAACTCGGCATTTTCTAATTTCTAATAATAATATTTAATATTTAAGTATATATAAAAAAGTACACAGCTGTCATGCACGGCTAGCAACACTCTTCCAAGCAGCCCTGGAGGCAGGATCGCTCCCAGATTTCATGACGACTGGAGTCAGAAATCATAAAACACAGTTATACATGTCAGATCTTAAAAAATAGGAAGCGCGCTATGTTTTGTCCGTTGACATACAAATTAAAGAGATAAAAACGATTATTTGGATATGTACTATTAAATTATAATATAAGTTTATTACAATATAGATTATTTACGTGTTTGAGTGCCTGATTGTATTTACACATGCAAGTTCAATTATATTGTTTACCTACAATTTTATCCCATGTCAAAATTTAAAGTCAACTAAAGTCAAAAGATATTTAATTAACATAAACAAAACATACTATAAGTACATAAACAAATGTCATGCACATAATAAAATAAAATAAAAAACATGTCAGCATTAATAAGTTACAGAGATTCGTCAATAAGATAGTCGTCTAAAGTATAATAACATTTGTCAACACACCTCATTCACAAATCAGGTCGTATCTCGGAACCTAAGAATTACCGCATAACATGCTTGCCTACCATCTACAAGCTCCTTACATCCATAATTAAATTCAAAATTGTAAACCATGTATTGGCAAATAATATTTTGGCGTCAAATCAAAATGGATGTAATGCCGGTCCCGAGGTACAAAAGACCTCCTCCTCATTGACATGGCTATTCGCCAACAAATTCGGCGATCCAAAAAAAAATATCTCTATGGCCTGGATTGATTACAAAAAGGCTTATGATTCGGTACCACATTCATGGCTTATGAGAGTACCAGATTTGTATAAAGTTGATGCAAATTTATGCCTTTTCCTGGTCTCATGCATGAGACAGTGGAGCACGGTTCTTTAACATCCGGGACACAGAATTTTTTTGGAACCGTCGGAACGAATATGGATAAAGCGTGGAATATTCCAAGGTCAGTCCATTGTGGTTCTGCTTGGCATTTATTTATTTATTTATTTAATACTTTATGCAAAAGTTTACAATGGCGGACTTAATGCCTAGAGGCATTCTCTCCCAGTCAACCTTTGAATGGTGCAGAGAGGGGCTTGGCAGATGCATTGGAAAATTGCGAAAGTATTGTATAGATTTAAATTAACATAATATACATAAACTAACTTAAGAATAAATATCATACATATATAAACATACGTATACTTATATACATATATAAGAATATTGATAAAGATACAATATACTTATATCAAATATACATAAATATATTAAATATATATTCCACTATACTAAGTAACCTGAGACATATTGAGCTTATTGAGAAAGTACTTTCGTAGCTTAACTTTAAACGTCTGAAGATAGTCAGCCATCCTGATTTCGAGGGGAAGCGCGTTCCATAAAAGGACAGACTGCACGAAAAAAGTCGAGTGTACAAAATCGGAGCGGTGAGTGGGACATTCGAGAAGACGATTATTTGAGGACCGAAGGTGTTTATCGTGACATGAGGACAAGAAATCAACATGTGAAGTTAGGTAAGAAGGAGGGTGAGGAGAAAAAAGAAGTGAGAATAACATTGTTAAAGCACGCATTTCTCTGCGTTGCCTAATGGGTAACCATTTCAAAAGGGTCCGATGTTCGGAAATATGGTCAAATTTCCGGAGGTTGAAAACGAATCGAATGCAATTGTTGAGAAGACGGTCAAGTTTATTGAGTAGATCAGCATTCAGGTCGAAGTAGCATACATCACCATAGTCGAGTATCGGTAGGATTAGGGTTTGCACAAGCATTGCTTTAATGTTCGATGGCAGAAAGTTTTTCAGACGGTACAGCAACCGCAGCGATCCCGTGACTTTTTGACTAACCCGAGCGACTTGGTTCCTCCAGCTGAGTGTCCTATCGAGAACTAGACCCAAGTCAGTGACCGTACTGCTAAAAGGAATATGTTTGCCATTGTAAGTTAAGGGTGGTAGCTTGTCGGTGTCAACTTTGCTGATGGCTCGGTGACTCCCTAAGATTATGGCTTGGCATTTATCTAAGTTAACATGGACGCCAAACATATCGGCCCAATTTTTGATGGCACTCAAGTCGCGGTTAAGGTTGTTAACAGCTTCAGCCATGTGGTCAAACCCCGCATGCGAATATAGCTGCAAGTCATCGGCATACAGATGATACGAACACTGAAGATATTTGACAATAGTATTAATGAAGATAGAAAATAATAAAGGAGATAAGATACCACCTTGTGGGACGCCTGCATCCAAGTTACACCAGGATGAGGAAGTATCATCGGTGAAAACCGACTGCTGGCGATCCCGAAGATAACAGGAGAACCATTCCAGAGCCTCAGGAGAGACCATTAGATAAGAAAGGATGGACAGAAGGATATCGTGACTGACGGTATTGAATGCATTAGAAAAATCTACCAAGACTAGAATGGTCAGTTTGGTATCCTCCATAGCGGTTCTAATATCGCCGGTCACTTTAAGGAGAGCGGTTACAGTGCTGTGGCCGGGTCTAAAGCCGGATTGAAAAGGACTCAGAAGATTATTCTGGTGGATAAAATTGGAAAATTGTTTATGAACGCAGGCTTCAAGCACCTTGGACATAAAAGGGAGGATAGAAATGGGACGGAAATGATTAGGAAGTGACGGGTTTGATATTTTGGACAGAGGCCGAACATAGGCTTTACGCCACAGGGTAGGAAACGAACCAGAAGTAAGTGAGAAGTTGATTATGTGGGATATAGCCGGTAGGAGTTGATCAAGAATAGTTACAACCATTCTGCGACTAACTTTATCAAATCCCACCGCCTTAGACTTAATTGATAGGATTATCTTTTTGATTTCCCCTGCGTCTACTGGAGAAAAGTAGAATGAATTTATATCAGGACGCGCAAGACCCGCTATGTAAGAAATTGTGTTAAGTTTAGTTAAATGATCCAGACAATATGAAGTGGAGAAATGTTTGTTGAGGTCATTTATACAAATTAAATTTGGAAGGTCTAGCATGCGCTGCCTGCCAATACCTAGCGTTCGAAGGAACTTCCAGATATCGGCAGACGAGGAAGATGAAATATTATTAAGGATATGGTGGCGTTTAGCATTGCGTATCATCTGGTTGCAACGATTTCTTGCAGCCTTAAAAAGGTCCCAATTTGCATCACAGCGATCTCTTTTGAAATTACGGAAAGCACGGTCTCTGCGTCTCCTAGCCATTTGACAACCCTTTGTCATCCATGGAGCCGGGAGGCGTTTTATCTTCACTTTTTTAACTGGGGCATTTACATCGTAAAGCTCCGTCAGTATTTGAGTAAATAATTGCACCGTAAATAAGTGCACCGAGCATCGATGTTTAGTTTTTCAATGTCCATACGGGCAAAGCAACGCCTATGCAGAACCCTGGGCTTTGGTTTAGGAGGCTTGAGGAGGTAAGAAACAAAGATAAGGTCGTGATGAGAGAACCCAGGTGCAGCCAGTTGCCCATGAGCATGAACAAGAGGAGGATTTGAGGATAGGATCAAGTCAAGCCACGTATCATCTCCTACATTATTGTGGTGAGTTGCTTGTGACGGCAGGATATGGAAGTTGGCCGACTCAATGAGATGAAGGAGTTTGCGGGAACGAGAAGAGGTGGGAACAAGGAGATTGGTATTGAAATCGCCCATGATAATGTGATGAGCATACTCAGACCCCACAGATTCTAAAACCGATTCGAATTCGGTGGAATATTCGGTAGAAGGTGGGCTGTACACGACCCCAAGAAGAATCTTAACACTATTGACGCAAACCTCAAGAAAAAGATGCTCCGCAGAAGCTGAATATTGCGCAGAAGAAGAAAATATTGAATTGAATCCTTTAAGTATTTTACTAAATGATTCAATGCCCGGCTACCGACTTCACAGAAGAGGTAAGACCATATCATATCTCTTGTACATGGATGACCTCAAGTTGTATGCACCAAAAGAATCTGACCTGATGGCACTACTACAAGTTACAGGACTTTTAGTTCCGCCATCAGTATGGAGTTTGGTGTTGACAAATGTGCGCTCATAAATGTACCAAAGGGTAGAGTTGTGAATTCGCAAAATTTACAACTCTCAGAAAATGTGGTTCTTAGATCCCTCTGTGAATCGGATACCTACAAATATCTTGGTATGTCGGAGACATTAGGAATTACTGACAGTGATGTGAAACAGTAGCTCAGAACGCGTTTCTTGGGACGCCTGACAAAAGTGCTGGAAAGTCTTTTGTCTGGCGGAAACATGGTTCGTGCATTTAACTGCTGGCTTATACCTGTGATCGCTTATTCTTTCGGCATACTAAGATGGACTCAATCAGAGCTTGACGCCTTGGACAGGATGGTCCGTCGACAATTGACAGCATTTCGAATGCATCATCCCCGCTCGTCCGTTATGAGGTTGTACGTCCCCCCGAGGTGTGGTGGGCGCGGCTTCCTTAACGTCAAATCCCTACACAACCGGCAGGTCTGCAACCTCACCCCCTCGACTGTGCTGCCACCCTGCCGTGGTGAGGGGGCTTGAGTGCCTCAATGATCCGTGGGGCCATACCGGCCAGGGCCTCCCATGCCGGGCGGAGCCACGGGGAGAGGTGAGACGAAGAGCGGCACCCAGCGTCGTGGTGGGTTGCGGCTCCAGGGACTCCTCTGTCCTCAGAGCTGCCTTGCGAGTCGTAAACCGCTGCGGCGCACCATGAGGTCCTTGGGTTGGCGCTCAACTTAGTTGGCCGTCAAACCGAGTCCTCACTCAACGTCCTCGGGTTGGCGCCGGCCGAGGGCTGACGGGCCTCTTCTGCGAGGCCGCATGTCGCAGAAGGGGGCTGCGGACGGATCGCTGGTGCGCTGCGGTAGATTGGGGCTGCGGGGACTTGGGTAGATGGGGACCCTGTCCCCAGTGTTTCGCTGCGAGCCCTGGACGGGGGCTCCGGGGACCTGGGTAGACGTTGGACCCTGTCCTCAGGGTTTCCCCGCGGGCCCTGGACGGCTGCGGTGCGCCGGTGTCCTCTGGTTGGCGCCGGCCCGAGGGCTGACGGGCCTCCTTCTGCGGGGCCGATGTCGCAGAAGGGGGCAGCGGGGCGGGTCGCAAGGGAGGGAGCTCCGGGTGCCCGCGCCGCGGACGGAGGTGGGGGTGGAGGGGGTTCGTGACGGTGCGGGCCCCTTCTGCCCTCGCCTAGGAGGCCGGTGGTGGTTCGGGGGAGCCACCACCGACGAAAGCCTCGATGACTGAGGGCGTCCCAGTGTACCGGGACGCCCTCTCTGATAGTCGTTTGCCCGCGTTGCGGGCACCACGCCGGGGCGTCACAGTAGAATGCGTTTACGCGAACTTGTGGCGCCCCAAGCGCGTCGTGTGAGGGTATGCCGCTGGGGTTTTAGTGGGTAAACGACTCTTGGGTAGACGACCCTTGTCGGAGTCCCACATAATCACCGGTAGATGACGAGATGCATCGAGATGTTGTCAAGGTTGACTCTGGCCTTACCGTGCTATCCTATGCCTCGTTGGTCTAGTGGTCAGATGTGCCGCCTTTGGATCAACGGGTCCTGGGTTCAATTCCGGGGTCGGGCCAGTGTCTTTGTCTAAACCAGAGGCACTGGCTCGGAGTCTGGGTGTCATTTATATCTATAATATGTATGTATTTACAAAAAAAAATGTATATAAGTAGTTTATCATCCATCTCGTTACCATAACACAAGCATTAAGTTGCTTAATTTGGGACGGGATGGCGTTGTGTGAAATGTCCAAGGATATTTATGGCAAAACAGAATTGGCGCAGACCACAGGTTCTTAGTATTTCCGAACGCAAGGCTATATGGAAGGGTAAAGCTACACGGACGATTCTACTCTGCTCTGACAGGACCAGAGATAGATCAACTCGCTTCCGTCTCCTGGTTATACGCTTCGGTAACCTCTTTGGGGAAACTGAAGGGTTTGTCTTTGCAATTATGGACGAAGTTGTCAAGACGAACAACTAACGGAAATACATCATTAAGAACGGGACAGTCGACATTTGTCGGGCATGTCACTGTCCCGGTGAATTCATCAGACATGTTGTTTCTGGTTGTTCTCGTCTTGCCAACGGGGAATAATTGCACAGGCATAACCAAGTAGCTGGGATAATCCATCAGCAACTTGCCCTTCGCTAAGTTATTGTGGAATCGGAAGTACCAAACCAGTTCTGAGTAATAACCATGTCACGCTCTACTGGGACCGATCTATCGTCACTGATAGAATCATCATGGCTAATAAGCCTGAAATCGTGGTAATAGATCGGTCAGCGCGTCGTGCAATGCTGATCAGCAAGTACCTAGATCTATCTCACGAGGTTGGTGCCATGTGGCATATGGATTCGACAATCATTGTACCGATAGTTATATCAGTGCATGGACTGATGGCGAAGGGCTTTGACCAACACCTACAGAAGCTCTCGCTAGGCTCCTGGGTGAAGAGCCTGATCCAAAAGGCAGTACTTTTGGATACGGCACGTAATGTGAGCAGGTTCCTCACTCTGGCTCCCTGATCACCGCACCGGTGGTTTGGTTTGGGCCTTCGGCTCCGCCATGGGTGGGTTTTTTTTTCTATTTTGTATGTATTTTTTTTAAATAAATGTTACTTTATAATAAGTTTATTTAAAAAAAAATTGTAAAATATGATTATTGAAGATATGTGTTTAATATATTTAATATTATTTACTTATATTCATTTTTAATATTTATAAAAATGTACTAAATTGTGATTAAAATATTTCTATTTATTTTATTGCAAGTATACTTACTTTCAGACAAAATATATTATAGAGAAATATGTATATTATAATTCTAAAGTCTCCTGGGTGACCCACATCAGCGTGTATCGTAGCCTAATTGCGTAATTGTAATATTGATATATATGCAAGTATCATAAAGTTTATCTTTTTAAACCACCGCTTACAAATCAACAGAACATTGAAACCCAATTGTTTTACGCCTGGTACGCACCTGAAACGATTCCCTTTCGACTTAAACGTGCAAGTTTAAAATTCACTCGGACAAAATTTTACTGTTCCCAATGTTCCCATGCAAGTTCAGTATGATACACGCAATTTCGTATATACAAAAGAAGAAATGGATATGAAAGGAGCGACCTCAAAAATGAAAGATTTTTTAAAAATCAATGTAGAGTCCATTCCACGAAAGAAGTCCCGCGGACAATTGTGGAACTAAATTTGACAGATCGGGAGATCGGGCCATGTCCATGTTGCTGTTGCTGTTGTCGTTTGTCGATGTAAACAAGGTGCATTTGTTGTGGTAGATATTTTGTGAGTTTGTTAATGGATTAGTGCGTTATAAGGTTTTTCTACGATGCCAAAAGTTGTATTAAGTGCAGGTCGAGAAATGATATTGAAGGTGAAGGAGGTTTGTGAAGCGGAGCACAAGTATAACAATGTTTTAATACCAATAAACAATATTCGCGACTATCTTTGCTGCCATGATAGGTAAATTTAGGGGCTGCCAAAATTTACCTATCATGACCAATTTTAGTCAGATTTTTTCCCCGATTGATTTCATAGATTGCAATTAAGTTTTTTTATTGCATGATTTTGTAAGAATTAACACAACCCAACAAAAAATTGTAATGTTATATTCAACAATAATGTAATTAAATACGAAAATAATCATTCAAACTTGTTTAATTTTATTGCAGTTGTGTCAGAGAAAATTTAACGCGAGTTACAAAAGTTAAGTAAAGTATTTCTTAAGTTATAGTCACCACAGGGAAGAGACCGCATCCCAAAAAGTTCGACTTGGAAGGATTTGATGTGTGCGCTTTAAGGCAAAAAAATAACAGTTTTTAAGCATTTGGAGGAAGAACATTTAAAAAAGATGGTCTTGTGGATGATGAATTGGATCGATTTATTATATCCACGGCTAGTGATAGTGAAACAGAATCTGATTCTGTTTCTATTCACTCTTCTGACAGTGATCATAGTATGGTGGATCATAATTATTCAATAAAGCTTTGAATAAAACTTTTAAATGTTATTTTATTTTTCTAATTTATAGTTTGTCGAACATCTCCATTTTATATTTTAGAAATTACTGGAAGATTTATTTTTCACTAATCTGGCCTTAGCAGTATGGATATCAAATAGGTACTCTATATTAAAAATACACTATATTAAAGAAAAAAAATCTTATCTAAATATACGAGTCGTGGTAGATAAGCAAATGAACGATAAATTATTTTCCTCTTACGAGGGTGAATCAAAAAATTCTTGGAATCAATATTAAAAAATGCAAAGATTTAAATAATAATATTTTATTTTTCTACATAATCTCCCTCCAATGCAATGCATTTAGAATAACGCGTTTCTAACTTCCTTATTCCTTGTGAAAAAAAATTATTTTCTTGACTCTCGAAAAAGTCCTCTACGGCAGCTATAACCGCGTCATTATCGTGAAATTTTGTTCCACGAATTTCCTCTTTTAATTTTGGAAATAAGTGAAAATCACTTGGGGCTAAGTCCGGAGAATATGGTGGGTGGTCAAGGAGATTGAAGCCAGCACAGCGGATTGCGTTGAGCGCAACTTCCGATCGATGGGCAGGAGCGTTATCTTGAAGGAACAACACGCCCAACGACAGTTTTCCACGACGTTTTTCTTTAATCGCTTCACGCACTTTCGGGATTAAATTTGCATAATAGGGTCCAGTTATCGTCTGGCCTTTTGGCATGTAATCAATAAAAAGGATTCCTTCACTATCCCAGAACACAGAGGCCATAACTTTGCCAGCGGAAGGAGCAACTCGAAATTTCTTAATGGATGGAGAGGATGGTCGTTTCCAAGACATGCTTTGTCTTTTAGTTTCAGGATCAAAATGGTGGACCCACGTTTCATCCATGGTGACAACCGCACGTAACTCACTTTTATCCATAATTTTGACGTTTTAGCAACTCGTTGCACAAAATAATTTATTACATGCGAACGAACTGACAAAAACAAGTGACAGTCTGCATAAATATAGTGTGATAGACACTCTTTAATTTGAATATCGAACTTGATCCAAAAAGCTTTTAATATATATGCACTTCTAAGAACTTTTTGATTCACCCTCGTACATAACCCTGGCAACATTATGTCGCGCGAATACAGCGCCGCGTCTGCGGGACTTCTTTCGTGGAATGGACTCTACCTACACTTAAATCTTATAAACCAAAAATATAATTATTGTATTTTAATAAAGTATTTAAAAAAGGCCTATGTCCACCAGTGGACGTCCTTTTGCTGAAATGATGATGATGATTTAAAAAAATAACATGTTCATAAATTCATGCTAATACATGCCATGCCATATCTTCTTTGCTTTGCAATATAAATCAGTTAGAAACGGAGGTTTGTTTATTTTATCCAGTTTGAATAAATTACACCTAAACTACAATATCACTTATGCCACTCTACAATTAAAAATAATAATTAATTTAATTGCCCAGTGGAATGGAGTTTAACATAACCTACTGGATAAAGGTACCATCCTTTATAATGCGTATTATCGAGAATAAACTATCGTAAACTTTACAAAACATAGTCTATTTTGATTGTATCATATTTTTAAATATACATTGCTCAAGAAGCGATTGTAATAAGATGTCTTTCTCGTAACGTAAAATGAAACGTACCTACGTACGTACCTATAAGTTTAAAAAATCACCGCAGCTTGGCTTGGCAGCACTGCACAATGACAGTCATGACATGACATGACACCCGCCAATTCCTTGGTCCACGATTGGTTGAAATAAAATATGTTAGATACGGTCGTCATTTCCGCTTATAGTTGATTGGTCGAGTTCAACGCTTCACTCTGCGAGGTTGCGCTGCCATCTTGAATTCTTGCGTTCTAGCTTGGCGCCTTTCCTGTGTTGATTGTACGTACTGTGTGTGTAGTGGTGATAGTGAGTTACACGTTTTAAAATGGTGAGTTTTGCAAGATTTCGTGTAATACACTTGGTTAAAGTATGAATTTACATTGTGAAATGATGGAATGTTATTTTATAAACGTGCTGGCGAAGTTTCAACTCTGTACGAGTAAAATTAATGGAAATTTCTAACAATTTTAGGCTGGCGGTAAAGCAGGTAAAGATTCAGGCAAAGCCAAAGCGAAAGCCGTTTCCAGATCGGCAAGGGCAGGATTGCAGGTATTTAGAATTATTATTATAATTTATTTTAGGAATTTTCAACCTGATTTCAGTATAAAATTCTTTTTGTATTAGTATTTCACATAATTGAATAATATGAATGACCCCAGTATGGCGGCGGCGGCGGTCAATTGATGTTAAAAATCAATACAATTTTCTTTACAAAGTTTATATTGCTTCCAGTTCCCCGTGGGAAGAATACATAGACATCTTAAAAATAGGACGACGAGTCATGGTCGAGTTGGAGCTACAGCAGCTGTATATTCTGCTGCTATTCTTGAATATCTTACGGCCGAGGTAAGCATCACGACGCCCTTTCAATATGGCGGCAATCCTAGAATAAATTACGAATTTAATGTTACGCAGCAATATTAAAACATTTTACTTCAAGCTCCTGTAGTTGTACCTTTAAAATAATTGAATGTACTTAAATTTGTTTTTAAATATGCTCTTAGTCCTGCGAAATGTTATTGTTATAATTTTGGCGGGAAAATGCAGAAAGTATAACAAAAACGGTTTTTTATTGTTTACATTTTGTTGCCTAGGTGTTGGAATTGGCGGGAAACGCGTCGAAAGATCTGAAAGTGAAACGTATCACCCCACGTCACTTGCAACTCGCTATCCGAGGAGATGAAGAGCTGGACAGCCTGATAAAGGCTACTATTGCGGGAGGAGGCGTCATTCCTCACATACACAAATCCCTCATTGGGAAAAAGGGTGGTCCAGGCGCACCAGTTTAAAATTAGGTATGTCGCGAATTTCTGTATTCCAACAGTGCTCTCACTATAAGCCAGTGCCGTGCTTATATTTATTTGTTACATTAATAACATGATCTGAATGTTAACTACGGGCAGGACATAGACATGAGATCCTTGAATCAATCAGGACAGACTAGTCTTTGTGATATGTTTATTATCATCATGATAAACTATTAACCTCAAAAGTATGTATACTGTGTGTATTTAAATGATATATATTATATGATATTGTCATCTTTTACCTCCAAATGGTTCTAACAGATGACAATATCTGTTGACTGGATAGAGTAAGTATGCAATAGATAGTTCTATGTTAAGAGTACTAATGTTTCATTTATGCTACAATTTAATAGCATAACCTACACAGCAATGCCTGACCAGGGCTGCTAGTGTGTATATATAATATGGCAAGTTATATCCATTATTTTTTCCAGGCTATCAAGACAATCATCATCGTTGCATTTGACTCCGGGCATGTTTTCTGCAAAAGGTATCACCAGGTTGACAAACATAGTTTTCTATATAGTAGTGATGTGGACAGTGGAGTGATTCCAAGAAACTGTTAGGTCCGGATTAGACCTTTAATAGTGTATAAGTGCTAGAATATGTTAGTCATAAGGAGATTTAATATGCATAGAATTAAGTTTAATTTTCACATTTTGTTCATGGGACACATATTTTTCTAAAACATTGATTATTACAATGACATGTAATGAATAAAATTATTTTGGCTCTGGTCTAGGGTAGTCCTTAACTCTTGTAACTGGGTGCATCCAATTTTGTATGTAAATGTGCTGGTAATTTCTTTAAAAGCTGTAAGCTGTTGTATTTTTTTTTTGCAGCATTTTGTGATTTTTTAACTGTATTAGCAATAGTGGCAAAGCAAAAATTGTAATTTGGTATGATTAAACTGTTGCAAGTTGTAACAAATGTATTTTGATCTTTGAAATATATTGACAAAGTACTGATGTTTGTTTATTCTCAATGAGTGTTTTGAATCTGGTCATATCCTGTCACCAAATAAGTCATCACTGCATTGTGATTTTTTTTAGAGGTAGGTACTGTCCTGGCCAATAGGCTTGAGCAGAAAGTGCCGTAGGTAATGCGGAAATGTTACGCGCATGTTTACAAACGGTTGTGGGTTTCGACTTTTTTTTTTGCCAATATGACAAAGTTTAACTTCAGCGCGCAGTATCATCGTTCAAGTTATGTTGTGGTCCTTATACCTAGTGTCTTGTTTCGTAAACTAATGTTATTTTATCTGCCTAATTGTGCAGTTTAATGCAATAGGTTCATCAGATTTTCACCTGCAAGGGCTGCAAGCAATGTCACCATCCAACCAACAAAATATAGTAATGCAAGAGCACTTAGCCGAAAAGAAGAAAATGACACGAAGCCTGTGCTAATTTCCTTTCATGAATTACGAGGTGGCCCAACGTACTAGTGGGTTATTTAAGGGTTTAAATGATGATGACTGCGCTAGTTTTTATACGATTTACATGTTATTAATCAGAAATTTATTCTGTGCTTTGGGAAAATTTGAGAAATTTCGACTACCAACCTATTACTTACCGAGTTTCTTGCAGACTCTTCTCTATAGAGCATTTTAAACCGATGGTAGTTTCAGTGTGTATGTAATGGGTTGTAGACAACAAAAGAGATTAATCTATTTTTTGCATGTAGATATGACGGCGGATAGGAGTTTAATGAAGCCTACCACTGGGCGTGACAAGGACCGAAAGATGATAACCGGGGTCACTCTCATGCACGCAAACATTCGTATATTGTATGAATGTTTGCGCGCATGTTAAGGGCCGTCACATTCATTCGCAAACTTAGCGGCTACGCAGAGGGTTGGCATACTCAATTTGCGCTTCCTCCTACACATGTATGAATGTCTTATGAATCTTTAATTTTTTTTAAGTTTAAGCGGCTGTATTTGTGTATTTCTTTTCTTTTTTAATTCGTCAATGGAACATTGAAGATAAAAAGAATGTTTAATTCTTTCCCAGGCGTCATTAACGGCCATTCCGTTTTTATAGGATTTCTTTTGGGGATCCCATATTCATTGTGCAGGAGTTAAAGAAAAAGGAGTTCAATGAACTCCACCAATCCATGATGAAGGTACGCTACACAGTAGACGTCACGAACTATGAAAATGGCGAAACCTCCGTTACCTTAGAAATCGTGGGCGCAAATGGTCACACGAATGTGTGGGAGACTACGCGAGTGGCGAAGGTTCGCGCGCTTTGATGTGCGTTAAAAACCGACACAGCTTGGAAAAGGACGAATGCGGCAAAAACTGCATAACCATTTGCAAATGTCGTCCTACACTTGTGGGTTTGCGTATTCGTGCGAATGTGAGTGACCGGCATAATGATCGTGACTTTAAAATAGCTAGCCGTACACGCACAGATCTGGCAGACAAATCCGTGCGTGTATAGTGAGTGAGAACGGACACGAATTTGCACGCCGCCCGGTGCCTGCTCGCTGCCCGTGGTCGAATCGAGCGGATCGGACATGGGGCGGGTAGATCCGAGCCGTTTTGGAGAACTTTATAAGTCTTTGTCTCGTTTGTCTAAAATCAAAGATAAGCAATTGTACCATAATAAATATTTAAAAGCACAAGCATACGAAAAATGCGACGGTATCAATCCCGCTGCAGATATAAAATATGTTAAACTAAAACTTAAAATATGCAATATATTATATTGAAATTATACCTCTTTTTATTTATATAATATTATTGTTTGGAATATAAATTTTTACAGACGACCATAATATTTGCTTGAATTACGATACGGACGGCGGGTACATTTGTGCGTGTATGGCTAGCTGACTTAAAAAAAGTTTTTACAGGCCAATAAAATCAAGTCTTTCACTATGACGTGGACCAAAAAATATTGTTCAAAATCAAATGAAAACTAAAATATTTTTTATAAACATCAGCTGCACGCAGTCGTATAGTGGTTTGGCACCTTCATGGGGAAGTCCACCCGGACCGGCCACTTACTGTTAGTTTTTTAACTAATTAATATCTGGATGACCTGGATTTTTTTTTTATAAATTGTGTTTTTTGGAAATTATATTTTAAGTACGAATTACACAAACACTCATTGACTTCGTGTTACTTAACAAAGCCATCTGCTGTTGTGCTCACAAAAAAAGTAGTATTATTATTCGCCAATAGATGTCAGGAATTAAGTCTAACCTCAAAGCAAACACTCATTGACTTCGTGTTACTTAACAACGCCATCTGCATCTGCATTGTGCTCACAGAAAAGTAGTATTATTATTCGCCAATAGATGTCAGGATTCCTAGCTAGATCGATTTATCGCCCCCGAAACCCGAATAAAATGACATTTTCTAAAAATGATTCCTAGCTAGATCGATTTATCGCCCCCGAAACCCCGAAAATTTCATGAAAATCGTTGGAGCCGATTCCGAGATTCCAATTATATATGTATATACAAGTATTGCTCATCACTACATCACTACATAGTATAAAATAAAGTCGCTGTTGTCTGTCCGTCCCTATGTATGCTTAAATCTTTAAAACTACGCAACGGATTTTGAAGCGGTTTTTTGTAATAGATAGAGTGATTCAAGAGGAAGGTTTTTAGGTATAATACATACACAATTGCCCCCGTGCGAAGCCGGGCCGGGTCACTAGTTTAAAGATATAAGATTACTAACACTAGTTTGAAATATCGCTATTAAACTAACAAATATGGATGCAATCTTATGATGAATCTTCCACTAAGTGTTTATAGCGATCTATACAAATTAAACACAAGTATCGAATCGGATCGAACATCCTTAATGTTGTTTATAATAGAAGTACATGAAGTATACTTTTTTCAGAACCTTTTTTATGGCAATAATTTAAGACTGTCAAAATCATTATTATATTTCTATGAAACAACTTGATACTTTTCGACTATTCATAACAAATCGCGGCTGATTAAAGTTAGCCCCTCAAAAAAATGTTTTTATACTATTTTCGACTTTTTTTTCTATTAAGTCGTTTGTTAATCGTTTGTTATTATTTGTCAGCGGTTAATAATTGTTTGTCCTCAATTTTTTTTTTTAGAAAATAATTAAAAATAAGCAAGTTAGCCCCCACTTGCAATTTATAATAATTTACTGGTAATAATGACTCGTAAATGTTCATTTTCGATTGTTCGTACATAAAATACGTTTGTTGTCTTTCAAAATTACTCAGTTATTGTTTAATTAACTATTTTAATTAGGAGAAAATAAATCCCAACACTGAGAAGAATACACAATGAGCTGAGGGAAGCGATTGAATTCACGGGATGCCGTGAAACAAACATTAGGTACAGAAGAATGGGTTTTAGTTTCAACACAATGAAAACAGCTGCTTTACTTAAAGAAAAATATGAAATAGCGGCATGGAGACATAGATTCTTGAGGACAGTACATAAAAAGAGGCTAGAAGGTTAACAAATTATTTACCTTGATGATGTCAAGTGGTGTCACTAATAGTATATTGTCAGGAAACAGACATATTATCTTGCATGCAGGATCAAAGGAAGGGTTTGTGCCAGGTGCATTATTGATATTCAGCACAAAATCCAAATCAACTGAGTACGATGATGATGGTACCAACTATAAGAAATGGTTTGAGGAAATGTTGATACCTAATCTCACTAAATAATTACACTAGGTAATTGTGACAGACAAAGCTAGTTACCATAGGAAACAAATAAACAACAATATTATCGCACCAAAGCTGAATTAATGTGTTTGGTGAAAGATAATAAACCTGCAGTTGTTTACGAAATAGAAGTACTTTTAAAAAAACACAGTCATATCCACAATCATGAAATTTTGGTGCTGCCACCGTATGATTGCGACCTCAATGCTATTGAGCTTGTATAGAGTCAAGCGTAGATAAAAGTAGAAAGGAAAAATATAGGAATTCCAGGGTCTGTAATGCAAATTTAATAAAATAATGTTTTCTATCCATATCTGCTGAGGACTGGAAGAAGTACACTGATCATTTACTAAATGTGGAAAATCAGTACAAATTAACGGACCATATGACTGAAAACGAACTTATTCTTAATACATCTTGGGGACCGTAGCAGTAGCAGCGAAAAAAGCAATGAAGCTGATTCAATATTCTCAGGTAGACGTTGACGAGAGTTTGTAAACAGTATGTGAGTGCAGTTTCAGCACGCACCATGTAATTTGTGTGTAATTTCACTGTTTTTTATTTTAATTTTTTAATAGGCTACATGATTATGCGTGTTATTGCTTTCACAAATCTGTAAGACTTGTTTGTACCACCATCATTGTAACCCTTTTATTTAAAAGAGTAACCACAGAGTTTCTTGCCGGCTCTTGAATGATTAGTTATTTTTATATTTCTTCTAAATTTAATACTTTTTTTTTTGACTATTTGAAAGCATTCGCAAGAATTTATTCGAATAAAAAACATTTTGATTTTGATTTTAGAGTTTTTGGAATTTGATTTCAATAAAAGATAAATTCAACAAAAATAATAAAAACTCAGAATTAAAGGTTACTTATGTAAAATTCTTCATAATACACTCGAAAATTACAGTACATACAAATAACAAAAACTACTAAATAATTAATAATCAACTCCGTTTAAGCAGTGTATAGCCAGGGTTAACAGCTCTTGATTTTTTACAATTCCCGCCTTTTTTCTTGGACAGCTTTCGCTGACCAGCCTATATGCCATTTAGCCATTTACTAAAAAATATGTTAAAGCAAAAGCGCGCTATGGAGTATTGCTTTCTAAAGAAAAACTGTATTATAACAACTGGGTCCCCAAAACGAATTTGTATTTCCTTTTATTATTAAACATGTATATTCCAAATAATTGCTGCAAATACCTAAAAGATTAGATGATGTTTTTCATTCAGTTCAACTGCGTTCATCACTAGTTTTTTTCGTACACTCTTTGGTTGGCACTTGGTCTGTTTAAACTAAAAAAAAAAAAAAAGTCTGCCATCTTGTTTCGGGAAAACTTTCAATTTTCAGTTTGATGGTTCGGTTCTTAGTTGGGTGGCTTATGGCTTATTTTATTATTTAACTAAAATTGTATTTCAGTCACACTAAAATATAACCCATTAATCTCGTAAGATAATTTTTAATTTTGCGGCAAAAAAGTGTAAACGTGTTTGTTTTGATAGTGTTGCCTAGAAAATGAGTTCAAGACATCGCGATAGAAGTCGTTCCCGGTCGCGCGATCGTGAACGCGAGCGGCACAAGGAACGGGATCGTGATAAAACTCGAGAACGCGATCGGGATAAAGATAGAGACCGGGAACGAGATAGGGACAAGGACAGAGACCGTGACAGGGATAGGGATCGTGACAGAGACCGAGATCGCGACCGCGGCAGGGACCGCCACCGATCCAAAAGGTACGATGACGTTGTATCGCCACTACTTTATGTCAGCATTATATAAAAAACAACCAAAAACAATTATTTTAGAGACAAGGACCGTCAGCGCAGTCGCAGCCGCTCCCGCCAGAAGGAGAAGAGGCGCAGTCGCAGTCGCTCGAGGAGTCGCAGCCGCAACAGGAAATCTAAGGACAGGTGAATATATCAATACAAGCAACTTTACAGTCTCATGACTAGTTCTGAGCACGACCAGACTCATCATTAAGTTGAAAATAGGAGAGTTCTAAAATATCCTATAAATAACATGCCAAAATATGGTTGCAGAGATGGGACGATTGCCTTGCTGGACCAGATGGTGGGAACTACTACCAAAGCTACTGCCCGTGCAGTCACTACCAATGGCAATGTGAATCCAGCTACTCATGCTGCGATTTTAGCGGCCGCTGCCGTTGCACAGGTACTTCTTGGATTCCATAATCTTGCACAATGTGTCGGTTGGTGAGAGAACTTTATATTATATTATAGCTGCACTACAAATGTCTATAGTCAGATGTATATGTTATTTTGGTCTGTTTTGGGAATATTTCCATGGTTTGAGCAAAGTTTAGAAAGTGGTATTCCGACGTATGAGTATAGAGTGCATATGATGGTGGCGCAGACGTTCGTGGCGGCGCGGCGCATGGCGGCGCCCGTGCAGCCCGCGGCGGCGGCGGCGGCGGCGCTGTCCGCGGCCACGGCCATCCCGCCGCCCACCTCCGTGCAGCAGAAGCTGGAGCAGCTGCAGGCGCGCTACCACCACGACTACCACCCCGAGGACGACCAGGACGACGGCCTCGGTACTTACTCGTAACGGACGCGGACGCGGACGTGACTTCATCACGCGCGCGTCCGGCGCTTACTCGATTGCCGCCTCACTTGCCGAAAGTGTATCGTACGTCGAACGAATATAAAATGGTACCGTTTCCCAATTCGGAAATAGAGGATTACGAATGGGATCTGCCACTGCCAGGGCCGGCGGGCGAGACGGCGGCGGAGCGTCGCGCCCGGCGCCGGCGCACGCGCTGGATGGGCTCCGAGCACGACAAGACCTTCATCCCCGGCCTGCCCACCGTGCTGCCCTCCACGCTCACGCGGGACCAGGAGGAGCAGTACCTGCGTGAGTCCCTCTGCCTCTCTACCTCTGCCCCGCGGCTTCCTGTCGCTGCACTTGCTATGCAATTATGGATCGCAACACCAACTTATTAAATTGACGTAGAACATTCTTGTAATAAGTAATTACATTTGATGACAAGTAACATTTTCTTTTTTAGATAAGTATTAGATAACTACTATATGCACCGCAGCCACGTTACAACCGTTTATTGATACGAGATCTTCATAAGTAATGCCAAGTTATATGTAGCGTTCCAAGTGAACAGATGCGTACGCGGACAACCACCCCACACTTTGGTTATTGAATAACATGAATAATTGAATTACACTCAGAGTGTACGTCATACGTTTGTATATTTTATTGTTGTAGTATTATCGTGAAAATTTTCAAAGAGTAAGTACGTCCCTCTAGTATGTGTAATGTAAAAGAAATGCATTTAAAAACAAGTCATCAACCGTTAGCCGCATATAACTTGTGTACCGTGATGAAGTAAAGTTGAAACCGTGGCCGGGCGCAGTAGTGATTTGATGTGGCGAAGGCGGAGTGGGCGTGTTCTAATGAGGCGGTGTGGCCGCGCCGTGGCTAACCCGTTCCCTTGCAGTGCAGCTGCAGATCGAGGAGGTGAGCCGCAAGCTGCGCTCCGGGGACCTGGGCATCCCCGCCAACATCGACGAGAGGTGACGTCTTCTTCTCTCCCCACACGTACCGAGCGAAGTTTACGCTTTATTTACTTACACGTAGGCCCAATACGTAGTTTGAGGCGCGATCACCAATGACCGCCGTAATGCGCAATGTTCTTGATTTTGCAGGTCGCAATCGCACCGCACACATTAATTCCGATAATTGATTGAACCTTTCTAATGATACTCTTTTCAGCGCAATTAATAACGATTATTTTCAGGGCTAATAAGCTTGATTCGGATTTCAGGATGAAATTAATTGAATAACTTTGTTCTAGCGCGTTAGGGACCGGCGTAGGCTACCGTTGTAGGTCGTGCGCACGCGCACCGGCCACGCGACCCGCCCGCCGCGCACCGCCCACCTCTTCCAACTGATCTGTCGATAAGCCAACGTCATTGGCACTGGGCTGCGGTGCGCGGCGGGCGGGCGGCGTGGGCGGGCGGTCGGCCGGCGGTCGCCTCTAGGGTGTTGGTCTCCGCGCAGGTCTCCGTCTCCGGAGCCCGTGTACTCGACGGACGGCAAGCGGCTGAACACGCGCGAGTACCGCACGCGCCGCAAGCTGGAGGAGGAGAGGCATCGCCTGGTGCAGCGCATGCACCAGATCAACCCTGACTTCAAGCCGCCGCCCGACTACAAGTCAGTCCCCACCTGTGGATGCATCCATTGTACTCGCTGCCGTCAAACCGAATTCAACTCGCAACACGAATGCTAAACGGTTCCAGGCCGCCCATCATCCGCGTGCACGATAAGGTGATGATCCCGCAGGAGGAGCACCCCGACATCAACTTCGTGGGGCTGCTCATCGGGCCTCGAGGGAACACGCTCAAAGGTACGTCGCGTTCGATCACTCGTGGACGGCCATCGGCGTCGCGAGTGCTCGCCCGCCACGATGACGTTGGACGCCTCCTCGCAGCCATGGAGAAGGAGACGGGCGCCAAGATCATCATCCGCGGCAAGGGCTCGGTGAAGGAGGGCAAGGTGGGCCGCAAGGACGGCCAGCCGCTGCCCGGGGAGGACGAGCCGCTGCACGCCTACATCACCGCCACCAACGCCGACTGCGTCAAGAAGGCCGTCGAGAAGGTAGGCCCGGACGCCTGCGTCAGCCACGCGCCCAGGCGCCCCGACCGCTGACCGCTGACCGCGAGCCTCTGCGCAGATCAAGGAGGTGATCCGGCAGGGCGTGGAGGTCCCGGAGGGGCAGAACGACCTGCGGCGGATGCAGCTGCGCGAGCTGGCGCAGCTCAACGGCACGCTGCGCGAGAACGACGCCGTGCGCTGCGCCAACTGCTCGGCCACGGACCACAAGACCTGGCTGTGCCCCGACAAGCCCAACGTCACCAGCAGCATCGTGTGCTCCTCGTGCGGCGGCGCGGGGCACATCGCGCGCGACTGCCGCGCCAAGCGCCCCGGCCTGCACGCCTCGCTGCACGCGCCCAACAAGGTGCGTCTGGGTGGCTGACCAACCCCCACCCACCACCCACCGCAGACCCCACTCACCCCGGCCCTCTCGCTCGCAGGCCAAGATCGACGAGGAGTACCTGTCGCTGATGGCGGAGCTGGGCGAGGCGCCGCCGGGCCCGGGCGGGGGCGGCATGGGAGGCGCCCGCCGCTTCGGCCCGCCCTCGGGCGGCTCCGGCGGACCGGCTCGCGCCATCATGCCGCCGCCCGGTAAGCTTCGTAGGTTCCCAAACCGAGAAGGGAGGCCCGCGTCTTTGAAATAGCTTCCTGGCAAATAACTTGTTTTTGAGGCGTCACATTGTTGATTCGATAACCTGTTTGAAATTAAAGTACATTCAGCCGATTCGTCGTGATCTTGAGTGATACGTACAATTGAATTGCCCCATTTGTGAACGCCACTTGTCCCGCTTCCAGCCGCCCTGCCCGCCGCCCTGCCGCCCCCGCCGTCCGCCTTCCCGCCGCCCTCGCAGCCCGCGCCCTGGCTCGGTGAGCTCCTCTTGCTACCCACCACTGCCCTGCCAAATGATCTGTCTCTTGGCAGAGCAGGTTACTGTTGTAAAGCACGTCAGCCAGCTAACGGGAATGTGGTCCGCAGGCGGAGCCGGGCCGCAGCCCCCTCCCCCGGGCAGCGGCTTCCCTTGCCCCCCCATGCATCATCCGGTACGTATACCACGCACACTGTTGAAAATAAGTTAAGGTGGATGTTCCGGTCTGTTCTCAGCCATTGTCCCGAGAGATGGCGTTGAAGTCAACATTTACAGTTTATTTGGGCTGGTGTGTAATTGTGAAATTATTAAGACGTAGGAGTAGCTTAAGCGGTTATCGGACATAACGCTTTATTTTACTGGGTCATATCAGTGCCACAAAATACACCCAATTCCACACATATCTCCAAATTATAATATGGCTTACACACACAGACGTAGGCGTGTAGCCAATCCATACGTTTACAAAGATTCAACACTAGATGGCGTGAATAAAAAAAAACAAGGGTATAAATTTGGGTGATACCGAGAAAACATGGTATGGTGACGAATGGAGAATACATCACTATGTATTCACCACCCTATTTCGTCCCGAGGGTGTTGCAAGAAATGATAAGGCCGATAACCTAGCCACAAGCGATGCAAACCTTGATACAAAACCTGTGCCAACCAGTCTAGCTAGCGTGGCACAGTAGGCTAATTACCCGCCATGTAAATTGGAGGAAGCCCGTCTCAGCAGTGGGTCATTTATGGGCTGATTAGTAGTAGTAGAGAAAACATAGTAGGTGCAATGTTTTCTTTTTTGGGAAATAAAATATGTAAAGGCGTGATTATATGTATGTATGTATGTAAACATACAATATAACCCATGCTGATACATCCTATTCACTCAAAACTGATGACTTGTAACACTACCAATTATCACAATAATGAAACATTTCATAACATGTAAGGAACTATAATTCATAACAACAAATCTAAAACAGTAATTATGTACTAGTATGTAGTTAGTTGAAAAGAGTAATATTTCATGTTTTGATAAAAAATAAAGAGAAATGTACAATAATAATAGTTCTTCTTTTCTGGTGCAGCTGCTTCTAGGCTTTGATTTATCCTGGCCAGTGATGGACAGCACTTGATCTCAACAACAGCTCTCTCGTTTTCAAATATACCTGTAACAAATTGCCATAAAATATAATACACTATGATAAAGCTCTTTATGAGATTTGATATAAGAAATTCAATCGTCTTTAGTGCTAGTTATTATTTGTTTCTCGAAATTATAACTAGTATTTATATTTGGCCACATTCACCAAACACAAAGAAAAATTGAAGTTTGATACCTAAAGAAACGCTTACCATCTGGACTGCGAGCTAAATATCCAAATACTTCATCAATAAAAAGTCCTGATAATTTTATTATATTGCTTCCAAAATCTCATATTGTTGCCCATATAACATGTCTTTTGTGCCAATATTCTTTTTATAAAGAACATCCTGTACATGATTGTGCCATGGGGTGGTAATACAGCATTTGCAAACCTGTAAAGAGTAAGTCCAGATAATGTAAAATAATAATAATGTAAAATAAATGGATACTATGGTTTACTTTTATAATCAAACTAACCATTCCAAGTTGACTAGCATTCAAATGCTAACCTTTGAGTAGTATAGAGATCATTTTTATGCTGTCCTACAGTAGACATTTCAATCAAAGCAATGAATTTTGGTGACTTTTGGAATTCTGCTAACTATTCTTTACACTGTATTTCCAACTGTGCTTCATCAATATCAATAGTATTTCTCCAAGAAAATTTCCATTATAAGTATTTTTTTAAATGTCCCCATGTACTCTGTGTGATCTGCTTTTTCCATTGATTTTCATACCATTTGTGTCCGTTGGCAAGTGATAGTCCTGGAAATAGATTTTTAAATATTGTATTACAAGAAAAAGACATTCTAACTCGTTCTACCAATTTTTACTATTTGTGTGGTGACGGATTTAGAATACATAGTGCCCCATTCGTTCTTGAGGGTGTTGTAAGAGCTGACAAAAGGAAATGACAAAGCCAATAACCTAACCACCAGAGAAGGAAAACTCAATATGAAACCCTGTGTGGCACAGTTGGCTAGTTTAATTACCCTCTATGTAACTGGAGGCCCGACTCAGAAGTGGGTCATCTATGGGCTGAATAGTAGTAGATAGTGGGAGTTTAGTGTTGGCTATGATCTAAAAACTAAAAACAATTAAATCATTATCATTAGGTATACATAGTATAAAACAAAGTCACTGTCGCCTGTCTGTCCCTATGTATGCTTACATCTTTAAAACTAGATAGATTGAGTGATTCAAGAGGAAGGTTTATTTATATGTAATACATCCATGATATTCTAGCGAAACACTGATTAATTTACAGGTTTATCATTGCACCCGTGCGAAGCCGGGGCGGGTCGCTAGTACAGAATAATATGCTTCACTGATTTTGAGATGACTTTACAAATTCGATTTTTCCATTTACCTGGTAGAGTGCAGTGGTGTCTGGTATAGTTTTTGATTACATGATTCTTCATGTCATCATGAAATAGCACGAAATCGCTACATCCAAATTCATTTTCAATCCAAATTCTGCTCACTGTTCTTTACACTATATGCTGTTGTATTCTGGTTTGTTTTCAATGCAGTTTCATACCATTTGCGTCCATTGGCAAGTGATAGACCTGAAAATAGATTGTTAAATGTTATGTTACAAGAAAGACATCCTATTCAGGACGCCAAGCTTTCAAACGGCTGAATGAAATACAATAAAATAATTAAACTTTTGTCAACAGAAATTGTAGGCAAATATGAGGTCGTGTCATCGTGAAATGGCGCGAAATCGCTACATCCAAACTTGCCGTGTTTACAAAAAGGCGGATACATACATACGAATTAGTTGTAATAAGCTTGTTTACCTTGACTGATGGATGGTATGCAAATGGTCCGTTGAGAAATCAAATCATAAAAATATCGATAATCTAAAACAAGGAAATGTAACAAAAACATTTTATTTTTATATTCCTGGAATCGTAGTAGAATTGGTTGATGTTTATGAAAAAGAATCAGATTAGAATAAGTTTTTTTTATTTATTATAGCACGGAAACGCAAAATCAGAAGTAATTGAAATAGATTTGTGGCTGAACACAAACCGTGAGAGCCACAAGGAAGAAAAAAAAAAAAGAAATAGATTTGTTTCTGAACGCAGAGTACAATATGTAGATAATACAAAATAAAACAAGCTAATAATAATTATGTTTGTCTGTCTGTTTTTTTTTTTGCAAAATGCCTCAATAGTGTACGATGTAACCCGGTAAAACCATATTTTGAAAATGTTAGCAAGTTTAATATTGTGATTATACTTTACCGATTAATGATAATTGAATATATTGTTGATCAAAACGATATTCAATCCCATTGCCAAACTATCTGTTTCTAATGTCACCAACAATAGAATTGCATTTTTAGAATAAATAATTTCTTTACCCACGTTACATAATAATATAATCTAATAAACAATGTTTGTTCCGCGTGGTACCCTATTTCGTTCTGAGGGTGTCGTAAGAACTGACAAAAGGAATGGCCGAACACCTGGCCGCAAAATAAGGAACAATTGACACGAAACCCTAAGCCAACCCGTCTGGCCAGCGTGGGTGGCATATTAGGCTAATTACCCTCCATGTAGTTGGAGGAGGCCTGCCTCAGCAGTGGATAATTTATGGGCTGAGGAGTACATAAGTAATAGTATGAATCAAATATACACTAGAGGAACATTACAATTTGAATCAATGAAAATAAATAAATTCATAAGTCATACGTTTCGCAAGAACTTCCGCGCGAAATACATAGCGCACATTAACATCCGAAATATAAGTTTTACCGCAGCCCATAATCATGTGACGAAGTTTGGCAACGCTTTTTTCGGTACAATATTTCTATTGTTTCATTCAAAGTTAGGAAGGACGGCAACGTCGCGTATACGACTATTGGTGATTGATTGGATTTCGAGTGACTCAGCCAATCAGCGCAGTTATCGGTATTCGAGCTGGCCTGTGATTGGATTTCGAGCTGGCCGCCGCCGCCGCCATAGGGCGCCGGCGCATAGCGAGAATCGTAATATGAAAAATGAAGTAATCAAGTAAATAAATAAAATGAAGTAATCAGTTTTAAGTTATTTAAAACTGTTTTTTTTTACTGGTTGGTACGAAATTAACCAAATAATGAAATGTGAAATTTATTTATCAGAATTATAATATCTTCTGCACGCCATCTATCGTGGTAAATTCTAAACAAGTCACGCACACTATTACAGAAGTTGTCCAATTTTCCCGGGATTTCACTGCTGTTTTTCTCAGTAAGTATTGTAAGTTATTGCCTAAAATGGTCAAACGCGGACACATTTTATTGTAGACATGTGATAAAATGATCAGTTTCAAAGAACGACTATCTGTGTTTAGTGTAAAGGTCTAGGCCAGAATGTATGGACGATAGGTCGGAACATCCACCTTAAACTTGTTTATTTCGCTAGTATTGTTGTTACTACACATGTCATATCAGGGGTAGTTTTGATTTGGGGTCTACACAGTTCAATAGTGCTTGGAACAAATTGGTCAATTAAATTTCACCAATACTTCTTAAAATAGTGCTGTTCTCAATCTATTTTTCTGTTTTCGTATTTAAAATGTCACTTACAAATTTTAAATAACGATTAATATTTTACTCTTACTTCTGATGTCTACTTAGATGTATTTTTATTATGATATACTTTAATTGGTTGTAATTTCCGTGAGTATTTGGGAATCCCGGGCGCGAAAAGCGAGGCCGTCTCTCGACTGCCCGAAAACCAGAGCCCGAGGGCCCACAGAGACACTCGCGCCGCGCGAGACCTGGCCCTCCAAAACCCAGCGCTCTTCGTCTGACCCTGAGCCGGATGGCTGCGACGGGTGCTAAAGACACGCAGAGCCCTCACCTCGGCCAGGTGGCAGCACGTTCGGGCGGAACATTTACATGATCAGTATTTTCTTTTACAGCTAAAAGTAATGTATTTTCTTAAAATATGTAGCAAAGTTTTTAGTTTTTGTTGACACTATTTTGATGTAATGTGTACTTGTGTTGATATGAGCCCTTGAGCACCTAGGAATGGTTGTTTCCAGGGCGACGGCAAGATGGGTCCCCCCCCTCCGCCGGGTGGGCCACACATGCCGCCGCCTCCGCCGCCCGGTCAGTATCATACCTCATACATACTTTGGACACAAACACAGACTTTCCCAGCTGTAGCTAACACATTGCCCCCCGCAGGCATGATGGGCATGGGTTGGCGCGGTGGGTTCAACCCCCCTCCGTGGGGCGCGCCCCCTCCCCCCGCGTTCCTGGCGCCGCCCCCGCCGCCGCCCCCCGTGTCCGGCTCCTAGCGCCGAGCTGGCTCCGCGGTGGACCCGCCGCAGTGGCGGGCTGAGGCCGAGGGGCTCCCCGATAGCCCACGTCATGATTGAGCAATACCTTGGATTAAGGAGTAGCATTTAATTGTATCCCGTTAGAAGCACTTTTCAAATAGATTGATTGCGCGGCCCGTGTGGCCGTATCTCGTACGAAGCCTTGACATTACACTATTAGCCAAAGTAATGATGATACAGAGAGGGTGAATTGGTCAAATGTGTCTAATCGAAACTAAGGAATATTGCAAACCGCTCAAAATAGCATTATTGTATTTTTGAAAAAAATATTGCGGACGAAGAATCGATCCCGAAAGTGATGTCCGTTTTCTTGTTCAATTATGTTCATGTGGCATTTGCCATTATATCCCAGAATTTTTTCCTTATTTGGGAGACTATGCTTTTGTGTAATAATATAGTGTAATTTTTGCTTTCACCATATTTGGGCTTGATTCCTTAGCATTTTTCGATATCCCATAGTTCCGATTCATACTAAAAATTCACACATGTATTGTACCTTACGGAATCCCTATTTATATTATTTGTAGTTAAACCATCGCACTGATTTATCGAGACACTTAATGTTTTATTCAAGCGAGTAATACAAGTAAAACGATTCCATCTAAGTTTAGATACTAGCAACACACCGCGTAGGCGGGCATCTTGTCCCTTGCAAATGGAGAAGTGTTAAATGTAGCCATAGAACCCAATTCGTGAACCGACTCCTTCTTATTCCGGCCAAATCATTGTTGCCTTTAATTATTTAAAATAGTTTTCAATTGCTAGGAAAGGAAGTGCCGAATGAATTTATGACTCTCACAATAATGCGATAAATGTACCTACTAAGTACTATAAATAAATTTTACTTGACATTACATTCCAAGAGTTTCTATTAATTTTAATATAATGCCTGATACAGTGGTGTCACCACGCCATTCCATTTCGAGGGTGTCGTAAGAGCCGACAAACCCGAAAACTTAGCCGCAAGAGAAGTAAAACTTGAAACGAAGCCCTGTGCCAACCAGTCTGGCTCGACTCGGCAGTGGGTCATTTATGGGCTGAATGAATAGAAGTAGTAACTGATAGTGATAACACTTGATTGGGGGAGTTTTGAACTACCTTAATTTTAGTTACATATTGATCTGCGCGATGTAGTAATATTACAACGACCAGTACACAGCAGCGACCCCAGCAAGCTCCTATGAACACCAAGAACATCGCTTGCGAACGCGAGTTACCAGTCTACATACAGTGATTTGGCGAACTAACAGGATTTACACGGAGCGATTGGCGTCTGCCCTCCGGAACCCGTCCAGTGGGAGCACCCATAAACTGAATCGGTGGAGGAACAACCGTTTTGTTGTCAGTTACGATCAGATTATTCAGTTCAGAGTCGCCCGCGACCGCAGACGCGCAGTCGAATGTGCTAGCGGTTTCACCCGTGCTTATTTATTGTCGTACCGTGGGGCGAAACTAGTGTATAAATAACTACCTATCACTGAAAGTCCCGTCAAAATCGGTCCAGCCGTTCCAGAGAGTAGCCGGGACTGACTGATGATGATGACGCCAATTTTATTTATTAGTATAGATATGCATTCTACAGATGCTGCGGCCAAAAAGCCTTAAATATTATAGGGTGTGTTTTTATGAATAAAATACATGCAATTATTACGAAAACTTATCCTTTTATTAAGAAATTGGCTAATGTTAAATTAAATACATCGTTTGTCAGTCGTGATATATATCGATATGATTAAACACCAAATCAAAATATTAAATGCACAAAAAATAATTATCTACAATTCTTATTTATGCTACAGAGATTATATTGCATCAATGATATGAAAAAAAGAATGAAATTCATCCTAAATAAATATAAACACCAATATCTTATCGTCAAAAATAAATAAATGTCGCGTCGATCACAAACCGAATGAGCGCAAGGAAACGAAGTCAAAGCGTCCTTACAGTACCTATTTAAAGTCATGTATCAAATCTAAATCTCTCCTAAGATAAATCGCATCTATATTCACTTTGTCGTATGTATAGGAAGGCAATCTCTTCGGCCGGAGCGTGCTTGTTCACGCACACCTCAGCCGCATGGAGTCACGGGCCACGGGCCACGGGCCACGGGTGTTCAGCATTCGACAGCCGCACGCTCCCTGTCCGACACGTTATGGCCGCCATACCACATTAGGGTCTATTGACACCTCGTGTTGATGATTGCACTGAAGGAAATAAACCTGTAGTGTACAGGTCCGAGGAGCACATTTTTATCCGAGGACAATGGAGCGTGCCGTTGTTGCCACCTGTGACGTCACACCTCGCTGCTCGCTCCTAAATGTTATATCACAAACTCTTCAAACTTATCAATATTTTCATACTAGTGCTACGATATAAGCCTTATGTCTTTTAAGGTGCGTACATATTATATAACATAAAATGTTATAAAATATGTTTCAGTAATGTGGAGGCTGAATGTTATAGAACATGTTAGATAATTATTTAACAGGTTATTATTATTTACTGCAGAACGATTAACGAAAATGTCATACAACATTATTATTCTAATGTGTACAGTATTGTTATACGTTGCAAAGTTGTAAAACAATGTTAGATAATGTGGACGTGGTATAAAATACAAGTAATGCAACATGTTACTTAATCTGTACGCACCTTTAGAGAAGCGGCCCCTTGTAGTGCTGAGATAAGTAAGAACTCTTATCTTCGCTTAGCTCATCTCTATTACATACCATTTCTTAATGCGAAGTATATCTAAGCCGGTGCTCATATGAACTCGATAGGAACACGGTGGAAACCACCCGAAATGCGGCGAAGCTGACACTAAAACTAAGCGAGAACATCAAACTATTCTTTAGAAAATACAGCCCTGGGATGTGTCGCGTCAATTCTTCGGATCGAGGAAATCGCGGCAGCCCAAGCCATTTTGCGATTACCCATCACTTGCTTGACATCCATGAGTGACCTCGGCATCGCCAGCACAGCGATGCCATGGAAATGTGGATGCCATGCTATGCTGAACAGCGCAGCAAAGTTGGGCGAAGGGGTCGAGCGTGGAGACCAACAACGGTGAACGAACACTGTCGGTCATAAAAACCGAAATGCGAATGTGAAACGTGCACGCGCAGTGGCCAGGCGGTCGTCAAGGGGGGATTGCCGTGTGGGTCCGTGGAAGGCGTCCGCAGCAGTGCAGTCCAAGGGAGCTCATCGCGCCTCCTTGGCGGTGAGCTTCTCGATGAGCTCCTGCAGCGGCGCCAGTTCCCGTCGCTCGATCAGGTTGAACTCCTGCAACAAGCTCTCGTTACCTACATCTACAGACAGCTCCGCCCTCGCGGAGTGCGAACCTGTGCTGATCTAAGCGTAACAAAACCTCTAAGGCCATCCGAAGTGAAGGTCGCCCTAGCGAAAGGAACAATTTGGTGTATGCATTATTGTTATGAAGTTTGAGATAGAAACCGTTTTTTATCAATATTTTAATGTTCCGTCAGAAACGAATCGTCGGTCTATCCCGATTCGTATCGAGAGATTACAAACATTGGTGGCGAGCGAAATTAAAAGGCTTGGCACACACTCGTTTATCAGTAGACTTTACTATGAGCCATTTCGTTATGAATATAAGCAGGTTGTGAGTTTCAGGTCACCCGAGTGACATATGTAGAATGAGGCCCGACCTGTACAAAGAAGATGAAGTGCTTGAAGGAGGTGTTGAGGTGCGCCTCCTCGCCCAGCTGAACCACCTGCGGGAAGTGCTGGTGGTAGATGTGCGCGTACACGCGGAACAGCCGCTTGAGGATGGTCTTCGCCATGGCCAGGAAGTTCTTCGGGAACGGCACGCCTGCACACACGAGTCAATGCCACGTGTTCATGCGTCAGAGTGTGGACGTCGCTATTTCAGGGGGCGGGGATGAGGAGCCGCAAGGAGAACAGTGCTCCAATTTGCACTACATCATTTCAGCCAAAAGACGTCCACTGCTGGACATAGACCTCCCTCAAGGATTTCCACAAAGGCCGATACTGGGCCGCCCTCGTCCATCGTTTTCCGGCGACCTGAACCTGGTCATTGGTCCACCGTGTGGGAGGCCTACCAGCACTGCGCTTTCCGGAACGCGGTCGCCACTCGAGGTACTGTGGACTAGAAGATCTTTCGCAGCTTCCCGAACGCTGCCCAGCCGAGGTGGATCCGACGATTGACCTCTCTCTCAAAGTTGGACTTACCTAACTGGACAATGTGTCAATGGTCAACAACTTCAAGAATAAAGAGCCTCCGATGTCAATAGGAGTGGCTTGAGGAGTATTGGACATGTTCATCTTAAGGCTACTCGTTCGGAGGCTCGACAGAGGCCATCGAGCATCATAGTGAGACCCTCCCCGTCCAGAGCCATTATGACTATTATCGTCAGCAAACCGAAGTCGCCATGAGTGAGTGGAATACCTATTTTGGAAGGAAAGAGCGTCTCGTCATCTAGCTGGTCCTGCGCCCACGTCATGAGGTAGTCGATGTACTTGGGAGCCGAGCACTTGATGGGCTTCTTGACGGTGTGTCCGTCGGCCCAGTGGTACTCGTACTTGGGCCCCGCAGACATCACGGCGCACGATTCCTCAGTGCAGAACTCCGTGATTGTGCCATACAACATGTTGATCTGGTTGAAGAAGTCCACCGCTGCCAGAACAATTACTATTAGGGTGGTTTTACATTTTGTTATTTTGGCAAAATAATGCTGCACTGATTTGGGTATAGGCTGAGTATTTGTCTTTAATTCAGCTTCATTTAATACATATTACTTTGATCTTGGTAGTAGTACTTATAATAACTTATATAATGTACCTACATTGTGCGCAATAAATGATTGATTGATTGATTGGAAACACTGACAAAAGGATTATCAAAGTCTGCACACACAACATAGAAACTATGCTAATCAAATGGTGGCATTGTCTAAAGAAAATTGGGGCCTATCAAGCAAACTGCAACCTTGTCACAGCTACACGGGGCAATGTAACATGTATGTTATAATAAGCTCGCTTCGAGAAATTGATTTTTATTTATGAGTACTATTAAAAAGGACCTCACTATTCAAATTCAATCCTTTCCTTTATTTGTAAACTTTCCTGCAATCCTATATTTAACACATTCTGCATATTTTTTATGAAGTAGATTGTAAACATTCACATGAATTCTAAATTGATGCATCCATTCTATAATAATATAGTAAACAAGCCAACAGGAAACCTATCATAAAAGGATATGGGAGTGTCCACAGCTTATCAAGCAGAGCTGAGTCATGCCACCGCCACTAGCAGTGCCACACAATGCCCGCTGCACAGGAATGACATCAATTATTTATGTTGCTTGTTCCAATCCACCAATGGTAACTATGCAAATGTCAGATGTGAACATCAACTGCATATACACCAGTTATAAAAAACAATAAAGATTCATATTGGGTAAATAAAAAATCTATTCTGCTTCTATATCTTCATTGCAACTATGCACCGAATGAATTATTTTGAGAAGCAGTTACTTATCTTTCATATATTTGTAACTTTCTTCAAGTTAACTTCTGTGCAAGTTGTTGTTTAAGTGCACTTACTGTTGACTGCCACCCATTCATTGAGGTCCTCGCCCTCTGGCAACATGACGGCGAGCCGCAGGTTCCCGGAGCCGAGGGTAGCCGCCGCGTGCCGCATCAGGTCATACTGGTGCGTGCCTTCGGGGATGTTTTTTTTGGGCTTGAAGGTTTTGTTAGATCGACTCCCGCTGAAACATTCCAATTTTATGTAATAATTTGTAAATATCGAGAAACCTATGCTGCCGCTGTCCCTTTCCTAACATAAAAAGAAATTTAAGTTGCAACGGTCTGAGCTGGAGGTCAAGGCCGTGGGCCGGCGCCGCCTAGCCCTGATAATTAACATTTTATTGAAATCGTAGGCCCGAAACCCTGCCGCAGACGTAAACAAGACGTCAGCGCAGTGGAACGGAAAATTGGATAAAAATAGAATCAGATGTTTGCTGCATCTTTTGACATCATACTTACAATAGGAAACTCATGTTGTCAGTTTAATGATTTCCTTCACCAGATCAAGATGTTTGTCTATCTGGTGGAATAGCACCAAATCATTAAAATTAGGTTATATCAATACAATACAATCGTCTGATACACTTGTCAAAAGTTTATTGCCATTCTGGTGGTAGGTAGGTACGTATGACTGACAGCAGCAAAGTGACGGAAAAATGTCAAGAAATTGAAGCGATGACGTCAGGCTAATTTTTCCGCAACCTGATGAATAATGGAATCATGAAAATATCCTCATTTTTGTAATTATTTCACTTTTGGATACCAGGAAAATCTATAAGACTGCAGTTTCCAAACGGTAATTGCTCGTATGGATTTCTTGTACTTATTTTTAGCGGATAGCGGAGCGCCAATAGTTGCACAGGCGGACGTGCATTTTAATTTATAATCTGTATTCTCAATTGTCATCTTAATTTATTATACATCACCGAAAAAAAAGGTTTTCGTTTCGTGACGACTGACGTGCGATCGATTTTATTTTATTACCATTGAGGACTGAATTCAAGTATTTCATAGTTTAAACCTATCAAAATGCAAGGACTATCTATCGAAAGTTTGAAGAAACACAAAGCTGTAAGTACATGATCTATTATAAAGAGTTTTCGGTAATATTGGTGCGCATATTTTTCTTCAGTTCTTACATAACTAACCTCCGTGATAAATATTTTCCTATGTCTGAGTTACATAGTTGTGAGAGTTTAATTTTCTAGTATCAACGTTTTACGTCTGAATAGATACGTAAATAACTATGGATATATCAGTCGTCCAGCCACTTCATTACAATGTTCTAAAGGAATGATATTTGGTTATTTCCAGTAAATGAAGTAAAGATTCTTTACCTAAAATCAAGAAACAATCCATGTACACATGTTTTTAAATTGCGGATAGGTTAATTGATCGTCATTTCACTTGATGTAAGTGCTTGCCTAAAATATACATGTTTATTCTCAACTTGAACACACCCAGTTTAAAACACATTTTGTAAAACTAATCTAGAATAGAAGAGGAAGCTCTGTTTTTGTAGTACTTTAAATTATGGAGAGCACTAGAATTACTGGGCCCATACATGACCCACTCACAAACAATATGTTCTGAATCAGTCACTAACATAACCAATAGACTGGAGACCACTATACTACATCATGTAAGTGGTACATCAATTAGTGAATGCTTGTATGTTTATAATGCAGACATTAAATAAAGTGTTATTTAAAGAATTTTCTTCCTGTTGTTAGTTTGGAATGGATGATTTTTTATATAGTTTTCATTGAAAATATGATACCATCATCTGTTTGGTTTTGCCCCCGGCTGAAAGTTGTGTAGTAAGGTATTAGTGAAACCCTAAAATGTTCATGAAAAGATTTTTATCTTAGAAAGCTGATTTAGAGAATAAATTTGTTTACTTCCACACAATTATGTTTAATTAATATTTACATGGTTGTTACACATTGCAGTTGATCCCTCTGTATGTGTGTGTGGGAATTGGCTGTGCTGGAGCCGTGTTCTACCTAGGCAGGCTTGCCACACGCAACCCAGACGTCACATGGAACCGCAAGACCAACCCTGAGCCCTGGGAGGAGTACAGGACCAAGCAGTACAAGGTAGGTAGGATCTGGATATAGCTATGAAACATTTGTTTGGGAATATTATTATTGTCTTTCTTTATAATATAAACAGAGTATGAATGTTCAATACAAACTTTGTTTGTTCCCAGTTCTACTCACCAACCAGAGACTACTCAAAGGAAGAATCGCCTGCACCTAAGTACTAAGTGAATCAATGTGTCGCTAATCAAGTGTTACGTACTGTCAAGCAAACATTAGAATGTTATTATTTAATAAATAGCAAACATTATGTGATATCATTTTTTGTATCAGTTTAGCTTTCACTACTTTAGCTAGCAATCCTTGAAAGATATCGAAGCCACGCATAGCCATGTGTAATACCTTTTTAGAATCCCTATTAAATGCGCCAAAAATTGAGATACAGTGGCACTTTTCTGTAGTTTTTTTTTTTCACAGTGGGGTCCGAAGTAACAAGTTTTGATTTAAAAATTATTGCTTTCGTAAAACTTAATATTTTCTTCAACACACCCAATAAACTACCATAAATAGCATGTCTAACGAAATGACTCATCACTACCAATCTAGTGAAAATTATAAAAAAGATACAGTGTGTAGATTTTTTCGAATTTTATCAAGTTTTAGTAAAAAAAAGACAATTTCTCATAAATACACAAAATCAATTGTAACTCTGCAGGGGTTGACCCTAAGGACCTCCCGTAGAACAATTTTTTGCTGCTGATGGCT
Source organism: Clostera curtula (assembly GCA_905475355.2). Classification (NCBI taxonomy): domain Eukaryota; kingdom Metazoa; phylum Arthropoda; class Insecta; order Lepidoptera; family Notodontidae; genus Clostera; species Clostera curtula. The sequence goes on from FR997803.1 coordinate 19,000,171, forward strand.
CCATCTAACCGCTGCTTTCCTTTGATTCACGACTTTTTGACCACCCTGTATTTATCTACTGTGATATGCTAGGAAGTGAGTACAGTTTATAGCCATAATGGGGTTACCATTTTGTGTCATAATTATATGTGGCGTATTTGCCGCGACGGCACTTTAAATGTAGGTATTCAATCATTTTGAACTTGCTCACCTTTTCCCAATTTGACCAGTCCAACACATTGATATCGGCCTAAAAAAAAATGGTTAGCCCAGCTGTCAGCTTTCACGCTACTGACTAGGTACAGCAACTGCCGTAGATGATAGAATGGCAGCAGCTGTTTTACCTGCCCTCCAAAGTAGGTACGGAGGTGAGCCGTTACAAAAAACATGGGACACCCATTCAAAAGCAGGATGTTTCTTAGTTGTGTTAGTAGTTCATATTACATCATGGTTTTAGGATGGCATGTTGATAACCCTGTAAGGCTTATTTTTAATGTTGGCATTCGTAGGGTATAGTACCACTTCAACATCATCATTTCTGCTAAAAGAGGTCCACTGCTGGACATAGACCTCGAAGGATTTCCACAAAGGCCAGTCCTTCTATTGGTTCCAGGCGTCCTTAACCTGGTGGTCGGTTCGCCGTGTGGGAGGCCTACTAACACTGTGCTTTCCGGTGCGTTGTTGCTTCAGCTTGGCAATCTTGTTTGCCTGCGTTTCTCCTCATTTCTGATTCGATCTCGCAGGGAATCACCGAGGATGGCACACTCCATTGCCCTTTGGGAGACTGAGCCTTTTAATGGAGAACATAGTGAGCTGAAGAAATCGCATGTAGTTAAACCTGGGCTAAGCCAGACAAACTTCATTAGTAGTCCATTGAAATTACATGAGCTTGTTGAGGTTTTATTTCTCAATAATTTTTTAATTTCTTTCGCTCCAAAGTTGACCAGGTTCGTCAATGTTCATTTGTATCTGGGTTCAAAGTTTACAAGAGATGGAAAGTGTGAGAGTGATATCGAAAGAAGAGTGAATGCAGGGAACATGGTGAACGGAGCTTTGCACTCCTTTATGAGCAGTCGGAAGGTGTCTAACAAGGCTCGTTTGGCTGTGCATGAGGGAGTGTTGGTTCCGACACTCATGTATGGAAGTGAAAGTTGGGTATGGCAGAAGAAACATGAAAGCAGAATAAATGCAGTTGAGATGAGAGCGTTAAGAAGTATGATAGGAGTTAAACTGAGTGACAGGATAAGAAATAGTGAGATAAGGAAGCGTTGTGGTCTGAAAGAAGATGTAGTGACAAAAATTGAGAAAGGTATGCTGAGATGGTTTGGCCATGTCGAGAGAATGAATGAAGAACGATTGACGAAAAAAGTGTATAAGGCGAGTGTGAATGAAAGTGTTGGAAGGGGAAGACCTAGGCGGACGTTTCAAGACCAAATCAGGGACGTCTTGAAAAAAGGCCAGGTCAAGAGTACCCTAAACCGAAGAGCATGTATGAAGGGAATAATGAAAGTGGACGAAGCGAAACAAGTATGTATGGATCGTAGCAAGTGGAAAGAAGTGGTCTCTGCCTACCCCTACGGGAAAGAGGCGTGATTATATGTATGTATGTATGTATGTATGTCAATGTTCATGAGAATCCGGTCAAAACGAAATGTTTAAATTAGTTTTATGAACTTTTCCTTTTAATAATTAACAAATGCAATATTAATTTGGGTTTAATCTTCTATTGACCCACACACGTGTTGGTACACGTGTGAAAATAAAATTGCGGCCTCTAACCGATGCAATATTAGGTCCTTCAATTGTAACATTTCAATGGACTAAAGTAACTGTTTAGGGAATTCTAGAGGAATGCTGGTTCGCGAGAGGATCAAAGAATCCTCAGATGTAAGGATCATTGAGTTTTTTGCCTCCTCTTTCGAAGTTTTCAATTTGCATCAATCAAACCTTCGCTTCGGTGAGAGAATGAAGTATTCATCGCGAAGCTAGCTTCGTAACTAAGATTTTCGTGTAAGATAAATGGATTATCTTAAATTACTTAATTCATAGAGAATCATGACACTCACTATTTGGGAAGCGTATTTTATTAGTTGACATTTAAAATTATTATAGTGGACATAGCGGCATGTGAGCAGCCTAGGGTCCAGCGTACACAGTATGTCGTAGCCCTTATATGTCTATAAGATACTATTAGGGTTGTAATATTAGTGTAATACTTATTTAAAGAACAGTACTAATAATACCATAACTAAAATTATTTAGTTTTACGATATGGACATTGAAAAAATTAAATTAAAAATTTAAATAAACCCCCGACACAATAACCTTTAAAAAGTAAAAAATAAAAATAAATACTTCGCGTTGGGGGACCACTCTCACTTATTTATTACCTGACCCCTGGTAATTTAATTTTTATTTTATACTTTTTATAGGTACATACTTATAATAATGTAGATTTTGTTAAATTGCACGTGATGCGCTTTCATTTGAGACCCCACTCGATTATATTTGCAGACATTCGGTTATTCTTCCCCACTTTCACCCCTCATAACTTTTAAACGGCTCACCCGATTTTCATCAAACATGTCTAAGAACACTCGCCCGTAACTCACCTTTCATACAAAAAAAACTTTATTGAAATCGCTTCATCCGTTCGCGAGCTACGATGCCACAGACAGACACCCCTCTTTTTGCGTCGGGGGTTAAAAATAAAGTTGTCTATTATTATTCTTGTAATTTGAAGCCATATCGGGAGCGGGATATGGAGGCTCTAATTTATAATATTGTAACATCTACTAATCGGCCCATAGATGACTACTGACTACTGCCGAGTCGGGCCCCCTCCAGTTGTATGTGCCACGCAGGCCAGACGGTTTGGCACAGGGTTTTCTATCAAGTTTTCTTTATCTAGCGGCAAATTGTCATAACCGCCACGCTTGGCAGTCGCACCGAACGCTGCTGTCCAATGTCTGTTTGCCCTTGGTGGCCTTCTAGGACACCGGTCCCTGGCACTCTCTACTTGCTAAAATAAAACTACAAATGGAATTCAAGATTTCATTAAAAAATTATCTCTACAAGTTTAATTGAAAAATAACAAATGTGATATAAATATTTGAATAGACTATACATCTACTTGAGATTAGCACGCTGCCAATGAACGACCGTTCCGCAGATCGAATGTTTCCGATGGCAAAGTACAACTAGTCGCATTACTGCGCGTTATCTATATTCCACTTACATTATTATCTATTCACCTGTATCTGCTTTTGGTTATGAAACATGCTTAACCTCCGTAGCGAGCACATACCATATATTCTACTCATTGTAAATATTATTTATTATAATTATTTATTATAAATATTATTTATTATGCCTGCGTAAGATAACATCACAACTCGACGTCTCGCCGTCTACAATATGTTTAATTCGTTTCTCGAATCGGCCTCCACAATATTATGCCCTTATCACTAGGTGCTTACTTACTTACCGTAAAATGCATCAACAATCATTATAATCCAAACTTCATAACAGTGGTGCGCCGTTGCCCTAAACTAGATCGCGCTTGGATTGGAATTGACTTAAATGACTACAGCGGTTAGAATATTAGTGGGGGAGTTCACTGCGGCGGCTGCTGCGGGTAGGGGTTGTACCCGGCGGGGGGCGGCGGGTAGGCGGCGGGCGCGGCGGGGAACTGGTAGGGCTGGTAGGCCTGCGGCGGCGGGGCGCCCCGGGGCGCGTGGTGCGGGTACGGCAGCGTGGCGTACGGGTTGTACATGGCGGGCATGGGCGCCGCGTAGTACGGGAACGGGGCGCCCCCCATGCCGCCCGCGCCGTACGGCAGCGGCATACCTGGGCGCATCGTGCTCGTTTTATTCGGTTCACGTTCGATCGCCCCGAGGCTCAAACGGACAGCGCCAGAGAACTCACCCTGAGGCTGCGCGGGGTAGGGCAGCGCCGAGGGGCCCGGCGCCGCGGCGGGGGGCGGGGGCCGCGGAGGGGGGTCCTTCTTGGCCACCACTGCCGGCTGCAAACACGTCGCCTCGGTCACACACTCCTCGGAGGCATAGGGCATTGTGGATATACAATACAATAGGACGAGTACCTCCTCCGCGGCGGCGGCGTGCAGCGGGGGCGGGGGCGCGGGGCGCGGGGAGCCGCGGGAGGCCTCCTGCGTCAGGTCCTTGAGCAGCTCGTCCTTCTCCGTCTTGCGCGCGAAGCAGAAGTCGGACACCTTGTTCTGGAACGCCAGCAGCAGCTGCGGGCAAACGTGCGGCCGGGTGAGATCGTACACTGGGGGCGCCCGTGCGCGACTGCGCGCTCGGGGGCCGTACCTGCGTGAGGTCGTTGTAGAACTTGATGCCCTCGTTGAGGTTGTTGGTGAGGTCGGCGAAGGCGTCGGCGGCGGCGGCCAGGCGGCCCAGCGCGGCGTCGCGGTCGTTGGCGCCCCCGCGGGCGCGCACGAGGTCGGCGTGCGCCCGCTGCACGTCCGCGGCCAGCGCCTCCTGCCGCCGCAGCGACTCCGCCGCGCGCGCCTGCAGCGGCCCCAGCGCCGCACCTGCGCACGCGCACCGCGTCAGCCGGGCCCCTCCGCGGAGGCGCCGCGTCGCGCACCCCCCGACCCACCGACCTAGCGCCCCGGCGGTGATGGCGGGCTCGTCGAGCGCGCCGTCGGCGGCCAGCGCGGCCAGGAACCGCTCCTTGAGGTCTGCGGTGGCGCCGGCCGCGGCGCGCAGCTCGGCCTCCAGCCCGTCGCGCTCGGCCTTGAGCGCCTCCACCTGCGCGCACAGCGAGCGCAGCGTGCGCGCCGCCTCCTCCCCCTCCCCCGCCGCGGCCTCCTCGCGCGCCTCGCCCGGCACGCCGGCCTCCAGCTCGCCCTCGCTGCCGCTCAGCAGCGCGATGTTCTGCGGGCGACGAGAGGGTCACGTCGGAGGTTCACGTCGGAGGCTCGCGGGCCGCGGCGCCTACCTCTCGGTGCTGCTGGAACTTCTGCTGCACGATGTTGTCGGCCCGGACGGCGTTGTCGATGATCTGGCGGTACTTGTCGGCGTTGGCCCGGAACGAGTCGGTGAGCTTGGCGGACTCGGTGCGCGCCCAGCGGGCCCCGAACTGCCTGCGGAGGCTCTCGTCGCTCTCCGCCTCCTCGCGCAGCATGCGCTCCGCCTGCCATCATCGACCGGTCACGTGACACATTGGCTCTCGAAAGTCAACGCCTGTAAGACGGCGCCGTTGCAGTGGCAAACGCAACGTAGCCGGCAGGTCACCTCGTCCAGGATGTCCCTGTTCCGCTGCAGCAGCTCGGGCAGCTCGGCCATGAGGCGCCGCAGCTCGGGCAGCCCGCCCTTGGCGCGCACGGCCGCCGCCTTGGCGCGGATGGACTCGGGCAGCTCGCCGCCCGCGCCCGCGCACTCGATGCACGCCGGCAGGCTCAGCGACGCCAGCACGCTGCGACAGCCGCGGGTCGGTCAGGTGGCCGCACTGAGCCCTCACCTCCGCCCCGAGCGGTGCGTCACCTGTTGAGCAGCTGCGTGGCGTCCCGCAGGCGGTTGACCTCGGCGGAGACCAGCTCGGAGCGCCGCGCGCCGCTCGCCGCCAGCGCCTGGTGCACCGCCAGCGGCACCAGCGACGCGAACAGGTCTGCGCCACGGAGGTCGGTCACTAGCCGAAAGCCGATCCGGCAGGGCCGGTGGAACCCGCCCGATGCGTACCTTTGCCGCCCGGCGCCCAGCGCTCCTGCGGCGGCAGCGGCTTGGCGATGGGCGCCCGCGCCACGGGCTCCAGCTGCTGGGCCTCGGGCACGCGGTCGTGGTAGATGAAGTCGTTGTCGCGCAGCGCCGCGGCCAGGGCCCGCGAGGCGCGCGCGCCCGCCTCGGCCAGCTGCGGCACGGCGCCCAGCCGCCCCGCCGCGCGCTTCAGCGCCTCGTCGGCCAGCTGCAGGCGCGCGATCTCCTCGCCCACGGCCTTGTTGGCGTGGCACACGGCGCCCTGGTACAGCTGCGCGAGGCCGCGGAACGCCGCCTGCTTGGCGGTCACCTGCGGCAGACGCGCGGTCAGACCGGGCCCGCCCCGAACCACCCCCTCGCCCCGCCGGCCCCTTGGCTCACCACGGGGATCCAGTCCCGGTCCCACAGCGCCTTGAGCGCCTCCCGCTGCAGCGCCCTCAGCGCCTCCGTGTACAACTCCTCCGCCTGCGCGCACACCTTGGCCACCATGCCCTCCTTGAGCTCGTCTGCCACACGATTAAACTAGTGCTTAGTGGTGTCGGTCGATGGCGGGCCCGCGCCTCGCTCCCTCGCTTACCCCTGATGCACTTGTACGCGATGACCTCCTGGGCCTGCGCCAGCATGAGCTTGGCCAGGGCGTCCAGCGTGTCCGGCGCGAGGTCGGGCGTCGGGTCCTGGTGCACCGCCAGCATCACTGTGCCTTTCAGGTGCGAGAAGATGCCGCTCGCTTGCTGGTGAAAACATGGTTTAAAAAAATATATTAAAAGATCTAATGAATGTATTTACCTTACGGGTCATTATATTGAAAAGGACAAATAGATTTATCGTTTCCTTTTATTTGACACCCTTTTATATGCCTCAATAAGGTTTGTCATGGATTTCGCTGAAAATCCAGTTTCGATGGGACCATTATTAGCATTTGCGAAAATAATGACCAATTGAGAAAAAAAAAGGAAGGAGATTCTTTAATATGAACATAGAAATTACACACTTCTAGTTGCCCTGAAATTCTAGTAGTAATGGCCCGCCAACAAGGAGGTACCTACTACCCACAGAATTTGTTCATCATATGTTCTATGCGATAATGCCACGAGAATGAAGAGATAATAAAGATTTATGTGTAATATGTTAATTGCCTTTACTGTCTTTGTTTTATTATCGCTAGAATCAACCCATTCTACACTTCCTATGCACATATGTAATTTCATTATGTATTGTTTTTTAATTGGTGTTGTGTTTTTATCATTTGATTTTATAATGTAAATTTGCTGTAAATTTCCAAAATACCTGCAATAGCTTTGCAGCCAGCTTCAGCGAGTCCTCTGTGTCAAGTGACTGCTGTGCTGCCACTGCACTCTGCACTGCTGCCATGTTAAACAGGACGCACACACGCTCGAAGGCCAGTGAACTCAAAGCTGTGAACATCACTTTCTTTAGGACCCCCCTCCCAGCACCAACCCATTAACATGAATAAGAAAACAATTTGTTGTCACTCATTGTTTAAAAATATGTTAATTTTACACTAAAAATTATATGCATACAACAATTTAATGTAAAATAGAATCTCAGCATCATGACTTCAATGTATTTACAATGTTGACTCATGCTGGTATTTGAATTTTTTTATGTATGTAAATGTTAAAAAGAAAAATTAATAATTATTTCAACTATTGAATATATAAATAATAATTATAATAATAATTGTATAATTAAAATTAAATATTTGAGTTAATCTTTCAGCTATATGCAACAATGGAGTAAAAGCAGGCTATATGTTAACATGATAATTAAAATTATAATTAGATAGCATTAGGGAAAAAGGCCACCCACCTTATTTTTCATAGGGAAAAAGTAAGCTTAATTTGACTTTGTAACAATTCAATTTCTGTCACTTCTATGATCATAGAAATTTGTTATAGCAGAACTATGGGTACCTCATTAGCATTGATTAAAATGCTCTTTATCAACATACCCTAGCATTAGAGCATTAAAGTTCAAATTAACAATGTATGGAAGACAGAGACATTTGATTTCATTGGCATAGTTCATGTATTCCACAAGACCTACAAAACTCACAAAACTTACAATTTTATATGCTACTAAAACAAACTGATTTTATGAAGTAGACATTTTTTGTGTAGCTCTAGTAAAACTGGCTTTAATAAATTGTAATGATAATAATGATACAGAACACTTACTGAGACTCATCCGTCCTCCAAACAAAGAGCCCTTGTCAAATGCATCCTTCCACTTAAAGGGAATTTGCACTTCTTGAGGCGGAATCTTGCTTTCAAGAGACACCAGCTGGTCATAGTAACTGCACAGACAGACATCGCATTATACCTTTTACATTTATTCCACCAGTGTCGCAATCCACACGAAATTCTCTTAGGTATTTCTCTATGCAAATACTACAATGACACATAGGGCCTAATCTGTGTTCACAGTTAATTGATATTGTAAGTTTACACTTTACAATATCAAAGGCGATGACACTAATGTGTCTTTTATTAATTATTATGATTGAATCAGAGAGCATGACTCATACGGTACATTATGTTTACCTGTAGATAGCCTCGAGGGAAGACTTGTCGAATACCTTCCAAACTGCGTTACTGCGCCGCCTGCTTAATTCGTTGAGCGCCTCGGTGTAATCTTCGTTGCTTTCGCTGCTATTGTACGTAGACTGGATCAGGTTTTTTAACGGTTTTACTATATCTACGTCTACGGATTTTTTTATTGGCACACACAACAACTCCGCCATTTCTGCAACTGCCTGATGGATCTGTCTTGCTGCTTGTCTTGCGTCTGTCTGTCACTCTGCCTGCCACACTGACTGATCTACTATCAGCTGGTCTGGCAGTTTGACATATTATGTTTTTTTTACAAACATTAGCATGGCTTGGCAGTTTCACAAGGTTCTTTTTAATTTTGTCATGTGTTCTTTTTAATTTTTTATTTTATCATGATTTTTCTAAATTCATATCCCTAAAAAGATTCTTCTTCATCTTTTTTTAACTTTATCGTGAAAAGTAATGGGACCTTTTTTATCTGTATTTCAATAAAGAATATAAAAAATTTGTCCGGTTGAAAAATACCAAATTCTTCACATGAAAAAAAAAACTCGGGTTGCCCCCTGGCAACATACATTTATATACGCAGTAGGGGCTCATTAAAGTTAGCCCCCGAAAAAAATGTTTTTTTACTATTTTCGACTTTTTTTTTATTAAGTCGTTTGTTGATCGTTTGTTATTAATTGTTAGCTATTAATAATTGTTTGTTCTCCATTTATTAATTTTAAAAGAAATAATTAAAAATATACCTTGAAGTTAGCCCCCCACTTGCAATTTGTCATATTTTTCCGACAATAATGACTCGTAAATATTTATTTTCGATTGTTCGTACATAAAATACGTTTGTTCTCTTTCGAAATTACTCAGTTTTTGTTTAATTAACTATTTTAATTAGCTGAATATATTACGTACTGCGCATGCATGCGTCAACTAAACGTTAAACGTTTAGTTAACTTTCAACGCGAAAGTATTAACTTTCAACGCGGTTTTAATCGTTATAAAAAAATATATAAATCCTGAAGAAACATTATTTATAACAATGATTAAATTCTAAATATACTTATATCAAAATAACATTAATTAAATTCTGTGAACATATCATGAGTCGATAAGTTCCCATTCAGTTATAAACGAAATGCTACGATAATTATTGAAGTCAACTTTCAATACTTGATTAAACATCACTTCGCTATCACTACATAGTATTATAACACAGTCGCATTCTTCTGTCCGTCCCTATGTATGCATAAAACTTTAAAACTACGCAACGGATTTTGAAGCGGTTTTTTTTTAATAGATAGAGTAATTCAAGAGGAAGGTTTATAGGTATAATATAATTGCACCCATGCGAAGCCGGGGTGGGTCGCTAGTTTTTATTATTTTTTAAATCAGAAAATTAGATATTGCATTTATTTTAAATTTTACTCATATATCTACCTATATAAATAAATGTCTATATTTTAAAAAATATACATGGCGGTGTTTATCCATAAATATTTTTGCTATAAGAAGTTGTTTATATTGATAGTTATATGACAAACGACTATTGTTTTATTAGCACGCCATTTTAGAAGTTTTCGTCATTCAATTTACAGAACTTGACAACAAAAGAAATAATTTAATTGCCTTTACCGAAGTAATTAAAAATATATGTATTTTTATATTCCTGATCCTCTTCAGCACAATATAATTATAAATTAAGCTTAATATTTGTACACCAATTCGGTAGAATGTATGATACCCTGAAAAACCATAGAACACCTATTGTAACCTACTACATTCTGACAAATAAACATTTCTTTCTTTCCTAAATTCCGATCTGTAGGGATTTTTATTCAATGTTTGATTTCCCTATCTTTATAAAATGTAAAAATCGCTACATTACAACTTGATACTGGCAATGCAATATTTGCCACAAAAGAAAAAAAAACATCAATATTCAGCTAATTAAAATAGATAATTAAACAAAAACTGAGTAATTTCGAAAGACAACAAACGTATTTTATGTACGAACAATCGAAAATAAATATTTACGAGTCATTATTGACGGAAAAATATTTTAAACTGCAAGTGAAGAGAACAAACAATTATTAACAGCTAATAACAAACGAACAAATAATAACAAACGATTAACACATTACTTAATAGAAAATAAGTCGAAAATTGTAAAAAAACATTTTTTTCGGGGGTTAACTTTAATGAGCCCCTACTGATTATATAAATGTATGTTGCCAGGGGGCAACCCGAGTTTTTTTTTCATGTGAAGATGAATGATGAAATGAGAATGGCTGATCGAAATATAACTGTTTTGCATTCCAACAAAACAGGTATTATGTGTGCAATAAAACACACAGCGTTCAATTGAAGAAGGCTAGTATGTACTCTACTCACCTTTAAACTAGGTATCTATGGTCATTTCTCTATGGTTTTTATACCTTTCTCTTTCTCTCACCAGCTGGCGTCCTCTTCTCTCCGATGAGGCGGTCGCCATTAAATATGGCCGCTCATAGTCTTCGATACACCAGCAAGAACATTGCTGGAACGCTGTGTGTTTTATTGCACACATAATACCTGTTTTGTTGGAATGCAAAACAGTTATATTATGTGCTTTCATAAAACACACAGCGTTCAATTGAAGACTTGTTTGTTATCTGCTGGTGCTCAATGACACTATGCTATGATGAATGTAACCAGAAAAGGCTCTGTAATCTTTACTGTAACAGAGATCAATGTTATCAAAATGATCATCTTTAAATGTAATTTAAACCTGTAAGATAGTAAACAAATTCAATGCTCAACTTATTGAGATGAACTTACATATGTAATAACCTCTTGCTTTTATTAATTATTCGAATAATTGTTAAATAAAAATCCAATAATGTTTGGCTCCATAGGCTAGAATTCAAAATTCTAATAGTTTGCTAAATCAGCAATCTTTTTTAAAAAAATCTATCATACTCGTTAAGTTGGTACACAAATTAGAACAACCATCAAATTATAAAATATTGGCCTGGATCAGCCTTACAATGGCAATGCACTGGGTGACAAAAATTGTAATTTTGGATTCATTTCCAATTTACTCTACCAATATCCTCACCTGGACAGGTACATTTTTAATCCAGCCTTTGGAGGCTACTACTATCCCAAATTTTCTGAAATGGATATTAATCTGAATATCTTTAAAAATGGTAGATTTGTTCTCATCTCATAGTCCTCAAGTGGCCTACTTGTAAGTAAGTACTTGTAAGTGTCCGGAAAGTGAACTAACTAAAGTTTCTTCTCTGTTTTGTGCTTTCAATTAGTTATTTTTTTGTTTCCGCAACAATTTTTCAATTTGGATGTTTCTTTCAATTTGGATGTTTCCGCAACAACCAACCTCATTGTTCAAGTGACATATTGTCAGTCTTACACCCAAATATTGGCCAAAGGCAAACTATACCTATTATCCTCAAAAATGATATTTTCACTACTGGTATCTTATAAAGCGAGGTCATGTATTCTACGGCCAGAAGCTAATAGGTGTATTAGAGCACTCCATTAAGAGATTTCAAAATTCCTCAAATTTAAGGAGATTAAAAATTAATTTATTAAAATCCATGTATTCCAGACTGGTATGAGAATCTTTCTGTTATGATTAGAAAGTTGCCGCTGGTTTGCTTTAAAAAACCTGTTGTATGAAAGTTTTTTGGAAAGTCTTCCAGACAAATACGTTGAATCTGCCGACTTTTATAGTAAAATGGCATATAAATACTACAAGCAAGCTTGTCTAGAAACAATTTAGCTAAAAATCTAGCTACTTTCTAACCACTAAGTGCTAAGTGCTGCTTAACTGCATTCTGATCTGACCAGCGTAGGCAACGCTTGGTTGGGGAACTATAAGTATATAAAGAGTAGATGTCCGCTAGCTACTCTCTAATAAATTCTGTTCCTCTAAGGTCCAGTCTCAATGTTATCGTACCACCCCCAATTTTCCACGCATGTGGCACTGACCTACTTGTGAGGGGACAATTCCGTTTTTCAAATCTATCACCTTCCGCAGGTTTCAGGTTATATAAACCTTCCGCAGGTTCATAAACCCTCTGCTAGAGCTCTTGTTCGCATCTCGGGTAGCCAAAAGCACATGGTCTACTTGTGAGGGGACAATTCCGTTTTTTAAATCTATCACCTTCCGCAGGTTTCAGGTTATATAAACCTTCCGCAGGTTTATAAACCCTCTGCTAGAGCTCTTGTTCGCATCTCGGGTAGCCAAAAGCACATGGTCTACTCCAGCGCTATAAGATATATTGTAATATACGACTACTACTATACTGTAACCCTTTGCCCTGTTTCCGTGTGGTGACGGACTTAGAATACACAGTGTCTGTAAGAGGTGTCGTAAGAGCCGACAAAAAGAAATGACAAGGGCGAAAGCTTAGCCAGAAGAGAAGGAAAATTTGTTAAAGACCCTGTCCTAACTTGTCTAGCCAGCGTGGCACAGTAGGCGAAATACCCTCCATGTCATTAGAGGAGGCCCGACTCAATAGTGGGTCACGTATGGGCCGAGTAGTATAGTAGTAGTTGCCCTGTTTAAACGAGAGCTAGAACTCTGGCTATTAATCTTGGCGGGGGGAAATACCCAAACCAACCGACAATCCCACGGCCGCAAAAGACTGCGGTACCATCTATAGAATCAAAGGTTACGAAGTTTGGTACGACGGTTCTCCTGAATAGGTCTCAATGTGCCCAGTACTTTGCGGCCCCTAGAGAGGCCATCCGCAATTCCGTTTAACCTCCCCGAGAGGTAAGTGGCTGAGATATCTATTTAGAAACGATCTGTTAGTTTTAGGAGACTGGATGTCAATAATAGCAAGGCTATTGATCGTCCCCCCCCCCTCTCTTTGATTTTGAGGTATGCAACAATGGTCTTGTTGTCTGACTATACCACAACATTTGCCCCTTTTAGAGCCTGATGGCTTCTTGTGGTGGCAAGTAACGCATACATCCATAGGGTTGGAATGCCAATTGTTCTGGCCATTTCCTGAGAGGTACTGATTATTTAGATGACCTTCCCAGCTTGCATACGCTGCATCTGAGTCTAGGCCGTGTGTTATGCTGACAGGGGATTTGAACCCTGTCCAGATCTTTGATAACGCCCCTTCAGATCTTAAGGTACTGATAAAGATGATACCTGCTTTACCTGTAGCTTGCTTTTTGAGAACTTCTCAGGAACAGATTCAAATTGCAACCGTGAAGTCAACCCCTGGGGATGGCATGGTTTGCAACTTTTTAAGAAATTCTGCTTTGTTTAAGATTTTTGAAATTAAACTCCTTAAGTACTTTAATATTTTCTTTCAAGTTTCACAAAATTTTGTTGGGTATACCAAAGCACCAAATACTCTATTTCCTGAGAATGTCCCAGGACCGATATTTAATGGTTTACATGCCATCCCAAAGATTCGAATATCACTATTGTCTTTAAAATTAAGGTTCCAATGTTATGATGGCTTAGGTTTTCACAATCTTTGCACATTGCAGGAAAAGACCTCTTGACAGTGTGTCTTCTCCAACCATGAACACTGCAAAAGTGTCTAAAACTTTGCAATTTAAATTTTAAATAAATATCAGACAATTTAAATAAAATAACATTAAGAACCATTATGAAATCATTTCCTGCAATGTTTCCAAAGTTATTTGATCATGAATGATCAATAAAAAGAATGGTCCAGGTATACTACAACCCGGAATCCCTGTGATCCTTGGGTTTCCGCAACCCAATTTGTTACCATAGCAAACATGCTTGGAATTTATGGAACATAGGCCTTTTGCCAATTAAGGCAATTAATTAGAGCAACTCATTGTTACAATAGATCTGAAGAAACATTCTGTGAGTTGGTACAATTGGAAAAAGAATATGGGTTTGTTGGATATCTATCTAGTCAGTCTTTGCTCTGCAAGAATTCTGACACATGTATCTGTGATATTAGGTGGAATGTTATGTAGATACATAAAAGTATTTTCCCCTGAGATATGACATAAACCCCCATCTGATTTCTTTACTAAGAAAATTCAACACGGTTGAGCTGGATCTGTCAAGGTTTTGCCAGCATTTTCTTCTATTTAAGATCTATTATTATAGCTATACCATAATTTCTGTACCTGTATCTGTATTAATTTGAGTAAAAACTATAGTCCACCGTTACCACTGTTATTAAATTAACAACATAGCTGATTATTTTTTAAATTTATTATGTTTCTTTTCTGGTATTAATTATTTTCTATGTTGAAAACTAGAGATATTTAATGTTCCCATTAATATAAACTAGAGTTTTAAGCAATAATTGAGACCCACCCAAGGAATCAATTATACAATGTACCCAGACTAAAAATACTTTCTTCACTGAGATGAACATCTGCCCACTGCCAGTCTGCAGATTGTTTCTCTTGTAACTTAAGATTTATTATTTCCTATTGATATTTATATAATAATGTATTATCTAAGTATAGTATATATAAAATATGTGACAAACAAATTATTAATATTATAGTCAATAAGATGGCAAACATCTTAATTCAATTTAAAACCCGGCCTAGCCATGTATGATTGTAAAGCATTATTCAACATTTTGCTAGTCAATCAACTCATGCTTGGTTAAGCTTCAGCTTATCTGCTAAAATTAGTTACTCAAGCTAGTTAGTAGCCCAAGCTCTCCCTTGGTCAAAGCCTATTTGGATCTACGAGACACTGTTAGGAAGAGGGTCTACGATCCCTGAGTTGTTGGTAGTAACGGGATCAAGGGTTACTGATTGTGTGAAGTGAAGCAACTGGTTTTGTGATATGTACTGTGATATAAATCCTACTTGAAAAGTAAGACATATCAATACGTGATTTTATTTGCCTTTTGTTGGAAATGGTACGCTCTACTTGTCCGCCGAGGACGAAGAGGTTGATGACTCATCTGAGTTAGGATTTTTTATAGGCTGATCGCCCTCTGAAGCATCACATCTTACAATGTTCCCACTTCCAACCGGCGTTTCAATGTTTTCTTGCGAAATCATATTTAGCAATTAAAAACACTTACCAGATGCTAAATTTGAACTGGAAAAAACGCTGTGTGTGAAAAAATCACGCGTTAAGTTATTATTTAACTGAAATTTCAGTAGAATGACTGAAAAAAAAAAATTTAAAACTAATTTCTAATGTTTAAAGTTGTCGTGAGACACTAGCTATGTGGCGGCCATATTTTTTTTTCTTCCTTGTGGCTCTCACGGTTTGTGTTTAGCCAATGTCAAGTCACTTTGTATCATTTCAATATTATTTCTCTCCATCATCATGGGTTTGCCATTTCCCTGTTAGCCACTCATAAGTAATTTCATTTTGAGTGTCCCCCTCCCACGTGGCTAAGATGTTCTGCACGGACGTGGGGTTGGCCTTTGGGAGGGGGCCATATTTAATGGCGACCGCCTCATCGGAGAGAAGAGGACGCCAGCTGGTGAGAGAAAGAGAAAGGTATAAAAACCATAGAGAAATGACCATAGATACCTAGTTTAAAGGTGAGTACATACTAGCCTTCTTCAATTGAACGCTGTGTGTTTTATGAAAGCACATAATATAATATTTTACAAACATCAACATCAATCAAATAAGTTAATATTTAGTAAGACATCTACAATACTTTGAGAAAGTTGTTCTTTTCTTTGCATTTTCTGAGAACATTTACAACATAGTGATGTATATATTTTTTACATCATCAGAAACCATGATCAGAAAGAAGAGATTTCAAGGAACAATATAAATAATATAAATATCCTTGGACATTTCACACAACGCCATCTCGTCCCAAGCTAAGCAACTTACTGCTTGTGTTATGGTAACGAGATGGATGATCTACTTAGATTTTTTAAAATTTATAATTTATTAAAGATAGAAAAACACCCAGACCCGGAACCAATACTTGTACGTCGTACAAATATTTCTTCCGTGCGGGGATCGAACCCGCGACATGCTGCGCAGCAGTCGATCGCTCAACGACGGCGCCAACCAAGCCAACCGTGTCGTCGCCCAAAAATGCCCTCCGACTTTTTTAAAAAAGCTGATATTTTGAATCGAGAATTTTCGATGGAAATTATGGTGCTTTTTCGATATTATGTCTCTATTGTCCTTTTTCTTCAGACTTGTAGTTTTGCCGGAAATCAAGATACACCGTATTTTACCCTTACAAACTCCCCACTTCCCGACCTCAGATCACCCGTAAAATAATTTTTCCTATAATTTTGGTCATATTGTCTTCCCATTTCAATGGGTTTCATCCTACAATTTTTTTTTTGTTTCCGAAATTATCGACACTGGTCTATTTGTCGTTTTGATGCGTCTTTCCCATTCGTTTTAGTTTGCGGCCACCAGGGCGTTGCGTTTGCATCGGCGGTGGTCCGACCAGTCAAATAAGATGGTAAAAAGGGGATGTTGAATTTTATTATTGACAAAGTGGTACTGCCATATGGTACAGGACAATGGAGCTCAACAATCATGCATGGCATACATTCTCGTTTTGAAAAGCCTTGACTGACATTTTTACGCACATCCCTGTCGTTATTCAAAGTGTCGTGTTTGCGTTTCGAAAATAAATAAAAATCCAAATCACTCGTGTTGTCCAGTAAAAATGGTTCTCAACAATAAAACATTCACAAAAAAGTAAGTTTTAGGTGTAAAGTGCCAGAGTATAGTACATGCATTTTGTCTAAATAAAAGGTTTAACGGTCAAAGAGGCCATGAAAAAACTGGCACAATCGCTGAAGCAGTTACCGTTACCATGGTTACCCTGTGCAACATCGAATTACGCTCAAACAATAACTATAGGCTAAGCCCATGATAAATTGCCATCGATCGATGTGCATTTTATAAATATGCATGTTTTATAGGCACATGTTCAGCTTTCTATGACGACATTATTTGTAAGATACATAAACATATAACAAACTCTTTATTGCACCTTAAGAAAATAACACTTATTTATAACAAAACAAAATAGAAAATTTACAGCTGCATTATTAAACAGAAAGTACAATTGGCGGCCTTAGTGCTGAAAGCAATCTCTTCCAGGCAACCGAGAGTTCATTGAGTTACTTACTCACACGGAAGCAGGGAAACTTTGTTCGTCGCTTTCAATATATCGTCTGCGACATGTCCCAAAATGTGTCAGTCAACCTCTTGCAGGTTGGACATGCGCGTTCGCGGCGAACGGCCGAGTTCGTCAGGAGACGCGGTGGGGGCGCTATACTCCGTCGCCTCCCCCCGAGACGGAGCGGGGCCTTGGCGAGCGCGGCGCAAGTAAGTGGCGCCCCAATCGGGGCTTCGGGGTGAGCACGTTGGCTCGGAGACGCAGCTGTTGCTTCGGCAATCGATCGCGCGCGGCTGTTTGGCCGCGGCCGCGGGCTGCACTACGCACGCACGCCCCTGCCACCGCATTCCATTGACCACCCACTTATTTAGTGCCTCCGTTCATTTTACTATTGCATCGGTGAGTTACTTATTTGTGCGGCTACTGTGTTTAATCCTGGAGCTCAAATCCATGCATATTATTTGTTGCCCAATTTGCAGTACGATTGTCAGTGATTGCGGTGATAGATATGCGATTTAAGCATTTATTATTGCCCCGGAATCCGTTTCCTTTCAGAATCGATCCTTTTCGGATACACGTTACGGGTTTCCATCAGTTTAGCTCCTTTAGCAAGTGCAGTGTAGTGTTAATAGCAGTCGTAGTCGGGTCAAGTGCAAGGTGTGCAGGGCGGCAAAATGATCATTGTTTATTACTGCTATGTAGCATCTATGTTTAACTTCAAATTTATATCAATATTCAGACGATATGTGTTAGACGCAAAGGCATCTTTTTCCGCGGCATCTAAATGGCACTATGTTCCGGGGATCTATTTTAAAAAAAGGCTTTTTTAAGGATTTTCTGTATATGGCTACGAACATGTTGTTTTGAATATTTTAATTTGCCTATTGGAACATATTTCATAATTGTACATGCAGAACTATTAAATAAATATCCTTGGACATTTCACACAACGCCATCTCGTCCCAAGTTAAGCAACTTAATGCTTGTGTTATGGTAACGAGATGGATGATAAACTACTTATATATATATTTTTTTGTAAATACATACATACATATTATTTATAGAAATGACACCCAGACTCCGAGCCACTGCCTCTGGTTTAGACAATTGATTCAAAGGCGGCACATCTAACCACTAGACCAACGAGGCATTAATAATAATTAGGTACCATACGTATGTGCGTACTGGAAATTATACATGTATACGGAAATACGAAATACAAGTATTTTGTAATAGTAAAAACCAGAGTCCGAATTAACAAGGTTGCCCAGCAACAATATTTAATGTACTGAGCTGAGTCCCGCGGTTATTGCGAACCGCGGGGCGAAGCTAGTCTAAAAAAAGTTGCCTTAGTTACTCCCTATATCATCAGCTACCTATCAGTAAAGTCCCGTCAAAATCAGTCGAGCCGTACCAGAGACTCATCGTTATCATCATCATTTCAGCCAAAAGACGTCCACTGCTGGACATAGGCCTCCCTCAAGCATTTCCACAGAGGCCGGTCCTGGGCCAACCGAATCCATCGTTTTTTTCCAGAGATTAGCTGGAACAAACAGACAGATAGACAAAAATTAAAAATATGTTATTTTGGTTTAAGTACTGGATTATACATACTTACGCATTTAGTAAAAAGTGGTTATTTTATTATTACAAACATACATTCCAATATTATTTATTTACTAGCGACCCGCCCCGGCTTCGCACGGTTGCAATGATGAACATCTAAATTTATCAGTGTTTCTCTACAATATTAATCTTATAAACCTTCCTCTTGAATCACTCTTATCTATTACCAAAAACCGCTTCAAAATCCGTTGCGTAGTTTTAAAGATTTAAGCATACATAGGGACGGACAGACGACAGCGACTTTGTTTTATATTAAGTTATATTAAGTAATAATGAGTAGTGATAGTGAGTAGTGATGATAGTGATGTATTAAAGAAATACATAGTAGTTAGTAGGTGTAAGCCCGCCGTTACGAGTTTGCCGGAGCTAGGCCGCAGATGGGTTCATTCGGAACAAAGAGGAACTTCCACTTGTTAGTGCTACTGGAGTAGCGCTCACGCGAGACGGCTGCCTGACGCCACCGGCCACCGTCGCCTCTGGGCGTAGACGACGTAGGCATGTCCGACTAACCTCTACACCGACTAGCTCCGGACTAATAGTAGTACATTCACCAAGGGGATAAAGCACTGTCTTAGGTCGCGGGTGTAATGGGTTCAATGAACTCCGACTCAAATCAACTGTTTTTGATGGAAATGTAATTGTGTGCGTGTGGAGGGCGATCCCGCGCAGTGCCCCCCCCGCCCCCGTCGCCCGCGCCCCGCCGACGCCCGCCGCCCGCCAGGCCCACTGCGCGCCCGGCGGCCGTCGCAGGCGCCAACCGCCCGGCGCCGCCCTCGAGCCGATTGATCGTGGAAATCAACGAGTAAGTCCATTCGCGGCGACCAACGATGCGATGATGCTCTGCAACTTGTTTAGATTGCGGCGAGCTAGCTCTCTTTTGCAAAATTGCACCTATTACACTACGAAAGTGATCATCACAGTATAGATTCGTATTTGAATCGTAAGTGTAACGTAAATATAGCAAGCCCGAGTTGCCGCAGCTAGTTTTTGAACCGGGTGACCGTTGGCGCAGGGCGCGCGACGCAGACCAGCAGGCGGAGGACGTGATCGACCTGGGGGCGCCGCGCCTGGCTCCCGGGAGGGACGCCCGACGCCTTCGAGCGCCCTACACGCCCAACCCGCGGCTGTGCGTACCCGCCCCGCGCCGACAAGGTCTGAAGTGTCCGGGAAGCCCCAAGTGAGCCCCGCCGAGTAAGAACTCTCCTCCGGCGACAGGTATCCGGGCCCGCAGGCGACGGCCAAGAGCCGCCCTCGCCGGGCGCGCCCTACCCCTCGGACCCCGAGGCGCCCCCGCGCCCGTCCGCCCGCGCCCCCTCCGCCGCCCAACCCTCGCCGCGTGTGGGGCCCTCCCGAGCCGCCGCACTCGCGCCTGGACTCGGCCAGCGGAGCCGCGCTGCGCCTCAGCCGCCGCCCGCGGCCGCCGAGGCCCCGCCGCGCCATGGACCGGTCCAGCCGCCACTCGGCCAGCCCGGAGGACCAGTCCGAGGGGAACGACACGCTGTCGGCGCCGAGCGAGTTCCTCGCGGAGGTGAGGCTCGCCGTCGGTCTCGCACCTCCGGACCGCGGCGCGGGCCAAAGTGGATGTCGCTCGCTTGCAGTTCCTGTCGGCGATCATGCGGCGCCAGTACGCGGAGGCGCTGAAGTACTGCCGCCTGATCCTGCAGTACGAGCCGCACAACGCCACGGCGCGCGGCTTCTACCCGCTGCTGCGGCACAAGGTGGACGCGCGACCGGGTGGGTACCCCGGCCGCGGCTTCGGCAGGCCCCGCGCCGCCCACTCACGCCAGCGGTTGTTGCAGACCGCGCCGAGTGGCTGCGAGGCAGCTCCAGCGAGGAGGCCAGCGCCGCCGCCGGCCCCCCCTCGCCGGCACCCCCCGTCGCCCCGCCGCCGCCTCCCAGGACCGTTCACCCACCCCCCGACTTGCAGGAGCTGATGCAGTGCGGCGGTGACTCGGAGCCTCGCTCGCTGGGCGCGTCCAGCGGCAGCCAGTCCTCGCTGGAACTGGACTCGGAGCCCGGCCTCTCCCTCGTCGACAGTGAGTGTATCTTCGGATCCTCCGCTTTCGCCGTGGACCTCCGTGCGATCCCGCTGGCTGTGTTTGCGCAGGTGACGGCCCGGCATCGGCCTCGGCGTCGGCGTCGGCCTCGGGCTCCAGCTCGGCCGCGGGGTCGAGGTCGGCCGCGGCCCGCCGACGCGGCAGCTGGCCGGCCCCCGCGGACCTCGACGACAACGGCAACGCGTCGCTGGTGCCGCCCTCGCGGGCCGGTATCTATCCACCTCTCTCTAACGCTCGCACGGGTTTGTCAGCGGATTGGAGCATTAATAATTCCTCGCGTTTTTAATTTGTGGCTCTGCAGGAGACGTGGAAAACGACAACGCGTCGGAAGCGGGCGACTCTCTCCTGGCCGCCAAGCTGCAGGTGAGGGCGAGGGCGGGTGTGGAACGGGCCACAGGTGGCGGGCTCTGCTGACCCGTGGTGCTTGTCCGCAGGGAGAGTCGGCGTCGCTGCGACGGCTGCGCGCGCAATTCGCCTGCTCCATCAAGTGAACCGTCCCCGCCCGAGGCGTCCGAAACCAACGCATCATTTATTCACACAACACTAGCCGTTTCATTTTTTAAGCGCGGTTTTGGATATCGTTCGTCGTAGGTACCTACTGCCAGTAGGCGTTTCTGTAGGCACACACCTCTCTACTTAGTTTCCACATCCATACGAATGTGGCGTATGCACCGCGAGCGCAGTGTTCGCCTCTCTCTAGGACCAACCGTTCGACATATCCTTCGCGAAGACAACTAAACGGTCTTCGGCAATTCTGACTTATTACATAGGTAGGAAAGAAAGTGTTGAGACGGCCTAGGTGCGCGCCTAGCGCCACTATTTGCGGTACCATACGGGTCAAAAACGTTAAATTAATTATGAAAAATCCGCCATGTCCCTCGGTGAGTGATCCGATAGTGGCATGTTGGCGATTGAATCGTGTAGTAACCCGACGGCCTACCTGCGTACCCCTTAGTCTGTAGGTGACGAGGACTATCAAAAGTTTCTTATATATGTGTGTACTATCTAAATAGAACTACTTAGTAAAACCCACGCAGATGTAGGGAAACGGGGCATCTGACGGCCGTCGTCTGAATTGCATAGGAACCGCGAGTTGATGTTCCTCGCTACATCTGCGTGGCCCGTCGTCCCGTACGAGCTGAGTGAAACGAGAAGACTGAATGAAGTGTTGACTAATTGCGTACAATTTGGTGTTCCGCCCCAAGCCCCAACCCAAGCCACGCACCATTTTTCATGTACGTCCCGCTTATTTACAGATTCCCCTGCACCTGACTACAATTAAATGGGAGATGTTGTATGAATGTATAAGGCCGTTTGTCCACCGCCCGCCGTCACCGAGAACGAGATTATTTCGGGCCGAGTTTGTGATGACGTGACGGCGATCGTTTGTCCACCGCGCCGATACATCGGTGGTTCAGTTAAAACAAAAACCGGGCGAACGGCGCCGGTGCGACGGTAGTGTGTGGACAAGAACAAACCTGTTTTGTATTGCCGGCACATCGGCCCGTCATAAAACCGTGCCGAGTTCTAGCGATCACGCCGAACTACACGAAACATCGGCGGCTGGGATGACGGTTCTCGGGTGACGACGTGCGGTGGACAAACGGCCTAACAGATCAACCCCAGTACTAGCTGCCAGTTTAGTTGTAACGCATTACCCCCATCCCAAAACGCAGTCCGGGCACCTGCGCCACACCCGACTTGCATCGAATGTACCTATGTCTGCGATGAATTGTGCGAACGTAGTACCTACTTGTTGAAAAACGTTTATAATAAATATTCTGAATGTATTTACTATTTTCATTAGAGTTTTCTATGTATTGTATCGGAAATTCCTAGTGTTTGTTATATACGTGAATATAAAATAAATGGATTACGAGTGTATGGGTTTTCTTTCATTCTTTACTGCCCAGTTCGCTGTTGGACGATCGTCACGCCCTTGTGCGGAGTGGACGACCCTCGGCCCCCTGGCGTCGACGGCAATCGGCAAATGAGAGGCAGTACTTTAGTAAAATTTTATTAGAAACGATAAAACTTTTGTAATTAGTTTCTCGTTGTAAAACGTAACAGTACATTCAACCAACAAAACACTCGTTTGTACATGAGCACCGAGCCGGGACGACCGCGCAGCCGCGCCGCCTTCTACCCGACCGCCCTCAGGAGGGATGCGGTTCAAACGTAGCAGTGAAGATACGTGTTGTTGTTAGCTTCATAACTGATCAGGCCGTGCAGCCACGGGCGGCGGCAGGAGGCGAGCGCGGCCCGGCTTCAACAGCGATATACTTTGCGGTTACGATTGGTACTCTGGCCTCGCGACTCGGTTCGGGTGCTCCCGGCGACGGCGCCCACAGTTGAACTCGAACCGAGGTCGACGGGCACCTGCCCCTACCCTGCTCTCGCGTACCTTAGGGCCCCAACTCACCGAGACGCCATGGTTACTTCTGGCTACTACTCGCTCGAATCGAGAATGGACCCTCCGTGCTTAGAAGAAATCGCACTTATTTATTATGGACGTCGCCGAAAATTTAAATAGAAACCCAAGAATTTATGGGTCCATCCTTTGAATCCCATAAACATAGTCGGGTTCTACGGTTCCAAATTGGCGACGTGGCCACGTGAGTCACCTGTCATACATTGTAATAAGAGTTGTTTGATACGTAGCCGCGGTGAGTTAGGGCCGTAATACTATTCATACTACTGTGGAATTCACAAGTGTCCACCATAATATTATGCGAGCGGAACATCCGCCGAGACAATTCAAATTTGGCACATGTTTTCTCTACATAATGTCCTAACCATTAAAGTAAGTAACTATCCTTGAGTTAGATCAGTGTATTATTTGTCAATTCGCGCCAACGGCCCGTCGGTGGGGTCCGTAGCGAAGTATTCTAGCGATCCTTAATAGTGGATAGTGTTCCTCTAGCTACTCGACATTTTGGGATATCCTCTACATTCATAAGTCTAAAAATTCATAAGGCGAAACAGTGGTCGTCGCGACACGCATTTCCACGGAGTTGGCATAAACCGGTCCCATTCAAAACTTGCGCTGCATCAACATGCACAGGCATAACAGATGGAGATATGGCTCAAAGATATGTATACGCCGCAAAGTGCCATATAAAGATACCTTCAAAACAGCTTTAGCTTTATGTAAACAGGCAAAAGTTCAAAAATAAGTAAGGGAATTAACTTTATAAACAGCAAGAGCAATAATTGCATTCACACTGAACCATTAATTTAGAAACAAGCCGATACCCATAATATGTAAACGGTATGGAGGCGTATTTGTTTACAATACCCAACTCCATGATCTCGATTATTATGTAACCATTTGACGCTTGACATTGTCATTTAATTAAGTAGACCAGGGCGGAAGCCTGAGAAAATGGTAAAAAGTGAACAAAAAAATTGTAGGTCGAAACCCGTTTAATATTACCTACAACTTTGTCATTTCTTTTTCCATAGGACTTGTAGTTTTGCCGGAACTCGAGATGAACCGTTTTTTACCCATAAAAACCGCCCCTCCCCACTTTCTGACCTCAGATCGCCCGTAAATGATTTTTCCTATCATTTTTGTCATATTCTCTTTCTTTATATTTTTATTTTATTTCGGAAATTATCTATACTGGCTGTTCTAAAGGTCAATGTATGCAGAGTGACGTGTTTTTTCGCTCACATCACTCTGCATACATATTATTGTAAATTTGCCTGAATACTAGTTTTCATGTCGATTTATTTATGTTTTCAAAGAGTCCAATTTAAGGGTACTTAAAGGTTAACATTACATATTTGGGCAAGATACATATCTTTGGCTTTGACTGTACGTGTTAACGAAATAATACGTTAATGAAATAATACGGGCACAATTGAATTGCAGAAACGCTTGCATGTGAAAATATACTGCGGATCACTATCCATGCATATGGAACAACCCGCACGGATAAGCCCGTCTGTTTCTTGTTGCCAGTAGTTTAGCAGAAGTGGCAAAGAGCACACGTTGGCCAAATTGCGTGAAACATTACCTTCAGTTTATATCAACTCCGAGGCACTATCTCCAACAAACCTCACACCGACCGAGGCGCGGCTTGCAGCTCAACCTATACACTAATTCTCCTTATCCTAACCTACAAGCTATTGATCGCTATATTTTGATATCCCTTGAACGCGACCATGGAGGACGCGGTTAGGTTGGACACGGGTTGAACGAGTCAGAGAGCGAGACTGGTTCGGCCGTATTCTGCTGACTATGGCTATGGGATGCCAAGCAGAAGAGCTCTAGTACGCGTCGATTGCCGCGGCATCAGATCCAAATCAAAATGGTTTTGTGTGTAATGCTTTCAAATACTTAGACAAAAAAGGGACATTGGCCAGACCAAGGTTTTGAACCATTACACCCAACAGCGGTGTCAGCAAGTACAATATCGTCAGAAGGAGAACAGCAAGGAGCATTACAACCAGGGCAGTAAGGCCTTAAACGATTAAAGCTTTTGTCGCGGAACGCGGTGGTTACGAGGCATGTCTTTCTTTCTTCAAACGACAAAACGTAAAAGGCATGCCTCGTATGGAGCTCCATGTTACAAACGTACCTCAACATTTTTGCCAGGGACGAGCCGAACTTCGGATCAGATTTGTCACAAATGTTAACCGACTTCAAAATAGGCACTACAATGTACATAATTAATAACCATTCGAAGTCGGTGCGAATATCTTTAAGTCGGTTGGTGCCGTTTTAAAACTAAGGCTGAACTGGAAAACTCGAAACCGGAAATACATAAATTTTATCTTCATACAAATTTGCCGGAAAGCCGAATGCTGACGACTATCTCAAGTCCTATACCAAAACAATGAACTGGGACCACCCGAATGAATAGGATTGTTTCATTTCTCTCTATAAATGAGGGAACGTTTACAATTCCTCGCAGTACGGGCCTCTTTGCGGAGACGGGGGAGAGGCCCGCGCGACTGATCGACGATCAAACCGTACCATCAACAATTGAACAAATTGTATTTTTGAAAGTGCAAACGATTAAAACTATTATTCAACATCTTACGAGTACTTAAAACTGTTAGGCTTAACCGCAGAGTAGGGCCGCTGCCGGAGCATCGGAGCATCGGAGCATCGGAGGCATCACACGAGCACGTCCATGCGGCTGCCGCGACGCAGCAGGCGCGGCCCGCCCTCGCCGCCCACCGCGTGGAACGACACCGTCACCGGCTGGCCCCCGAAGTTGGCCTCGAACCTGCGGGGACGGAGGCCTCAGCGCGGCTCGGCAAGGGCGCCGGCGCGAGGCCGCGGGGACTCACTCGGGGGCCACGGTGACGGCGGGCGGCGCGCCCACGGCGTTCTGCACCACCAGGAACAGCTTCGTGGCCAGCTCCAGCACGTGGCACGTGCGCAGCACCACGTCGCCGCCGCGGCGGCGCGCGCCCTCGCCGAACAGGCAGCCGGGCGCGTCGGCGGCGTCGCGCGACGAGCACTGCGACGGCTCCTCGTCCGAGGCGGGCGCGGCGGAGGCGGCCGCGGCCGAGGCGCTCAGGTGCACCACCAGCAGGTCGTCGGCCAGCGGCGACAGCGACAGCCGGTACACGAGGTGCGCGGGCACGCGGCGGCGCACGCGCAGCGAGCGCGCCTCCAGCAGCAGCAGCGCGCCCGTGGACAGCACGGCCAGCACGCGGCCCACGCGGCCCGACGCGCGCGCCACCTTGCCGGCCACGTCCGCGAACACCACGAACCGGTCGGCGCCCGCGCCCGCGCCGCGCCGCCACGCCGCCGACGCGCGCAGGCGCACGTAGTCGCCCACGAACGGGTGCGCCACGCTGCGCCGGTAGCTGGCCTTGCGCTCCTTGAACAGCACGCTGGCCGTCACCTTCTCGCGCATGCGGTTGCGCGCCGTCTGGTCGAAGGCGGCGCGGAAGGCCCGGCAGCGCCAGGCGTGGTGCAGGCGCCGCAGCTGCGCGTCCGCCGCGTCCAGCAGCCGCGGCGCCGGGCACGCCGGCCACGCCGCGCACGAGGGCGACGCGTGGCGCGGGGGCAGGCGCCGCCACAGCTGCGCCACGTAGCGGCGCCGCGCGCACGCGCACCACCAGCGCCAGATGCGCGCCGCGGCCGCCGCGGCCGGGGGGCCCGGGCCCCGCCCCCGCCCCCGCCCCCGGCGGCCGCGCCAGGCGCGCGCGATGACGGCCGCGGCCCACGCCCGCCGCCGGGCGCGGTGCGCGCGCCACGCCCTCTGCGCGCGCGTCACCAGCTGCTCCACGCGCGCCGCTCGCAGCGCCTCCAGCTCCCACACCTGCGGCGCCCCTTGCGTTGAAACCTCGCTCACCGACCGCGGGGAGCGCGTGCGGGTCGCCCGTACCGTGCGGGGGCTGCGGATGAACACCCGGGTGCGGCCGTAGGCGAACTCGGCGCCCGGGATGGGCAGCGAGCGCAGCAGAGCGCGCGCGGCGCGCACGGCTCCCGCGGCGCCCGCGCACGGGGAGGGCGCCGGGGGCAGCGCCGGGGGCGGCGGCGCGGGGCGGCGCAGCAGCCAGTAGCGCGCCAGCAGGTCCCTCGCGCACAGCGAGTCGCTCCAGCCGGCGCGGCGCAGCGCCGCCATGTCCAGCACGCCCTGGTCGCGCAGCTGCTGCCGCACGAGCGCGGCGTCGAAGCGGCGGGGCCGCAGCGCCGCGTCGGCGCGCACGCAGCGCACGAGGCGCGGCGCCCCCCCCGCCACGCGCCGCACCAGCGCGCCCACCAGCGCGCGCTGCCGCGACGACAGCGACGCCGCGCGCCGCGGGGACCCGCACGCTGCGACCGAATGCCGTCCTCGATTACACACTAGCTCAGCTAACCGCCCGACCGGCGAGTGCTTGGTTGTTCACGAAATTCGCTATGAGCCTGTTTCATGTTCGCACTGATATTCACACTGATACTTTTTCAAGCGACGGCGAGTGCCTCGGGACTGTGCGCGATGCGAAGTTCGCTCTATCACTCCGTCTCTCTCAATCGGTCGCAATCGCTCTCTCCCTCTTCTTCAACAAAAACGTTGCATCGTCGTATACAAGTAGTTTAACATCCATCTCGTTACCATAACACAAGCATTAAGTTGCTTAGCTTGGGACGATAAACGAGAAATACGTTAGGTCCTACTCAAAATTGTTTAAAAAAGTTTGCTATACGGCTAAATCTTTACACATTAGTCGTAAAATAAAACAATCTAATAACAAAATAAAAACCACCTGGAATATTATTAATAACGAAACAGGCAATGCAAAGTTACTTGAATCTAAATTTGAATTGAATATAAATGGTTGTGTCATAAATAACAACTTTGACGTAGCTCAAAGCTTTAATAAATATTTTGAAAGTATTCCAATAGAAATCAGCACGTCTTTGGCTTCATCTGCTGTCCATGCTGAAATGCTACTCAAGGATAATGTTAAAGAGTCGTCAGGCTTACTCAGTTTCACTTATGTGAGTCACAAATATAAATTGCTACATAGTGAACAATATGGGTTCACTAAGGGTCGCTCCACCGCTGATGCCGGTGCTGTACTCTTAAAGCATATCTATGATGCATGGGAAAACTCGCAAGACGCGATTGGTGTTTTCTGTGATCTATCCAAAACTTGTGTACATCACAACACTCTTTTGAGAAAGCTAAAACACTATAGTATCAAGTTAAACGCGCTTAATCTCCTTGCGTCATACTTGAGTAGCAGAATGCAGTTTGTGGGCATAAATGGAGTCAAATCTACTGGTTCACCATTAACAATGGGCGTGCCACAGGGGTCAATTCTGGGTCCGTTTTTGTTTCTAATTTATATAAACGATCTCGCCTTTTTTGTAAAAGATATTTGTAACATTGTTCTATTTGCTGATGACACATCCCTTATTTTTAAAGTTGACCGTAAGTAAACAAATTTTGACGATGTAAATAGCGCACTCATGCAAATATCACAGTGGTTCACTGTAAATAATTTATTGTTAAATGCAGCTAAGACAAAATGCATTAGGTTTACTACCTCTTACTCAAAAAGCAGCTTAACTAAATTGATATTAAATGATAAATATTTGGACCTAGAAGATTCAACAAAGTTTTTGGGCATCACTTTAGATTCTAAGTTACAATGGAGGAATTAAACTTGCCGATAAACTTAGTTCAGCAGCCTACGCTGTGAGACAGGTAAGACGGCTCACCGACGTAGACACCGCGAGACTCGTCTACTTTGGTTACTTCCATAGCGTCATGTCATATGGTATTCTGCTTTGGGGCAACGCCGCAGACATTGAAACAGTATTTGTATTACAAAAGCGTGCTGTGCGTTCCATTTACAATCTAGGACCCAAAGAATCACTTAGGAATAAGTTTTGTGATATAGGAATTTTGACTGTGGCATCGCAGTTTATCCTTGCTAATATCTTATTTGTGAGACAGAATATCAATCAGTATAAGACCAACTCTGATGTCACTACGTCCACTATCCGGACAAGGAATAGGCATAAACTAGTGATACCTCACCACAGACTGCAGAAAGTCCATGGAAGTTTTGTAGGCCTCGGTGTTCGCTTGTTTAATAAAATTCCTGACGCTATCGTCAGTCTAACTTTTATAAAGTTTAAAAATGTTGTTAAATCTACTTTAGTTAATAAAGGGTACTACCGCGTCAATGATTATCTGTGTGACATTGATGCCTGGAAGTAACTGTCATTTTGTGCCGGTGCTCTGTTCCTTTAGCCTCTTGAATAATATATCTCACTTGTACGTAGAATTTAGACAATATCATATATTGTACACTGTATGTGTGAGCATCGACGGAATGGATAGCTATTTATTCGCGGACTTGTATTTGATTGGCCCTGACCCAAGGCCTAGTTGTCATTCATTGCGTTAACGTGTTGTGTGTTTCTCTCATCTGGCGAACTTGCTCTCACTATGCTGTTTAGTGCTTTTTCTAAACAAACCCATTGATTGAAAACAAGAAACTACAGTGTTTCTTGCCGGCTCTTCTCTGTAGAGCAGCATTCCGAACCGGTGGTAGTTTCAGCATGAATGTGGGTGGACGTAAGGGTTGTGGAAGATCAAGAGAGATGGATGGATTGTAAGCATGAGAAATTGTGTATGAAAGGTGTGACTGTAGACATGACGACTGATAGGTGTGTATGGAGACTACCACCTAGCGTGGGACAGGGGTCGCAAGATGATGATGATGATAATGGTAACTGTAAATATGACGATTTATAAGAGTTTTGTGATAAAACCTACGTAAATAAAGTTAATTTTGAGTTTGATATGGCGTTGTGTGAAATGAATGTCCAAGGATATTATTATATCTTCGTGGCTCTAAATTGCGTTTCACAAGTTTCACTGCAAAAGGGGTTGCACTCCGGAAGTGCCGGCAGAAGTGAAAACTTGAACCCTACCAAATAATATACAAATTCTGAAAAGTTTACAATACTGACTTATTTTTATTCCCTCACCGGCGCGAGTTACGGCCGATGACAATTCAATATTTTAAACGGTTTGACCCGTTATCCTTACTAGGATAATCAGGATTAGCGGTTTCTTGTTTGAAGAGACCGTCAAGGTGATGCATGCAATACCCAATAGAGATGTAAATATCATATAATTATTGTTAATTAATCACTTAAATTATACGTTCCTAAAGAAAATCCAAATAAAAATCAGAAATTATTTTGTTGTATAAAAGCGTGGGGTTCTTTTCAGGATATTATCGAAATAATCTCTCTACTCATATCTGTTCATACCTAACCATACCTTGATTTTGGAACAGCTTAGTGTTCAATCTCTCGCTACGTTCAGGATTCAAAAAAGCGCCCTCGCCGTACAATTATTTAGTTGGATTTTCTATAAAAGCGTTTTTTTTTAACTTTTATTTATTAATAGAAGCAATTCCACATTGCACACGCACCCCTCCGTCTTACGAATTATCGATCAGGTCACTTGTCCTGACGAGAGTTTCACTTATTATTTGCCCAACCCAACAAAAGTTGTCATCGCCGCTAAAGAAGTTTGAACCACTCACGGGTGGGCTGCGCGTGGGCCGGGGCGGCGGGCGCGGCGAAGAGCGCGGCCAGGACGGGCTCGGAGGCCGCGGCCAGGGCGGCGGCGGCGCGGCGGCACACGGCGTCCCGCTCGGCCCCCAGCAGCCCGCGCGCGTCGTACACCACGGCGCCGCCGCAGTGCAGCACGCGGAAGCGGTGCGGCGGCAGCGGCTGCACGCGCGGCAGCCGCGCGCGCGCCAGCCGCGCCACCAGCGCCGCGTCGGGCGCCCCGGCGCGCGCCAGCTCGCGCACCAGCGGCAGCAGCGCGCCCGGCGCGTCCAGCGCCGCGGCCTGCGCCTCGTGCTCGGCGAAGGGCAGCGCGCGCCACGCCAGGCCCTCGGCCGCGTACAGCTCCTGCTCGCGCCGCAGCGTGGCGCCCGTCACCGCCGCCTGCACGCGCTCGGCCGCGTAGTTGATGAGCAGCCGCTCCAGCCCGTTGCGCGCCAGCGCCTCGAAGCCGTACACGTCCAGGATGGCGAGCGCCCGCCGCCGCCCCGCCTCCGCCTCGGGCGGCTTGATGCGCGCGTTCACGGCCGTCACCAGCCACGTGAACAGGCGCCCGTACAGCGCGCCCACCAGCCGGTCGCGCAGCGCCGCCGCCCACGCGCCCTCGCCCCACGCGCCGCCCGCCTCCGACCCCTCCGAGCTCTCTGCGCAGCCCCGCCCGTCAGTCGGCCGGCCGGGCACGCCGCCCCGCCCGCCCCGGCCACCCCGCCAGACTCACCGTCGAGCGCCGCGTCGGGGGCGTCGGGGTCGTCGCCGTCACCGTCGTCGTCGTCGTCGAGGCGGGTGGGCGGCGCCGCGCCCAGCGCCAGCGCCAGCCGGTCGGCGTCGACGCCCACGAGCGCGCACGCCTCGGCCAGCTCGTAGCGGCGCAGCAGGCGCGCGCCCAGCGACCCGTCCACGTTGTGCAGCGGCTCGAACTCCACGTTGCACAGCTTGAGCGCGAAGGCCAGCACGCGCAGCACGCCGTCGCGCGCGCCCGCGCCCAGCCCCAGCGTGCGCATCGCCGCCTGCGCACCGCGCCCGTCAGCCGCGCCCGGGGACCACTCACCGCGGGGAGGGGCGCCGCTCACCATGGTGAAGGCGAAGTGCTCGCGGTCCTGCGCGTCCACGGAGGCGGGCGCCCGGTGCGGCGAGGGGGGCGCCGCGGGGGGCGAGGCGCCCGCGGCCCGCAGCGCGCGGTACTGCTCCCACGAGCGTTGCAGCCGCAGCCGCTCTGCGCCGGCCACACTTTGGTCAGCTTAGGCCAAGATCATATGGCGCACCTACCTCTTTACGCACAGCACAGCTTTGTAGGAAAAGATCAATCTAAGCAGCGTTTTTGTTGTACAACGCTGTATCAGTTGATCACATAAAATATTAAAAGATGCAAAACACTTAGAAGCAGGTCTTTCTCTTAAAATAGGATGCACCCAGTATCGTCTTTGTCTTACTCGACGTGTCGGCTTTCGGTACAAAATGTAACGGGCACTCACTGAGCAGCTGTCCGTCGGCGCCGGCCAGCAGCTGGTACAGCACGTGGAAGTTGCGCTCGCCGGCGGGCGCGCCACTCGCGCGGCTCTGCACACACGCGTCAAGCACAACGATCATCCCCCTTTGGGTTGAGGTTACGTGGAAATACTTCTAGAGGGAAATACATTGACCGGGAACGCGCTTGTGCTAATATTTAGCCACTCACAATTACAAAACCACCAATTCCCGTTCACGGGGTGACGCATTAAAGTGCTCCTCACCTCGCCGACTACACATTTTTAGATTAGGAAACGTAACGGGCATTACCTTCTCCAGAATGTCTGATTGCAACAAAACAACGAAAGTTACTGGCGTCGGACCGGCGGCGCAAGGCGGCGGGCCAGTCCCGCACTAGGCACTAGGCAATGGAAACGAACTCACAGTGCGTGATGTGACCTCCCACCGGCTCGCCTTTAAAGTCGAACTCGATCTCCAGCAGTTTCCCCTGCAACAGTAAGAGAGCGTCCGGGAGCGGCCCGGCGGCGGCGGCGGCGGCTCGCCCGGGGGGACACTCACGAAGCGGCTGGCGTTGTGGTTGCGGCCCGTGGCGGCGTTGCCGAAGGCCTCGAGCAGCGTGCCCGCGGCCGTGAGCGCGCCGCCCGCGCCCCCCGCCACCACGGCGCACTGCAGGCACACGCGCGCCGCCTCCGTCTTGCCCGCGCCGCTCTCGCCTGCGCACTCTCCGGTCAGTCCGGGCCGCGGCGCCCTCCGCGGTCGCGGCGCTACTCACCCGTGATCACGATGCACTGGCTCTCGTCCCGGTCGCGCACCCACCGGTACGCGCTGGCCGCCACGGCGTACCTGGAACCGCGCCGATTCGCTTAGGACTCGTGTGCGACGGGGCCTCCGTCGCCTGGCCGGTGCACTCACAGATGCGGCGGCAGGTGGTGCGGCGGCCGCGCCAGGTAGGCCCGCACCAGGTCCGCCGAGTACAGCGGCAGCGGGCGGCACGGGTTCACCGACACCAGCGCGTTGCCCACGTACGTCTGCGCATGCACATTCCACCGATCACTCCGGCTTCGTCCGCGGAGCTATTGGGACTGTGGACTAGACTAGGTGGACGTGCGGTACTGACGTATATGATGTCCCTCTTGTAGCGCACGTGCAGGTTGTGCACGAACGAGTCCTCGGTGAGCGGCGCCAGCAGCACGGCGTCGGCCACCCCCGCCCCCGCGCCCTCCGCCTCGCCCATGGCCCGCGTCACCGCCGCGCCTCCCCCCTCGTCTGCCTCATCGGCTGTACATTCAAATCTAGCTAAGTCTATGATTATCTCTATGATAATGGCTGCCGAATAGTTGTTGACTAAATAAGCAATGGGTTGTTTATGAAAAACTATACATTTTCTAGCTGCCGTTTCAATCGACTTGAAGATTGTTCCACTTCCTTAAACACTGCTCACATCATTTCATATCTCCTACTGGTGGCCACATAGATGGCTGACAAATAAAGATTTCTGAATCAGTTATCCAATGTTATCCCCTGGCATTATTTTTTTTTTTTTTATGTAAGAACAGGCGGATGGCTGCATTCCGCCTGATGTTAAATGGAAATGCCTTCCAGAAGTGGGGATACCTAGTGCTAAACTGTAAGTATAGCATTAGCCATCCCCACCCTGCCGGCCCGCAAGATGCCTCTTCACGCTTCGTTTGAAAGACCCCATATTGTAGGTAGGTGTAAATACATGCGCAGGGAGGGAGTTCCATGCTTTTAGGGTGCGACAAAGGAACAAGATGCCAAATTTCTTCGTTCGCGATGGAATGGCGGCTACGGTGTAATGGTGCCACCGAAGGCCATAAAATGAACCATAGGCAACAAGACATCAATCAGTGGCGCAAGCAGTTTCTTAAAATTCTCCACCAATTGTCCACCACTGCTTTATATTTTAGAGGGTATAATTTCACATTGGGACCCAATTCTGTTGTGAAATACAAATATATGTGAAATGTTCACCATAGTTAAAACTTAAATGTGCCCTAAATCTGTTGCTGTCCCTTTTGTTTGTCTGTCTACAACAAAATCAGATTTAGATAAAGTTCCTAAATAGTGACTACCAGACTTAGGTTTTCTCGATCTATGCACATTGCAGGAACTGAAGTGTTAACATTGCGATTGAAAAAAAAAACATCGGATCCATTATGAAATCATTTCCTACACCTATTCGTTTTTAAATTTATTTATTGTTCATAAAGGCTAAAACTGACACCATAAACAATGTCAAAAACATTGAATAGGGCCTATTTGATGAAAACTAAAACATTACCTAGTCAGGAATCCACAATAATTTAAATTAAGCAGGCCTAATGGAAGGATTAATTTCTAGGAATATATTTTATAGTTCAATTTAAAAGAAATAAAGAACTTATTAATTTGAAGTATAGAGCAGTACCATAAAATATCTAAATTTAGATGTTCAGCTGAAGTTCAGTATACCTTAAAAAGTTGTCAAATAGTAGAACTAGTTATGGCTAATAGTGACATCTGATGGGCCAGAGGTACTGTTTTGAATTAAAAATATATTTTTCAAAACTTCGTTTCTTATGATATGATCAAATCAAACAGATAAACTATTTAATCTGGATGTAAACATACCTATAAAAGGAATGTAGGTACAGTAAAAATGTAAAAAAAATGGTAAGTCACATTAATATCTATTAACAAATAATCACCAAATAACAAAGCATTACTTTCCACATTATCCACGAAACTGTTTGTAATTATTTGATATTCTACTGATTTGTATTTATCGCTAATCAGACTCCTTTCATCATGTGAAATGTACACAACAAATTCACTGGAGGAAAATTATTTTTGACAGGCAGTGTTACCAGATAAAATTTACAAACTACCGTGCAGCTAGATAAAAAATACCGTGTTTCTGACACAAATTACCGTGCATTAGATATGGGCGTTTTCTGTTTTTGCCACGAACGGTTTTGTATCCGATATACAGTTTGCATATCGATATCAAAAACGGTTTTCTGATATCGATAACAGTAGTACAGTTTTCAAACGTTAAACATTGCTACCGGCCAATCCATATTGTAACAACTCAAATTCAACCTTATACCTTCGACATTTAGTTCTATTTTGTAGAGTTAGTGTCCTACTAATATCGAGTAGCCGTAGCCGCCAGAAACGTAATCGTAACTGTAACTATACAATGGAAACTAAACCTTATTGCTAGTACAGTAAGATATATTAACCACGCAAATATGGCTAAAGTTATTTCATATTGTCTTCATCTCTTTTACACTAGTAAAAGAATATATACTTAGAACGAGAGGTAGCGAATGTGGTTCATATCGTTTGTGAAGTTTGCGTTTTGTTCGCACATCGTTTTAGTTTTGACTCGAACAGTTTTTGTGATATCGGCTACATTGTTATAGATATCGATATGGTATGATATCAAACACATATCCGATATAAGTTACGTTTTGATATATCGAACCCATCCTTACCGTGCATTACATTTTAAAAACTACAGTGCAGTTACCGAGTAAAATATAATTTAAACTACTTTAAGATTTTCATAAAACATGAAAATCATTTAATTATGATTAAGTAAACCATTCTTTACTTAATCTAAAATAACCACTTCGTCAACATATATATAGTCTGGCCATGCTAACTCTGCATAAGTAATAAAATTATGGCTCATTAAGGTGAATGTTCCAGGGTAGCCCGCGAAATTCAAATTTTCTTACGTTTTTTGCAATTTGCAGGTCAGTGCTAGGTTGTATGTTGATTAAAATGTTATTCGCGGCTGTAAGATGTATGTAGTTATAGAATTGTAATCATCATAATCATCAATACAACCCTCCAAGCTCATAAAGGTGCAAGAAAAACTTTTTCAAGCTCAAAGTCATTCTTGTAGTTGAGACAACTCGTGAGTCGTTAGTAGACTGCAAAGAAGTGAACACTGATTAATAATGGGGCCCCTTTCGAAACCTGAAAACGTTGGGATAGCTCTAGCTTGCATAACATTATATTGTGATGAAAATAAAACTAAAATAGCGACGACAAAAACAACTTAAATAAAAATTAATAAAACACTATTTTTTATTAAAATTTAGTTTGTACTATTATAGTTATAACTATAATATAATTAATTAAAAATAATTCGCATTCTTAGAAAGTATGAAGAAAATGATTTTTATTTTATTTTGATGGCATGGAAATAGCAATAACATAAAAATAATTATGAAACCCTTTTTCCCTTCCGTTTAAATGCTGTTCGCATATGTTCAATTTTCTTTTGCTAATGCTACATCTGCTTCCGGCTCAATTTTGCATAGTTTTTCCGCAAGCAATTCCCAGGCTTGACTTTTTTGGTTCCGATCCTTTTATAGATCAGAGCCAATGTCCCAGAGGGTGGGCAAATTTCTATATAGTTCCAAGAACTCTCTTATAACTTCCGTTTCTTGTCGTGCCGCCCCGCCGTCTTCTTTCAGAAATACACGCCAAACAACATACGCGCTCGCTGCTCGCTCGACGTTCGCGCCGCAACTACGTACGGTCGCAGGCCAACAAGCATCCACACGGTCGCTCTTCAACCCAATGTCTTCTATTTGTCCTTGGTAGTGAGGGATGCGCTCACGATCAAGGTGATTGGAAGGTCACCCGGTTGGTCAACCAAATATTGACATAAACCAACTTCTACACGGTTGCTTTTTGCTCCAACTCAACCAAGGTGACCTCTGTTGGTGGTTGGACCCAACCGTGTAGAATAGGTTTTATACTGCCTCGTTGGTCTAGTGGTCAGATGTGCCGCCTTTGGATCAACGGGTCCCGGGTTCGATTCCGGGGTCGGGCCAGTGTCTTTGTCTAAACCAGAGGCACTGGCTCGGAGTCTGGGTGTCATTTCTATCTATAATATGCACGTATTTACAAAAAAAAAAAAAAAAATGTATATATGTAGTTTATCATCCATCTCGTTACCATAACACAAGCATTAACTTGCTTAACTTGGGACGAGATGGCGTTGTGTGAAATGTCCAAGGATATTTATTTATTTTATTTATTTATTTATTAATAAATAAACGTTTCTCTCTCTCTCTCTCTCTCTCTCTCCTTTTCTCCAAACTAAGCAGTTCTGTGTGAGCAGTACAGTCCAATCAATAAATACTTGTAAATGTAATAAAATCATATCTGACTTCTAAACATTTTTTTTAAATTTTATGTTAAAAACCCACTACAAAAAAAACCTACGAGATTTCGATATCGACTATATCGATAAATACAGCTCTAGCAGAAGTATCGATATTGTACAAACATCGTACTTATTACATCTCTATTTTATTCAGGTGTCAAAAAATCCTAGCGGTATGTTGGTATAGCGATGCGCAAACTAAATCACCTATGAGATCAGTGATTTATAAATCTTTTTCCTGGGAAAATTTAAATCACTCTTTTAATCTTTAACTCTTTTCAATCTTTGGTTCCGAATGACATAATTTGTTCAGTTGACCATGGTATGATGAAAATATCTAATTATCCATGTACGTATTGATCCTTTCATTCCCTCAATACTTGTTAAACGCTATAATAATTGTTCATAAGCGCCATAAAACTTTTCAAACTTGATTGCAAGCGAATTGTTTTGTTTTTGACTATTATTTAAAGAAAGTATTGGTTTTATTAATGAATTAACTTATGTACTTAAATTTGTCGGTAAACACTACTTAAATATTATTTTTTAAAATAAATGCGTATTAAATATTAGATTGGCGTATTTAAAAATCAAAGTATATTACTATAAGTTTAATTTCACTGAATCTGACGAAAATAAATTAATTATCTACTTAAAATTCCAGCCTCAGTGAAACAAAATGTTATTTTTAATAACCGAATTTCGTATATAATCGCAACCGGTCTTAAGCTTTACAATAACGCCAGAAAGTCTAATTTAGTGTGTAACATTATTGTATTTCCTAATGCGCATGTTATCTCTTTTCAATTCACAATATCCTGTATCTATTGTCTCATACTACATCTACGTATCTGTCTGATCTGTTGGTTTTCATCATTTCATCTGACTAAAATCAATCTTATCGTAGTGAGTTAAAGATGTATTTTCAAATCCAAAGATTTAAAGAGTGATTTCGCTTTTTGAAAGATTATACATCTTTTAAATCATTCACTC
Source organism: Clostera curtula (assembly GCA_905475355.2). Taxonomy (NCBI): domain Eukaryota; kingdom Metazoa; phylum Arthropoda; class Insecta; order Lepidoptera; family Notodontidae; genus Clostera; species Clostera curtula. The sequence continues at coordinate 19,038,920 of FR997803.1, forward strand.
CTGAGTTACACATCTTTAGTTGGTAGTGGTAGCTTCTACGAATATTCCGCTGTTGTGTTGTTAGAATTAACGGCTCAAATTATTGTATATGTGTGCGTGAGCTAAAGACCTAAAGCGATATGTACGTAGTGCCATCTCTTAGAACGTAGTGATTATATACTCTTTGGCCTAAACAGACATCAAATTATGGCTATTGGCATCAGATTATGGTTGAAACAACTACCGTATTATATAAGCTGCTTGCGGAATTTTACCATGACTTCATCAAATTTAAATAAAACTGTGGAGAGTTTAAAGACAAATCCATATTTTGATAAATATGCCGAGCGCATAGCTACTTTACAGAAAACTTCACCAGAGGAGTTTTTGGAGAGAATGGAACAACATCAGAAGGTTAAAGGAGAAGAAACAAGGAAAAAGTTTGGTTCCGTTGATACACGGTTTGTTTTTTGTAATATCTAACTATGTTTTCATAGATTTATGTGACCACCCAATTAAGGCATGCATGTTTGTTTTTTAGTGATACAAAGACACATTTTAGTCTATGGGAGTGCAGATCCTCCCCTTCTATCACTATGAATGAAATTATGAAAAATTGCATACCATTGTACTAGAAGGAACCAATACTAAAAGGAATTGTATATTGTAAATTTTGATTTATATTTCATTCTCAGGCAGTATTCATCGGTGTTAAACCCTAAAACAAAGTTGAACAAAAGCCCTTCATCACAGGACAAAAAACTGGAAGATATATTCAAAATTGAACTTGTTAAGGACAAAAGTTCATCAGAAATTCAAACTATATGGGAAGAGTACCATAAAAACAAGGAAGTTATTTCTGCCACAATACCCATTGACATATATAAGAGCCTTTTGGAAAACATGAAACAGCTGCCTACATTCCTGATTCCCCTGCCACGCTCCGAGGGATATGAGTTCATCATGAGCCAAACCAATGGGCATTCTGTTCACTTCACTCCACTTCTGGCTTATCAGGTATTAACAATTGCCATCTTACTCAGGAAATAAGGAATATTCCTACTTAGCAGTATGCACCATTGTTTTTTTTATTAATTTAAGGAGATAGAGGATCATCAGCTCCACTATTAGATGAAGCATATAATATAGCTATAATAATTATTTGCCTAATTTTTCACAACTTATTGGCTATAATTATAAATTAGGTTAAATTAAAATTATAGTGACAATTCCAATCATTGCTTTCCAGGTTCATAAGGAGAATGCTCCAGAATGTCTTACTGTAGTTCATTACACTGAGCTCAGTGAAAAGGGCATAGTGCTTATGAGAGGAGAATATGATAAGGTTGGCTATAATCTATACAAAAAGACAGTTTGTTTGAATGTACCAGTAATAACGGATCCAATAAAAAAATTTTTTGTCTTGGTTAGTCTATTTACTGTGTAAAACATAGAGTATTTAATAAATAGTGCAAACCTAACAGTAGTTTGGCATTTTAGAGTCACTGATTTTAAGGTATAAATAGTATACCAGACATGGCTTACAACTATGTGAACTTATTTTGATGATTATAATTGATTATGTACTTGTAAGAACAAAAATATGCAAATATATATGTATATGTTTAAATGCTGCATACTATCTTTCAGAATGTGCTTACTGGACAGGAAGCAAGGTGCTTAGCAAACCAGTTCCAGATGTACTACAGTGGCAGAGATGCAAGCAAGTTTGAACTGCTTCAGAAGTTCACCAAAAGTCCAGATACTTTTAAACATATGGATCTGATCACTGAGCTAGAAAACATCACATTAATATAAATTAAAAGATGTACTTTGAGTTCCAATAAAACACGATATGAGTATTCATTTATACATTTCAATACAATGTCATGTGAATCTATCTACCTACTGAATCAGTTAAGTTTGTGTGGGTAAAAGGTATAATCTGGAGTATCATTTATGGCAAAGTTGATAGAGCTAGTATTGGGCGATGGAAGCTCTGGATTTGGGTCATCACTGTCTTGTTCATTATTTAAAATTGGATCATGTAAATGACTCATTAGCAAATAGTCCGTAGGGTTGTAGAGCATTTCTTCTGGGGGCAATTGTGTTTTTGCTTTGATGATATTGTTTTCTATATTAGTTCCCTTACCTCTGCAATTAATTTCTATAAAAATATTTTTAAGTTCATCTTCAACTGTTTTTATGGCTTTGTCTTTATGTGACTGAGTATTACATTTAAAGTATTCAGGTAAATCAGACATAAATTCCTGATATAAATTATAACCCAGCTCATAAATTTCTCCAGTTGGTGATATGTTAAAGAAGGGGGTGTCTTCATGATAGTTTGCTTTAGTATTAGATTTATTGTTATTGTCTTTAGGACACAATTCTGAAGATTCGAAATTTTTGTCTTCATCGCTAATGCAAATACACCTTACGACATGTTGCTTTGGGCTGCTTTTAGAAATAGAATTAGTTTCATCAACTAAATCATCCAAATCCAGTTCAGGTTTCAATTTTAATTTTGTTAATATCGGCCGAGTTATTGTATCTGACCTTACAGACTTTGGGAATATGGATAAGGTAATCCTATCATTCGAAACACTACTTGAATGATTGTTAATTGCAACATGTTTATTGCATTTACATTGCGTTATTGTATCTTGATTAGATGTACGCGATCTTTTTCTTACTTCATTAAGTACTTTTCGCGTCCTCTTCTTTTTAAGTTTCGCTCTATTACATTTGTTTAAATCCATGAGGTAAATGTTTATCGTACATTTCTTTCAAACCTGAGTAACAAACGATAACCGTAATTTCATTCTTCAACGCTTTGTAAGTTATGCCGATATGTACAAACCTAGAGTCCATTTCACGAAATAAAAGAAGTCCCAGTCCCGCAGACGCGGTGCTGTATTCGCGCGACATAATGTTGCCAGGGTTAGATAAGGGGAAATCAGGGAAAATAATTTATCGTTCATTTACTTTCATTTTATTAACTACGACGACTCGTATATTCAGATAATAAAAAAATCTGTTAAAAAATGTGTATTTTATTATAGGTACCTATTTCACATCCATACTGCTAAAGTCAGATTAGTGAAAATTAAATCTTCCTGTAATGTCTAAAATATAGAACGGAGACGTTCGATGAACTTTAAATTGGAAAAATAAAATAACATTTAAAAGTTTATCAAAGATTTATTGAATAATTATTATGATCGGTCATAATATGATCACTGTCAGAAGAGACAATAGACATAGAATCAGATTCTGTATCACTATCACTAGTCGTGGATAAAATAAATCGATCCGTTTCTTCATCCAAAACGGACATCCCAGACTCCTCCTCACTTTTGGCATGATTCCCATCTGTCAAATTTAGGTCACGTCTAAATATACTACAGGTTTGTTCTCCATATTGAGACTTCTTCGGATTCTCTTCAAATATCTTGAACGCCATGCGGTAATATAATAACGTTTCATAAGTAATTTACGTTTTGATTGGCATCGCTTATACTTGAAACCGATACTTTGCAATTTAAGGTGCAATGTTGTGATGCTTCCTTGAAAATGTATGTCTTCTCTCAAAGCTGCACATAATGTTGGTAATTCCTTAATATAAAAACTCCACAATATAAAAACTTTTTTTTGCCCTATAGCGCATAAATCAAATCCATCCAAGTAGGGGAGTCTTCCCTGGGGTGACGATAACTACGATAAGTAGGTACTCGCCACTGTTGCACCTTCTTTTGTAACTCTCGTTACATTTTTCTCAGACACACCTGCAATAAAAAGAACAAGTTTGAATTAAGTATTATTTTTGTATTTGATTACAATATTGTTGAATATAACTTAAATTATTTTTGTTGTGCTAATACGTTTTAAAAATTTCCTTAATCAATCGGGGAAAATAACTGTCTAAAGCGGATATGGCAAAATTTACCTGTCATGGCGGCGACTCTCTTATTCTTGTGCTCCGATTCACATAACTCCTTAAGGTGGATGTTCCAGGGTAGCTCGCGAAATTCAAATTTTCCTACGTTTTTTGCAATTTGCAGGACAGTGCTAGGTTGTATGTTGATTAAAATGTTATTCGCGGCTGTAAGACGTATGTAGTTATAGAATTCTAATCATCAAACTCATCAATACAACCCTCCAAGCTCATAAAGGTGCAAGAATGACTTTGAGCTTGAAAAAGTTTTTCTTGCACCTTTATGAGCTTGGAGGGTTGTATTGATGATTTTAATGATTACGATTCTATAACTACATACATCTTACAGCCGCGAATAACATTTTAATCAACATACAACCTAGCACTGACCTGCAAATTGCAAAAAACGTAAGAAAATTTGAATTTCGCGGGCTACCCTGGAACATTCACCTTAACTTTCAATATCATTTCTCGACCTGCACTTTTTACAATTCCTCTTTCATTTCTATCTATAATATGTATGTATTTACAAAAAAAATATATGTATATAAGTAGTTTATCATCCATCTCGTTACCATAACACAAGCATTAAGTTGCTTAGCTTGGGACGAGATGGCGTTGTGTGAAAGTGAAATGTCCAAGGATAATATATATATAACTTTTGACATCGTAAACAAACCATAAAACGCACTAATTAAACTCACAAAATATCTACCACAACAATGGACGTAAAACACAAAAAAAAAGACGATAATCAAAGGAAAACTTACACTTTTACGAAATCAATTCAATTATATGTGACATGTTCATGGCAGGTGACCATCTGCGGTATGTGTTCATAACTCAGTATTTTTAATAGAACTCAAGAACGGCTGAACCGATTTGTCTGAAAATTGGTGGGGAGGTGGCTTAGGACCAGGAGACGTACGAACTTACACTTTTTCGAAATCAATTCAATTTTATAAAAGAAAAAGTGTAAGTTCGTACGTCTCCTGGTCCTAAGCTAGGTTCTCGAGTTATAAACAAATACCGCAGATGGTCTCCCGATCCGTGAACATTTCACATATAATTGACCATGGCAAAAGCTTTTCTATATTCAGACCATAATGTGATTAATTAATGTACATGGCGAATGCAAGACGGATCGGAAATCATTAAAACTAAAACGGATTTTTTTAAAGGGGGATTCTCTGATGAGGATTTCCTCACTTCGATTTTTCTTTTGAGTATAATCCATTGTTCATCAATTTACTTGCCACTAAATCACTAAACGAAAATTCGAAGCTGAGGAAATTCTCATCAGCGGATCACGCTGATCCCAACCCATAATTATACCGTTTTAGTTTTCATGATTTCCGTTCCGTCTTGCCTTCGCCATGAACATTAATAAATCACAGGAACAAAACTTGGACAGTTTGTGTTCTGAATGGTCAAATATATGTGGCATCTTCACGGATCGGAAGACCATCTGCGGTATTCGTTCATGCGCCTGATTATAAAAATGAAAAATGTCGTCTCTCACAAGGTCGTTCACTGAAGAGTGCAACCCATGCTAAAAAATATATGGCCAATAAAGAATCATTATAATACCTGATTATTTGACCTTTTTCATTTCGAGTTATTATCCTAATAAACTACACATGCCTCTTCGTCAGACAGGGCAAATCTCAACCGACAAATTGCTAAAATGACACGACGTGACCTTCGGAGCTCCAATACCCGCCTCATATTAGAGGCGATTGAGCGAAACCGAGGGTCTAAGGTGTTCATTAAGCAGCTTGGGAGGAGCCACCTGACGAAGCTCACAACACGCGATGGCAGAACCGTTTTGTCTAAGCCGGAGATTCTTGCCGAGATCGAAGACTTCTATGGCCGGCTTTATGCTGCACATGCCACTCGTCCCCAAAGTTCTATCCAGGATCAAAGAGCCACCCTGGTCCGCCACTATACCGACGAACTGCCCGATATCAGCCAAGACGAACTCGTGCTGGCTCTTAAACAACTTAGAAATGGAAAGGCCCCCGGTGAAGACGGAGTTACTTCAGAACTTCTGAAGACAGGAGGGATTCCTGTCATACAGGAACTGCAAAGACTCTTTAACTCCGTCATTCACTGCGGGAGAACACCTAAGGCGTGGAGCAGGAGTTTGGTGGTACTGTTTTTTAAGAAAGGTGATACCACACTTCTTAAAAATTACAGGCCCATCTCACTCCTGAGCCACGTCTATAAGTTGTTTTCAAGAGTCATTGCGAACCGTCTCGCCATAAGACTCGATGAATTTCAGCCTCCGGAACAGGCCGGGTTTCGTAGGGGTTATAGCACCATAGACCACATCCACACAGTGAGGCAAATTATACAGAAGTCCGAAGAGTATAATCGGCCCCTGTGTCTAGCTTTTGTGGACTATGAGAAAGCTTTTGACTCCGTCGAAGCCTGGGCTGTTCTTGAATCCCTTCAACGATGCCAAGTGGACTATCGTTACATCCAAGTGTTGAGATGTCTGTACGATGAGGCCTCTATGTGTGTCCAAGTACAGGACCAGCGTACTAAACCCATCCAACTGAGCCGCGGAGTGAGACAGGGGGATGTAATATCCCCGAAACTGTTCGCAAGCGCTTTGGAGGATGTGTTTAAGACGCTGGACTGGAAAGATAAGGGCATTAACATAAATGGCCAGTACATCTCACACTTGAGATTTGCAGATGACATAGTCCTAATGGCGGAGTCGCTGGAGGAGCTGCAACAGATGCTGGCCGGCTTAGCATCAGCCTCGCAACGGGTGGGTCTCAGCATGAATTTGGATAAAACCAAAATAATGATGAATGATCACATTCATCCGAGACCTATCGTTGTGAATGGCCGTCTTGTTGAAGCTGTTTCAGAATATACATACCTCGGACAAATTTTGCAATTAGGTAAAAACAGCTTCGACAGGGAGGCCAAGAGGAGGATCCAGCTGGGCTGGGCAGCATTTGGAAAACTTCGTCGGGTCTTCTCATCGCCCATCCCGCAGAGTTTGAAAACGAAAGTTTTCGAACAGTGCGTCCTACCCGTCATGACCTACGGCGCCGAGACGTGGATACTCACGGTGAGACTAGTCCACCAATTTAAAGTCGCTCAGCGTGCTATGGAACGAGCTATGCTTGGAGTTTCTCTGAAAGATAGGCTCCGTAACGAGACTATCCGACAGAGAACCAAGGTCACCGACATAGCTCAGAGAATTAGCAGACTGAAGTGGCAGTGGGCTGGTCATATCTGTAGAAGAACCGACAACCGCTGGGGTAGACGAGTTCTTGAGTGGAGACCGCGAATCGGCAAGCGTAGTGTGGGACGGCCCTCTGCTAGATGGAGCGACGATCTGCGAAAGGTTGCGGGCAGCAGCTGGATGCGTCAAGCTGAAGACAGGGCGCTATGGCGCTCTTTAGGGGAGGCCTATGTCCAGCAGTGGACTAATGTGGGCTGATGATGATGATGATGATCCTAATAAAAAATAGAACTGAATAAAATCCAAAATCTGCTCATTTATTGCTGTTACCGCTTTCCAACGTTTTTAATGGCTGTCACCGGAGCTGTGACTTGTCAAAATCTTCTCACCAGGGTATCTGGCTAAGCACGCGACATTTTCCAAATTGCAATGTAAAAAGCCAATTTCAATAGAGAATACACCCATTTCTAAGTACAAAGTTGTTTTGTTTTGCTACAAGCGCAAACAAAAATGAGAAGAAGTCCCAACTAACATCACACTCCAATGGGACGAATTTATTCATTTTTAACCCCCGACGCAAAAAGACCCGGTGCCACAGACATACACGTGAAACTTATAACACCCCTGTGTTATAAGTTTCACGTGTATGTCTGTGGCACCGTAGCTCACGAACGGATGAAGCGATTTCAATAAAGTTTTTTGTATGAAAGGTGAGTTACGGGCGAGTGTTATTATACATGTTTGATGAAAATCGGGTGAGCCGTTTAAAAGTTATGAGGGGTGAAAGTGGGGAAGAATAACCGAATGTCTGCAAATATAATCGAGTGGGGGTCTCAAATTAAAGCGCATCACGTGCAATTTAACAAAATCTACATTATAATAAGTAAAGTCCTAAAGTCACCAATCCGTGTCTTGTTAATCATTAGGTACAGGCCGATTTCAATACTTTCTTTTTCAATCCAAAATCCTATAATCAATTGCCTATAAACAATTTTCAAATCACGTGTACAGTAAGTCTCTTCTCTCGCCTTACCAATCTGGTTTCCGCCCAGGACACAGCACAAGTACGGCTTTACTAAAAATCACAGAAGATGTTAGGGCAGGCATGGAGGACTCGAAGTTGACGGTGCTAGTTTTAATTGTCTTCTCCAACGCTTTTAACGCCGTTGACCACGACATCCTTCTTGCCCTCCTTTCCCAAACGGGGATCTCGTCATCTGCATGGCATTGGTTTTCCTCTTATCTTCGTGGTCGCCAGCAAGCGATTCGAGTGGGCCAGGAGTTATCTGACTGGTGCAACTTAGCCTATGGCGTGCCACAAGGCGGTATATTATCTCCTCTGTTGTTTTCATTGTTTATAAATTCTTCACTTGTCTACTTACCTAAATGCTCTTATCATCTGTATGCAGACGATTTACAGCTGTACTCTCAAGCCGCTTTTGACAATCTAAATACTTGTGTATCTCACATTAACACCGATCTTAGTACTATCTCCGAGTGGACTCGCAAATTCGGACTAGACGTGAATGTCAGCAAATGCCAGGCTGTTATCATTCGAAGTGCTTTTTTTCTTCATAATATAGACCCTAATCTCCTTTCTCCAATTAACTTTGACAACACATCAATTGCTCTAAGACCACATGTAAAAGATCTGGGCCTATACATCGACGAGCGTTTAAATTGGAACAATCATGTGAGTCATATAAGTAAGAGCGTCACCTCTATACTACGATCTCTCTATAGATTCAAGAACTTTCTCCCATCTAGTACCAAAACCTTGTTAGTTCAAGCTATTGTGCTCCCTGTGATTGATTATGCAGATGTTTGTAGCTCAGACTTATCTCAAGATCTCCTTAACAAATTGGATCGTCTTCTCAACAATTGTATTCGCGTCATTTTTGGTCTGCGTAAATATGATCATATTTCCTCTTTCCGAACTCAGCTTAAATGGCTTCCCATACGCCAGAGACGATCCCTCAGATATCTCTGCTTGCTTTATTCTATAATTAACGATCCTCGTACTCCAGATTACCTAAAAAGTTACTTTCAAGTCTTGGGTGGGTCCCACTGCCGTGATCTTCGCTCCGCTGACAACTTGGTCCTTGAAATTCCTTCGTACCGTACCGGTTTCATCTCGTATTCGTTCGCTCTTACAGCGATAAAACTCTGGAACGCGCTGCCTCTTGGCATTAGGAAATCCCAAACTAAACTCTCTTTCAAGCGTAAATTAAGACACCACTTTAAACAACATCAGCTTCAAATTTAAAAATCGATTGACTCCTTTCTTATGTACTTTACATGTCATCATCAGGATATATAAATGTATAATTTTTATTTAAATAAATTGACATCTGCCAAATCGATCACGCTATCTTGAATAGGGTATACTGGTCCGATTTAAAAAAAATAAAAATTAAGTTAAAAATTTAAATAAACCCCCGACACAGTGACCTAGGTACCCTTTAAAAAGTAAAAAATACATCGCGTTGGGGGACCGCTCCTACTTATTTACTACATGATCCCTGGTCCCCCAACGCGATGTATTTTTTATTTTTTAAAGGGTACCTAGGTCACTGTGTCGGGGTTTTATTTAAATTTTTATTTTCTGCTTTTTATAGGTACATGCTTATTATGATGTAGATGTTGTTAAGACATAGATTCTTGTCGCATCCTCATTTGCTCCCCACCACACATATATTTGCAGATATTGGGTAATTGCCCCCCCTTTTACCCCCAGAGTTTTTTCAGGGCTCAACTGATATTCATGGAACATATTATTTTGTAATGTGCACGTGATGCGCTTTCATTTGAGACTCCACTCGATTATATTGGCAAACATTCGATAATTCTTCCCCATAACTTTTAAACGACTCAACCGATTTTCATCAAACATGTCTAAGAACACTCGCCCGTAACTCACCTATCATACAAAAACAACTGTATTGAAATCGCTTCATCCGTTCGTGAGCTACGGTGCCACAGACAGACACGTCAAACTTATAACACCCCTCTTTTTGCGTCGGGGGTTAAAATAGGGAGCCGTAAGAAAATCGCGTTTTGATGCCCCTAAATGTTAACCCCAAAATTTTACTTTTTAGACGAAATCTTTTGTTTTTATGATACGGCATACAAAAACCATTTTTTTTATTAGCCGTATTTAAAAGGCAAAACAACGTTTGCGGAGTCAGCTATCATTTATAAATAGGTCTCCTTATTTACTTTGCTCCGCAACATTCTATAGACCTTTTACTTTGCCACTGCTGCAAAAGTCCTACACCGCGATAACGAAATTTCAAGAGCAATTCCCATAGTTAAGAATTCCCCGACTACAACTATCGGGGGATAGGCGCTGCGACCCCTAGCCAGACATACCACCTCGTCTGGCTGGATGACCCTTTGCACCTAAAATGCCATCAACTCCGAAGACCGTCCTGCATATAGATATAAGGCCGGTTTAAAACCAATTAAATCAACCGGTATAAAAAGAAAAAACCGGTTTTGAACCGAAATAAGCCATTTTTTTTCGATTTAAAACGGTTGGTGTTGACGACTATGTTTTTCTTAAAATATAACCACATTTTCTTAATATTCCGAAGAAGGAATAGAACGGAGTAGGTATTTAAACCTATAAAATGAAATGTGTGATACCTATGCGCGCACGGGCGACATTTTGTCTGATCTGTTACAAGTCTATGTATGTGTGCGTAATATTATTTATTAATAAGTATAGTATTGTAATGTAGATTATAAGTATTAAGGTGGATGCTCCAGGGTAGCCCGCGAAATTCAAATTTTCTTACGTTTTTTGCAATTTGCAGGCTAGTACTAGGTTGTATGATGATGAACATTTGATTCGCAGCTGTAAGACGTATGTAGTTACAGAGTTATAATCATCAAAATCATCAATACAACCCTCCAAGCTCATAAAGGTGCAAGAAAAACTTTTTCGACGTCAAAGTCATTCTGTCAAAGTCATAACGTAAGAAAATTTGAATTTCGCGGGCTACCCTGGAGCATCCACCTTAACTAAAACGAAACGTAACGTCAGGTGACCAAATATTTTCGATAATGAAGTGGTTCTTTTAATTTAGGCGAGTTTTAAATCGTCTAAAACGATTTATTTGGGGTTTTAAACGTTTAAATTCGGTCTTTTTACATCTATAGTAATGCACTAATGACACCATGTTCAGAGAAGGTACCAGTAGTTTATCCATTCCTGTGGCAGTGTTACTACACGCCTTCGCATATCGGCACAACTCGATTGCTAAGACATAGCAGCTTAGCTATCGATCCAATAATAGCAGCCCTCACAGTGACATTAAATATCTGGTATTTAGATGGCGGAACTATTTCAGGCTAATCGGTTTGGACCTACATTTTATAACAAGGGAACTTGGGAAAAAAATGATAACTCTATTTTTATTCAAAATTATTGTCATCAGGCTCCATCAACGTGCCGGCTATAGGTACATAAGCAAATCGGGAGTGCACATGATAGTGGCAAGAGCCCTGATGAGTCGACATTAGTACCGAGGGAAAATCGGAGGTGCCCGATTTTATTTGTATATATTTTATTTAGTGCACACAATCACAATCATTCTAATCGTTTTAAGTATTTTAATGTTTTCATTTTATTAATATTTTATTCAATAAAAATATACGCAGTGATCCCGAGGCGGCACATCCAGCCCTTCGACTAGCAGGCGGCTTACTCACGATTTATCTCACTCGGACGAACCGCCCTTGCGCTTTGACACGACGCCAAGCGCTCGTAGTATAACGTGTCTCAGCCATCAAAAGTGCTGAGAATAGTGTTCGGGCGCCTCTACTGCGCAAGGGCGGAGAAGGGAGGGGAGGCGCGTCACGAGGGGTCGGGCAGGTCGGGCAGGGCGGGCGGCACGAGGCGCGCGTCGCGCAGGTAGGGGTGCGCGAGCGCGGCGCGCGCGGGCACGCGCTCGGCGGGCTCGTAGCGCAGCATGGCCTCGAAGAGCGCCGCGGCGCGCGGCTCGGCGCGCAGCGCGGCCGGCAGCAGCGCGCGCGCGGCCCGCGGCGGCCAGCGCGGGAACGCGGCGCGGAAGTCGGGCAGGCGCCGCGCCGCCGGCCACACGCGCTCGCCCGGCGTGCCCAGCGCGCGGAACACGCGGAACAGCTGGTCGATCTCGCTGTCGCCCGGGAACAGCGTGCGCCCGCTCGCCATCTCGGCGTAGATGCACGCCACGCTCCACACGTCCACGGCCGTGGAGTAGAACTTGGCGCCGAGCAGGATCTCGGGCGCGCGGTACCACAGCGTCACCACCTCGTGCGTGTACGCGCGCACCGGGATGCCGAAGGCGCGCGCCAGCCCGAAGTCGGCCAGCTTGATGTGGCCCTCCGTGTCCACCAGCAGGTTCTGCGGCTTCAGGTCGCGGTGCAGCACGCGCGCCGCGTGGCAGTACGCGATGCCCTCCAGCAGCTGCCGCAGGTAGCTCTGCGGGCGACACGGGACCGGTTAGCGCCGGGCGGCGGTGCGCGCCCCACCGCGCCCGGAGCCGCCCCCTCACCTTGACGAGGTCCAGGTGCAGCGGGCCCCGCGTGAGGTCCATGAGCCGCTTGAGGTCCATCTGCAGGTACTCGAACACGAGGAACAGCTTGCTGTCCGCCAGCAGCACGTCTAGCAGCCGCACCACGCTAGGGTGCCGCAGTTCCCGCAGCACGGAGATCTCGCGTAGCGCCGTCGACGGCACACCTTCTGGCTCACTGTTGTGTACAACCATAATTTTAGTGTCTTACTTACCATAGTATTGCTTTTTAAGACCACTATTACTTGTTACGTAAAACAAACCAAAGTAACTTTATTATAATATATTAAATAGTGGTCCCCAAGATTGACGAAATTTCAAATAACGATGTCTATGTCGTGACGGTTTAAGAATAAATGTTTTCACCACCCCATGCCATTCTGATGGTGCCTTGACAGAAGGAAATGCAAGGCTGAAAACTTTGCTGCAAGAGAAGTGAAACTAGATTCAAAACCCTGCCAAGCCAGCATGGCATGGTAGGATAATTACTCCATGTACCATAGAACCAATCTCTGACAATAATGTTTATGAGTTTGTACTAATACATACTACTTCTAAGTATTATACAAAGTATTTCACAAAGTATATTGTAATAAATTATAACATTTTCAATTGACCAAAATAGCACCACATAGTTCTTGAAGATATAGATGACTCCTTGGACTTTAATGATTGGTGCCATTCAAATATCAAATTTAAAAGTGATAGAAAAATAATACTATCAAATTACAATTTTTAGGAACTTTTTCTGTATCATATAACATATTTATCATTATAATAGTCTTATTTTTATAAATAATATTAATAAATAAATAATAAACCAGCTCTCTAGATCCACCTCAAAGGGATTAACCACCTTGGTCAGTTCCACCGTATTTCTAGTGTGTGTTTTGTTCATACACATCCAAAACATCATAAATAATAATCTGTTTTAGTGATCTTAGATAAATTCCATACCTGGAAAGTGTATAAATTAAACTTCATTGGGTCACAAATAAAATTATAGCTAGCACAAATTGGTTGTAGTAAAATCGATTTTAAAAGATAACCTCTTGCATTATACTTTTTGCTTAGCCCCGATGGCGCCTTAATGGAGCATGAGCATTTAGAATTTTAACTAGTTAGAGCAGTGTACCATTTCGTCGAGGAGGATCAGTTTCGAAGGACATTCAATTTCGCCAAGTCGGAAAAGATAACTTTCCCGCGTCTTAAAACTTACTTTTCAAGCTTAATTTTTTTAAGTGCAATTTCTTTTCCAGTAATTCTGTCTTTTGCTTTATACACGACACCGTATGTTCCTTCACCAATTTTTTCTACTCTTGAAAAGTTCTCCATTTTATAGATCTAGCATTATTATTTATTTTATTTCAAAACAAAACTTTTCCGACTACGGGTCGTTCGTTCGATTATTGACATTTAGTTAGATGACAATGACGTAATATGACGTTGACCTGCTGTCAACTTGACAAATTTGATAATCTATCGGACTTGACATCAGTTTCAATCAGTATCAATAATTCAGCCTCATAATTTAACTATTAGCCACAGGTCCCGATGCAAAAACAATGCAAACGATAGTGACACCATTTTAATTATTTACGTAGATTTTATAATATATTTTTGACATTGCGTAGTGTGCAATAGGAATCCCTCTGGGGTTCACCAAAGGAAAATTCTCCTATACTCGCAAACAGCATATGCGTGAACTTTGGATTTTGTGAAACTTGTGAATAAAGTTCTACTTTTAAACCACTCTGGCTAAGAAACTTTAATCATTTGCAATAAAATAAATAACACTTAACCACAAAAAAAAAAACTATACTACTTATTAAAAAAAAAAAAGAGAATAACATAACTTATCATAACAACATTCTATTCTAACCCTAGCTAGCTAGATAAATAATCGTTCAGTCAACCATTAATATAAGTTGGATTTTCGACAATAATATGTAAATGAAATTTTCTAATATCATCAAGGATACAACATTAATTAATAGTGCTACATATACATACTTATTAAATTAAACTAATTGTCCTTGTGATTGTTGTCTTGTTGAATAACAACAATGTCCATAGAAATTGAGTCTGCTGAGTAAGTTACCGTTAGTGAAGCAAATTAAGTACTGGTAAACAATGAATAGTTCATTAATACGTTAATATTGCACATCGTTTCAGTGTAATTCGTCTAATTCAACAGTACCTCAAAGAATCGAACCTTACGAAAACGCTGCAAACTCTTCAGGTAGCCATTATTTATTTACTAGTTCTTACAGGTGCAACTCATATATCAAAGGTATTGTTCCAGGTTGTTGCTTCCATAATCGAACATATCGACTGTAACAAATTGGACTGTGTTGCAGGAAGAGACGGGGGTATCTCTGAACACTGTAGACAGCGTGGATGGCTTCTGTGCGGACATCAACAATGGACACTGGGACTTGGTGCTGAAAGCCACATCTTCACTCAAGCTGCCAGACAAGAAACTTATGGAGCTGTATGAACAAGTGGTCCTGGAGTTAATTGAGCTCCGGGAGTTGCAGGCGGCACGGTCACTGCTGCGCCAGACACAGCCTTGTCTGTTGATGAAGCAACAAGAAACTGACCGTTATATACATCTTGGTAAGTCTTGCTTACTTTCTCTATGCAAGTCTATGCCTTGTAAGGGCTGCCTTGAAAGTATATAAATCTGGGTTAGTATTAAGGCACTGCAGAACAGAATCCAATATTTTGGTTTTCCTAAATCCCATTTTATTTTTATTAATATAGAAGGTGCATATAATACACACATGTTGTCACTGGCAGAAGACGCAGACAATTTAAAAAAAATTGTTAATTTAGCCACTAGTTCCAAATGCTGTGAGGAGCTGGCAGACTCTGTTGTTGCTCATCTTCAGTGGATCAAAATTGGTTCACAAATTAAAAATAAAGCTATATACTTCTATCTTGTAGTTTTTTTAATGGTTTTTTTTTACTGAAATTTTTTACTGAGTCTCTCTGTTCATCCGTTTATCATATTCTTCACCAAATGCCGTCAACATACCACTCTTTAAATTTCACTTGATTGTTGTCACCCAAAATAAACAATGTGTGTTTGTTGGTAGAAAATCTACTGGCACGCTCCTACTTCGATCCACGAGAGGCGTACGGCAGCGGGGGCGGCAAGGAGCGACGGAGAGCCGCCCTGGCTGCCTCACTGGCGGGCGAGGTGTCCGTGGTGCCCAGTTCTCGGCTGCTGGCGCTGCTGGGGCAGGCGCTCAAGTGGCAGCAGCACCAGGGTCTGCTGCCGCCCGGTAAGTTGTCGCACCAGTGACCTCCGCGACGTGTAGCAGCCCGGTACCATTAGGCTCGCAGTACTGATTTGGAAATGTGCGCAGGTACCACCATCGATCTGTTCAGAGGCAAGGCCGCCATCCGCGACGAGGAGGACGACCAGTGCCCCACGCAGCTCTCCAAGATCATCAAGTTCGGCCAGAAGTCGCACGTGGAGTGCGCCCGCTTCTCGCCGGACGGGCAGTACCTGGTGACGGGCTCGGTGGACGGGCTGGTGGAGGTGTGGAACTTCACCACGGGCAAGATCCGCAAGGACCTGCGCTACCAGGCGCACGACGACTACCTGAGCATGGACGAGGCCGTGCTGAGCCTGGCCTTCGGGCGCGACAGCGACACGCTGGCCGCGGGCTCCAACGACGGCGCCATCAAGGTGTGGAAGGTGTCCAGCGGGCAGGTGCTGCGCAAGCTGGAGCGCGCGCACGCCAAGGGCGTCACGTGCCTGCAGCTCACGCGCGACAACTCGCAGATCCTGTCCGCCTCCTTCGACCGCTCCGTGCGCATCCACGGCCTGCGCTCCGGGAAGCTGCTCAAGGAGTTCCGCGGCCACACCTCGTTCGTCAACGAGGCCGTGTTCACGCCCGACGGCCACGGCGTGCTCAGCGGCTCCTCCGACGGCACCGTCAAGGTGTGGGCGCTGCGCTCGGCCGAGTGCGTGGCCACGCTCAAGCCGCTGGGCGGGGCGGGCGCGGGGGCGGGGGCGGGCGCCGGGGCGGGGGCGGGGGCGGGCGCGGGCGCGGCCGAGGTGGGCGCCGTGGACCCGCCCGTCAACTCGCTGCTGCTGTCGCCCAAGAACCCCGACCACTTCGTGGTGTGCAGCCGCACCAACACGGTGCACATCATGAACATGGCGGGCCAGATCGTGCGCTCGTTCTCCAGCGGGCGCCGCGAGCGCGAGGGCGGGGCGCTGGTGTGCGCCGCGCTCAGCGCCCGCGGCCGCCTCGTGTACTGCGCCGGCGAGGACCTGGTGCTGTACGCCTTCTGCACGCAGACGGGCAAGCTGGAGCGCACCATCACGGTGCACGACAAGGCCGTCATCGGCATGGCGCACCACCCGCACCAGAACCTGCTGGCCACCTACGGCGAGGACGGGCTGCTCAAGCTCTGGAAGCCCTAGGCTTTATTGGGTTTTGTTACTGCTGTAACTAAATAAATATCAAACTCATCATTTTAATGAAACCTTTTAAATCTTCTTTTTATGGCTCGGGGACTAGTGCGATTCCGCCTATGCGCAGTGTTGAGGGCAAACAACACATTGTGGGAGTTGTGGACTGTGCTTCAGCCACGCTACTTGTGCATTGCACGGACGAAGGTGGGACCTTCCTTACAATTTGGATGTTAACCTTCCTTATTACGGCGATAGCGGAGGTCTATATGCGACTCTGTAAAACGGAACGCTATCATCACCATTCACCAGTCCATTGCTGAACACGGGCCTCGCCTATGCCTATCTGCGCACTTTATTATTAAGAAAAAAATCTTATTACCAGCTTAAAAGTAATTTATTTAATAGGGACGGGACGAGACTGTGCTAGCCCAGCGCAGGGTTCGATATCAAGTTTGTAGTCTTTTGCAACTATATTTTGTGCGTTGTCATTTCCTTTGGTCTGCTCTTACCAGTGGCTGTGCTCTTATGCCGGGGCCACATTAGCGGGCTACGGCGAATATTCGTGTTATCGCGAAGAGTGTGGCCGAGTACATCGTTGCAACGCGTAGTATTCGGGCGAAGACGATGTACTATCGGGGCACTGTTGGTAAACTGGCGCGCATCAAAGGGGTTTGTCGCGATATTCGCTTGGCTGGCTGCACCTACGTTACTTCAGTTAGGGATGTGACATTAATGAAAAATAATCGATTAAATAAAAAAGGATTTTTTTTTTGTTATTAATCGAATTTTCAAAAATCGATTTTAGTAAAATATAATCTGTTCTTTAAAAAAAACAATTTTTGTGGTATTATTTAAAAAAAGTCATGATTATCTTTAGCCCGCGAAATTCAAATTTTCTTACGTTTTTTGCAATTTGCAGGCCAGTGCTAGGTTATATAATGATGAACATTTGATTCGCGACTGTAAGACGTATGTAGTTACAGAGTTATAATCATCAAACTCATCAATACAACCCTCCAAGCTCATAAAGGTGCAAGAATGACTTTGATCTTGAAAAAGTTTTTCTTGCACCTTTATGAGCTTGGAGGGTTGTATTGATGATTTTGATGATTATAATTCTATAACTACATAGTCTCACAGCCGCGAATAACATTTTAATCAACATACAACCTAGCACTGACCTGCAAATTGCAAAAAACGTAAGAAAATTTGAATTTGGCGGGCTACCCTGGAACATTCACCTTAAAAATCAAAGGCAATGTTCCTTTAAAATGTCAAGGTAGCAATTAGGAAACCAAATAGCATTATTGATACAATTTTAGTAAAAGCCGAAAATTTCCTATTTTACATTACGATTACATTTTAGGTTTTTTTACGGTTACAAGACATTTTTAACCCCCAACGCAAAAAGAGGGGTGTTATAAGTTTGAAGTGTCTGTCTGTCTGTGGCTCCGTAGCTCGCGAACGGATGAAGCGATTTCAAGCGTGTTCTTAGACATGTTTGATGAAAATCGGTTGGGCCATTTAAAAGTTATGGGGGGTGAAAGTGGGGCAGAATTACCGAATGTCTGCAAATAAGTAATAAGGTAATAAGTACTAAATAAAATTATCTATAACTTTTGTCCAGCAACTTTAGTCGTAAAATCATAAACTAAAAACTTATTAACGAAATTTAATAAAGAGTTGAGAAAGAACAATCTTTTTCTAGGTACAACTTTTATTCTAATCATTTTACAAAAAAATGACATCCGACCATTGTTATAGAGGGTGTTTTATGGAACCATTTTTATTCTAAACATTTTTAATTTTATTTATTGGTATCGTTTTACAGCGTTGTGAAACGAATACTATTGTTCAATATTCGTAACGATTTGCCATAATATTTAGTCATTTTATATATTTTTTTAAAGATAATATTTTTAATTATTGAAATATCTTTATTAATTAATTATTCATACGACACTCCATCACAAAACTTAGAAAATGTTTATTTTTTAAATAATTTCAAATTATTGAGAATGTCACTACCAAGAATAATACGCAGGTAGAAAATACCCAACAAAAACCCAGTCACTTTTACTCTGAAACTGGTCTAAAATGCGACAGTTTGTTAGATTATGGTTCTTTCTTGCATGAACCTTGTAGTAAAGCCACTTTGAATCATTTCTCTTCTATAACTATACTTAGATATAATCTTCGTACTTCCTTAACTCTTGAAAACCAAATGCAATATCTATCATCTTCATCATCAGTCTATTTTAGTCCACTGCTGGACGTTGAGCCCGTAGACGCCCCTATGGCTCGCCACTGAACCCGGTCTTCGTTTCTATGCATCCAGTTGCTGCCGGCTGCCCCTCGCAGATCATCGCTCCATCTAGCAGGGGGGCGTCCCACCCTACGTTTGACAGTACGTCGTCTCCACTATAGCACCTGTTTGCCCCAGCGGCGTAGAACTGACCTACGACAGATGTGGCCAGCCCATTGCCACTTCAGCTTGCTAATCCTATGGGCTATGTCGATGACACACGTTCTCGCTCGGATGACTTCATTATGAATTCTATCTCGTAGCGAGACACCGAGCATAGCCCGCTCCATAGTTCGCTGAGCGACTTTTAGCTGATGGACTACGCGCACCGTCAGTGTCCACGTTTCAGCACCGTAGGTTAGTACGGGTAGGACCTACTGGTTGAAGACTTTTGTCTATGTATGGACGACGAAAAGACTTGACAAACATACAATATCTATGGCTCCATAAAAAAAAGTCGTTGTTTGTTATTCACAAACGGTGAGTGTAAGAAAGTGTAAATATTTTTTCCTAGATGCAAAACACCATCGAAAAACAGAAATTATACTCCAGACCTTTAACTGAAATTTAGGATAGTTTAAAATCAGAAATGGAGCTTACAACTCCTACTACAATGTCTACTATGCTTTATGTAAATGTAGCTGAAATGTGGTACGACATCTGGTCTGGAAATTGCCAAGTGAAATCGTGGCACAACTCTGGCAATAGGAAGGGCTACATTATTTTACTCTGTGGGCTCCACACATCTTTTATACAGAATTTGTCAGTCGTAGACACGTCTGTGCAGTATTCAATAAGATCGATACGGCACCTGGATCGAACATCCATAACTACCTATAGTAAAACAAAATTTTCGTACGTTTTTTGCAATTTGCAGGTCAGTGCTAGGTTGTATGTTGATTAAAATGTTATTCGCGGCTGTAAGACGTATGTAGTTATAGAATTATGATCATCAAAATCATCAATACAACCCTCCAAGCTCATAAAGGTGCAAGAAAAACTTTTTCAAGCTCAAAGTCATTCTTGCACCTTTATGAGCTTGGAGGGTTGTATAAAGAGATGAGTCGGATTTATTAGAACAGATCCGAGTATTAGGTATTTTACGAGATTAGGTAGCACCTAATCCCATTTTGTCAATGTGTATAATCCACCTGCTCCACCTAATCTTCGTATTCTTAAAACATAAAATCGAATGTTCAGCATTCGCTCCCATCTGTTCTTGCGCTATCTCACTCACTTACACGTTGCAACGTATCTTTCAATCCCGCTACACATCTAGAGCTTTAAAAAGCGAGACAGCGCTATACAATGGATACCATATTGATCCTTCTTTCTTGCTCACTCGCAGCGCGTGGCATTTTGTTTATCAGATTTGCGCGGGAGAGCATGATCACACAACAGTTAAGAGAAAGAAGATCAAATTAGGGATTTTACTAATACACTCGTAAATACATCTCGAGACTAGCCTAATTGTGATTAAATTATTCTATTTCATTTAATAAGAGTTACTGTAAGTGCAGACATTTACTATTCTAAATTTTAAAAAAACCCAAATTTTTAACACAATAGAAGATTTTCAATACAAAAAGATATAAGTATGAAAAGTGAAGATACCAATTGAATACTAATTGTATTAATGAACAATTAAGGTAATTTATTGGTCTATTAAACTGTGTTAATTCAAAAATATCACAAACAAAACTTCACAGTTTGCTAAATGTCCAATCCTAATCATTCAAATAATTATCCAACGATGACATTAATCAAATCCTAATAACGAACTCTGAACTTGAGATTAGGAATAGGCAGGCAGATTAAGATTGCTTGCTAAGTATTGGTTGTGAATGAGATTAGGAAGATTATGAGGATTAGGTATTTCTTGAGATTAGGAACGGGTGGATCTAATATCAGATTTACCTAGTACGACCCATCTCTACTATAAAGAAGGTTAGACTCGTCAGTGAATACTACAAAGTCACTATCCGTCCATATTACAAACTAATCAAGTGAAAATCTTAACATCGACTTCTAAAACCGCCAGTAGCGACATCTAGTTATAAAATTTTTTCATTTACTCATTTCTCAGTAATTTAGTCCAGAAACAAGCATCAAAAATTTAAAAATATTAATAAAATATGATACTTATTAGAATTATAAGTGAAAATTTTAATATTGCCTTAAACATTTTTTTCAATATGTTCAGAGCACAGAGTTGATGACCCCGGTCATCGATAATGGGTGGGTGTGGCGGGGCAAAAATCGTTTTTTTCTTAAAATGATGTGTTAGAGGGGTCACCTGATAGATAACAAACGATAGAGGTCGACTGTGCATTCGAAACGCCCGAAAAAGGGGGGGAAATGGCTCGGAAACCTAACCATTTCTGACCTAACTCTAAAAAAGTTAGGTTAGGTAAAATTTTTTTTTTTGCTTAAAATGATGTGTCAGAGGGGTCACCTGATAGATAACAAACGATAGAGGTCGACTATGCATTCGAAACGCCCGAAAAAGGGGGGGAAATGGCTCGGAAACCTAACCATTTCTGACCTAACTCTAAAAAAGTTAGGTTAGGTAAAATTTTTTTTTTTGCTTAAAATGATGTGTCAGAGGGGTCACCTGATAGATAACAAACGATAGAGGTCGACTATGCATTCGAAACGCCCGAAAAAGGGGGGGAAATGGCTCGGAAACCTAACCATTTCTGACCTAACTCTAAAAAAGTTAGGTTAGGTAAAATTTTTTTTTTTGCTTAAAATGATGTGTCAGAGGGGTCACCTGATAGATAACAAACGATAGAGGTCGACTATGCATTCGAAACGCCCGAAAAAGGGGGGGAAATGGCTCGGAAACCTAACCATTTCTGACCTAACTCTAAAATAGTTAGGTTAGGTTAGACTTTTTTTTTAGCTTAAAATGATGTGTCAGCGGGGTCACCTGATAGATAACAAAAGATAGAGGTCGACTATGCATTCAAAACGCCCGAAAAAGGGGGGGAAATGGCTCGGAAACCTAACCATTTCTGACCTAACTCTAAAAAAGTTAGGTTAGACTTTTTTTTTTGCTTAAAATGATGTGTTAGAGGGGTCACCTGATAGATAACAAACGATAGAGGTCGACTGTGCATTCGAAACGCCCGAAAAAGGGGGGGAAATGGCTCGGAAACCTAACCATTTCTGACCTAACTCTAAAAAAGTTAGGTTAGGTAAAATTTTTTTTTTTGCTTAAAATGATGTGTCAGAGGGGTCACCTGATAGATAACAAACGATAAACTTAGTCCGTCCGCGGCCTGAGTGGGGGCCCGTTCTGTCCGGGCCCACTCTCCGAGGTGTGCACACGCGCACGCAGGGTCGAGGCCAAAAATGGCCAAGCCAGGTGGTAGGGGCAGCTGGAGAAATTGGTCCCAAACGCCCCTCCACTGGGACGCGAGATCGGAGGAGTTTTAGTGGGTAGGCGGGGTGCACGACCATCTGTGCGCCCTGGAGCCCCACATACCCCGGTCGCCTTCCATCTTCAGACCGGGGACCCGTAAAAAGGGTTTCTCCTCCGCCCAAAAAAAAAAAAAAAAAAAAAAAAAGGTTAGGTTAGGTTAGGTTCGACGCGCTCGACGCCCTGAGGCGCCTCCGCGAGGAGGCGGTGGAGGAGGGGGAAGTGGTCCTGGCGGTGTCGCTCGACATCGCCAATGCGTTCAACAGCCTCCCCTTCGAGACGCTCGAGGAGGCACTTCGGTACCATGAGGTGCCTCCTTATCTCGGGAGGCTGCTGAGCGCATACCTCCGGGACCGCGAGGTCCTGTGGGAGGGAGCGGACGGCCGCATTCAGCGGCGGACGGTAAATTGCGGTGTTCCGCAGGGCTCGGTTCTAGGCCCTGTCCTGTGGAACATCGGATACGACTGGTTGCTCAGGATGCCGCTACTGCCCGGGGTGGGGCTGCTCTGCTACGCAGACGACACCCTCATCACGGCCAGGGGCGGCACCTTCGCCGAGGCGGCGAGGAGAGCAACGGTCGCGACGTCGCTGGCTGCGGACCGGATCGGCCTGCTGGGCCTGAGGGTCTCCCTGCCGAAGACGGAGGCCCTCCTCCTCCACGGGCCACGCCGGGGTCCCCCTCGCGGTGCGAGCATCACTGTGGGGGGGACGGTGATAGAGCTGCGGGCCCAGATGAAGTATCTGGGCCTGCACCTGGACGGTCGGTGGAGCTTCGGGGCCCACTTCCAACAGATGGCCCCGAGGCTCATACGGTCGGCCGCCGCCCTGGGCAGGCTGCTGCCCAACGTCGGCGGCCCGGGCTCCGTCTGCAGGCGCCTGTACTCCGGCATCATCCGGAGTATGGCCCTGTACGGAGCCCCTGTCTGGGTCGGAGCCCTCACCGCTCGCAACAGGGCCCTTCTGCGGAGGCCGCAGAGGGTCATAGCGGTGAGGGCGATCCGGGCTTACCGCACGGTGTCGTGGACGGCTGCCACGCTGCTCGCCGGGGACCCACCCTGGGAGCTCCAGGCGGAGGTGCTGGCGGCCGTCTACAGGTACCGTGCGGCACGGAGGGAGGAGGGAGCGCTGCCCCTCCTCGACGGTGGTGGTGCAAGGCGGGTCAGGGACAGAGCGCGAGAGGCCCTGATCCGCCACTGGGAGGAGGATTTGGGGTCCCCAGCCGCCGGGCTGGCGACGGTGGAGGCGGTCCGCCCCCACCTAGATCGCTGGCTGTCTCGGCGGCACGGGACCCTAACCTACAGGTTGGTGCAGGTGCTTACCGGGCATGGCTGCTTCGGTAAGTACCTGCATCAAATCGCGGGCCGGGAGCCGACGCCGGTCTGCCACGAGTGTGGCGCGCCAGTCGACACGGCGCGCCACACGGTGGAGGAGTGTGCCGCCTGGGTGACCGAGAGGCGGGCCCTGGCGGCACAGGTTGGAGGAGACCTCTCGCTGTCGAGCCTTATCGGACGGATGCTCGACAGCGAGGAGGGGTGGGAAGCAATGGCCTCCTTCTGCGAGGACGTCATGTCGCAGAAGGAGGCCGCGGAGCGGGTCAGGGAGGAGGACGTCCTGGCCGACCCGCGCCGCAGACGGAGGCCGGGGAGGAGGAGGCGACTGTACGCCCACCTCCTTCCCCCGCCATAGAGGCCGGTGGTGGGCCGGGGGACCCGCCACCGACGAAAGCCTCGATGACTGAGGGCGTCCCAGTGTACCGGGACGCCCTCTCCGATAGTCGCTTGCCCGCGTAGCGGGCACCTCGTCGGGGCGTCAACGTCGACTGCGCTCGCGCGAACCGTTGGCGCCCCAAGCGTGCCGTGTGAGGGTATACCGCTGGGGTTTTAGTGGGTATACGGGTTCTGTCCCGGGAGTCCCACATAATCACCGACCTCACCCCCGGGGGGCGGTGGTATGCGTAATGCATTTCCCCAGCGAAACCAAAAAAAAAAAAAAAAAAAAAAAAAAAGGTTAGGTTAGGTTAGGTTAGGTTAGGTTAGGTTAGGTTCCCCCCCGATTTGTGCTGCCACCTTGCCGTGGTGGGGGGGCTTGAGTGCCTCAAGGATCCGTCGGGGCCATACCGGCCAGGGTCACCCATGCCGGGCGGGCCCGCGGGGAGAGGCGAGACTAAGAGCAGCGCTACACTTTATAAAGTATATATTGTTTGTTTGTTTTGTTTTCGTTTGTTTTGGTTTTATCGTTGTATATATTCTGTCTTTTGGTTTGTTTAATTTTTTGGTTTACTTCTTCGTTCTTTGTTTTGTTCTATTGTTTTTCTTTCCTGTCATATTTATATACTTTCGCCTTCATCTTTCTAAGACGTTTGGAAGGGAGCAAAATACACTATGGAAAGTCACGGATTGCAAAATAGTCCCCGGGCGGGTCCCAGCTCGACTATGTCAGCTGGGGAATCCCGCACTGTCGACCCTTCGGGGGAGGCAGTCTGCCCCTCGTACTACGGGGGGGGCACAAGACGTGAACCTACCACTAAGGGTAGCAAGGGAGAGGCCACCGTGCCGCAATCACAAGTAGAGGTAGCCGGAACTGACGGCGGAGCAAAGGGCAAATTGCCATTTGTAGAAGTAGCCGGACGAGACGGCGTTATATATCGTTTCCCGGGCGATCGAGTCCCGGATGCGATCTCGGAGGATGACGAGGTGATCGATATACAGGAGAAGGAGAGGTTTGACGAAAGGGTGCGCCGTACACCTGGCCCCCAAAGGGACACCAAAGGACGCTTTGCGTCGTCCCGGTCTGCCTCCCCATTACCGGCATCACAGCCGAAGGGAAAGATGAAGACTCCGGTGGTGGTCCTTGAGGACATCCTCAGGCCCACATCGCCACGGACCTTGAACATGGAGCGCACTGCGCGAGAATTGGGATTAGAGATGTCGACAGACGGAGAGTCCGTCTACGACTCGGACTCTGAATACGGGGGCCCGCTGCGGAGAGCCGGCAGTAAGAGGCGTCTCGACTCCAACGACGACCCCCCTGCTACTGAGGCCGCAGAGAAGGTCCCCAGGGTGGACGAGTCCCCGCGAGGGCGGGGTCGGCCGCCCACCACCGGGCAGCACGTGGGCAAATGGCAGGCCAAGAAGGAGATGTTGGCTGCCAAAAAAGCCCTGGAACAGGAAGAGACACGGGAGCTGAGGGAGAGGCCCCCCGCAGAGCCTCCTGCGGCAAAGCCCCCCAAAGCTAAACCCGTATACAGGCCCGACCAGGACCCACATGGTCTAGTCGGGTCTGAACTGGAACGACGCATGGCCGAGGAGGTCGCCAACATTCGCGACGTTGCGAAGTCCTCCGCCAATTTGAAGGGCACTTTCATTAAGCGCCTGAAGGAAGCGGCCACCTTTATGGAGGGAGCGGCGGAGGTCCTCATTCGGCGGTCTGCTGATGAGGAGGTCGCCATGCTCCGCGCCCAAAACAGGAGGCTACAAGAGGAGAGGAAGGAGTACCGCCGTGCAAACGCGGAGCTCGAAAAAAGGATTGGTGCCTTGGAAGAGCAGGTCGAAAAGCTCAAGAAAAGGCCAGGGAAGAGTAAAGGCAAGTCAAGCTGTTCCTGTGCGTCCTCCGGCGCACCAACGTACAACGAACTGCCGATGATCATCGAGAGACGGCCAAACCCGGTGACACCTGAGGTGGAGGCGGCCCTGAAGGCCCTCGGGGTCATCCCCAAGTACGCCACCGCGTACAACGTCTCCGATGACTTCCGAGACATGCGGCACCTACCCCGCGTGCCCCAGGAACTACAGGAAGCCCTCTTTGGAGGTCCGGAGCCCCCGGCACCCTCCTCTGAGCCGGTCGCGCCCCCAGTGGCTTCAGTGCCTCGGGCGCCAACCAGGACGATGACAGCTGGCAGTGCCCCAGCCGCCACATCACCGGCGGCAGAGGGCCCTGCCAAGAAAAAGAAGGCCAAAAAGGCCAAGAAGAAGAGCCTCGCAGCTCAACGTGCGCCGGATGCCGAGAGGGCAGACCTCGGACCGGTCCCGGCGCCACAAGAAGAATGGCAAGTTGTGGGGCGACGCAAACGCCCCAAGACACAAGCAAGTGGCATAAAACCAAGGGAGGAGGCGCGCAAGACCCCGCCGGCACCCAAGCGGAAGCCCAAGGCCTCTCGGCTGAGGGTACCGCGCACGCCGGCGGTGGTCATTACATTGCAGCCCGGCGCAGTGGAGAAAGGGCTCCACTACGCCAAGGTAATTAATATGGCAGCTGCGCAAATTAAATGGGAGGAACTGGGGCTCCCGCGCCCACTCTGTAAGCCCACGGCTACAGACGGGCGCGTACTAACCCTCCCCCCAGGGGAAGAAAATGCCAAGAAGGCTGACATCCTGGCGGCTAAATTGCGGGAGGTATTCAGCGCGGAGGACCTGAAGATCTCCCGTCCTGTGAAGACGGCAGAGCTGGGCATCACTCTCCTGGATGACTCCGTCACCAGGGAGATGATCGCCGCAGCGATTGCCATTAAGGGAAGATGCGACGCCGCACAAATCAAGTGCGGCGAGATACGCAAAGGTCCCCAGAACATGGGGAAGGTGTGGGTGCAGTGCCCGGTGGCGGCGGCCAAAGTGGTCTGTCGTGACCGCTTAGCGGTGGGTTGGTCGTCGGCCCGGGTGGAGCTGCTGGGGGCGAGGCCCCTGCAGTGCTTTAAGTGTCTGCAATACGGACACACAGCGGCATTATGCCAGGGAGGAGAGGACCGCAGCGATCTCTGTTATCGTTGCGGTCAAGCCGGCCACATTGCGGCTACGTGCCGCGCACAGCCGCACTGCGTAGCTTGCGCGGCGGCAGGCAAAGAGGCAGACCATCGAGGAGGCAGGTATATGTGCCCTGCGGCCAATCGTCGCGGGGCACGAGGGATTACCAAGGCCAGCGCACCCAAGCCGCGGCCTGCCTGTCCCCGACCCCCCAAACAAGGGGGAGGGAGGAGGATGGACACGTCATAGTCCGTCCTAAGCCATGGGTATGGCGGCGGGCGTGGGAGATCCCGCCGCCTGTAAAAGCCCTAGGGCAGAGTGGTGGCGCCATTCTGACTGGCGCCCCACACATTCCGGCAGAGAGCGGCTATCACACGCCGCTCCAAGTGGGAGAGGTCCCGCGAGGGACCAGCGCCTGCTGGGTTGAGAGTGGTGAACTTTAGGCCCCACGTCAACTCCCCAGCAGGCCGGGCCGGAATCGAGGGGTTTAGTGAGTAGGAGTCTCACATAACCCAGCCGTCTCCCACACGGCTGGGTACCCATGATGGGTTCCCCTCGTTAAAAAAAAAAAAAAAAAAAAAGATTTACCTAGTACGACCCATCTCTACTATAAAGAAGGTTAGACTCGTCAGTGAATACTACAAAGTCACTATCCGTCCATATTACAAACTAATCAAGTGAAAATCTTAACATCGACTTCTAAAACCGCCAGTAGCGACATCTAGTTATAAAATTTTTTCATTTACTCATTTCTCAGTAATTTAGTCCAGAAACAAGCATCAAAAATTTAAAAATATTAATAAAATATGATACTTATTAGAATTATAAGTGAAAATTTTAATATTGCCTTAAACATTTTTTTCAATATGTTCAGAGCACAGAGTTGATGACCCCGGTCATCGATAATGGGTGGGTGTGGCGGGGCAAAAATCGTTTTTTTCTTAAAATGATGTGTTAGAGGGGTCACCTGATAGATAACAAACGATAGAGGTCGACTGTGCATTCGAAACGCCCGAAAAAGGGGGGGAAATGGCTCGGAAACCTAACCATTTCTGACCTAACTCTAAAAAAGTTAGGTTAGGTAAAATTTTTTTTTTTGCTTAAAATGATGTGTCAGAGGGGTCACCTGATAGATAACAAACGATAGAGGTCGACTATGCATTCGAAACGCCCGAAAAAGGGGGGGAAATGGCTCGGAAACCTAACCATTTCTGACCTAACTCTAAAAAAGTTAGGTTAGGTAAAATTTTTTTTTTTGCTTAAAATGATGTGTCAGAGGGGTCACCTGATAGATAACAAACGATAGAGGTCGACTATGCATTCGAAACGCCCGAAAAAGGGGGGGAAATGGCTCGGAAACCTAACCATTTCTGACCTAACTCTAAAAAAGTTAGGTTAGGTAAAATTTTTTTTTTTGCTTAAAATGATGTGTCAGAGGGGTCACCTGATAGATAACAAACGATAGAGGTCGACTATGCATTCGAAACGCCCGAAAAAGGGGGGGAAATGGCTCGGAAACCTAACCATTTCTGACCTAACTCTAAAATAGTTAGGTTAGGTTAGACTTTTTTTTTAGCTTAAAATGATGTGTCAGCGGGGTCACCTGATAGATAACAAAAGATAGAGGTCGACTATGCATTCAAAACGCCCGAAAAAGGGGGGGAAATGGCTCGGAAACCTAACCATTTCTGACCTAACTCTAAAAAAGTTAGGTTAGACTTTTTTTTTTGCTTAAAATGATGTGTTAGAGGGGTCACCTGATAGATAACAAACGATAGAGGTCGACTGTGCATTCGAAACGCCCGAAAAAGGGGGGGAAATGGCTCGGAAACCTAACCATTTCTGACCTAACTCTAAAAAAGTTAGGTTAGGTAAAATTTTTTTTTTTGCTTAAAATGATGTGTCAGAGGGGTCACCTGATAGATAACAAACGATAGAGGTCGACTATGCATTCGAAACGCCCGAAAAAGGGGGGGAAATGGCTCGGAAACCTAACCATTTCTGACCTAACTCTAAAAAAGTTAGGTTAGGTAAAATTTTTTTTTTTGCTTAAAATGATGTGTCAGAGGGGTCACCTGATAGATAACAAACGATAGAGGTCGACTATGCATTCGAAACGCCCGAAAAAGGGGGGGAAATGGCTCGGAAACCTAACCATTTCTGACCTAACTCTAAAAAAGTTAGGTTAGGTAAAATTTTTTTTTTTGCTTAAAATGATGTGTCAGAGGGGTCACCTGATAGATAACAAACGATAGAGGTCGACTATGCATTCGAAACGCCCGAAAAAGGGGGGGAAATGGCTCGGAAACCTAACCATTTCTGACCTAACTCTAAAATAGTTAGGTTAGGTTAGACTTTTTTTTTAGCTTAAAATGATGTGTCAGCGGGGTCACCTGATAGATAACAAAAGATAGAGGTCGACTATGCATTCAAAACGCCCGAAAAAGGGGGGGAAATGGCTCGGAAACCTAACCATTTCTGACCTAACTCTAAAAAAGTTAGGTTAGACTTTTTTTTTTGCTTAAAATGATGTGTTAGAGGGGTCACCTGATAGATAACAAACGATAGAGGTCGACTATGCATTCGAAACGCCCGAAAAAGGGGGGAAATGGCTCGGAAACCTAACCATTTCTGACCTAACTTTAAAAAAGTTAGGTTAGGTTAGACTTTTTTTTTTTGCTTAAAATGATGTGTTAGAGGGGTCACCTGATAGATAACAAACGATAGAGGTCGACTATGCATTCGAAACGCCCGAAAAAGGGGGGGAAATGGCTCGGAAACCTAACCATTTCTGACCTAACTCTAAAAAAGTTAGGTTAGGTTAGACTTTTTTTTTTGCTTAAAATGATGTGTTACAGGGGTCACCTGATAGATAACAAACGATAGAGGTCGACTATGCATTCAAAACGCCCTAAAAAGGGGGGGAAATGGCTCGGAAACCTAACCATTTCTGACCTAACTCTAAAAAAGTTAGGTTAGGTTAGACTTTTTTTTTTGCTTAAAATGATGTGTTAGAGGGGTCACCTGATAGATAACAAACGATAGAGGTCGACTGTGCATTCGAAACGCCCGAAAAAGGGGGGGAAATGGCTCGGAAACCTAACCATTTCTGACCTAACTCTAAAAAAGTTAGGTTAGGTTAGACTTTTTTTTTTGCTTAAAATGATGTGTCAGAGGGGTCACCTGATAGATAACAAACGATAGAGGTCGACTATGCATTCGAAACGCCCGAAAAAGGGGGGGAAATGGCTCGGAAACCTAACCATTTCTGACCTAACTCTAAAAAAGTTAGGTTAGGTAAAATTTTTTTTTTTGCTTAAAATGATGTGTCAGAGGGGTCACCTGATAGATAACAAACGATAGAGGTCGACTATGCATTCGAAACGCCCGAAAAAGGGGGGGAAATGGCTCGGAAACCTAACCATTTCTGACCTAACTCTAAAAAAGTTAGGTTAGGTAAAATTTTTTTTTTTGCTTAAAATGATGTGTCAGAGGGGTCACCTGATAGATAACAAACGATAGAGGTCGACTGTGCATTCGAAACGCCCGAAAAAGGGGGGGAAATGGCTCGGAAACCTAACCATTTCTGACCTAACTCTAAAAAAGTTAGGTTAGGTAAAATTTTTTTTTTTGCTTAAAATGATGTGTCATAGGGGTCACCTGATAGATAACAAACGATAGAGGTCGACTATGCATTCGAAACGCCCGAAAAAGGGGGGGAAATGGCTCGGAAACCTAACCATTTCTGACCTAACTCTAAAAAAGTTAGGTTAGGTAAAATTTTTTTTTTTGCTTAAAATGATGTGTCAGAGGGGTCACCTGATAGATAACAAACGATAGAGGTCGACTATGCATTCGAAACGCCCGAAAAAGGGGGGGAAATGGCTCGGAAACCTAACCATTTCTGACCTAACTCTAAAAAAGTTAGGTTAGGTAAAATTTTTTTTTTTGCTTAAAATGATGTGTCAGAGGGGTCACCTGATAGATAACAAACGATAGAGGTCGACTATGCATTCGAAACGCCCGAAAAAGGGGGGGAAATGGCTCGGAAACCTAACCATTTCTGACCTAACTCTAAAATAGTTAGGTTAGGTTAGACTTTTTTTTTAGCTTAAAATGATGTGTCAGCGGGGTCACCTGATAGATAACAAAAGATAGAGGTCGACTATGCATTCAAAACGCCCGAAAAAGGGGGGGAAATGGCTCGGAAACCTAACCATTTCTGACCTAACTCTAAAAAAGTTAGGTTAGACTTTTTTTTTTGCTTAAAATGATGTGTTAGAGGGGTCACCTGATAGATAACAAACGATAGAGGTCGACTATGCATTCGAAACGCCCGAAAAAGGGGGGAAATGGCTCGGAAACCTAACCATTTCTGACCTAACTTTAAAAAAGTTAGGTTAGGTTAGGTTAGGTTAGGTTAGGTTAGGTTAGGTTAGGTTAGGTTAGGTTCCCCCTCGACTCCCCCTCGACTGTGCTGCCACCTTGCTGTGGTGAGGGGGCTTGAGTGCCTCAATGATCCGTGGGGCCATACCGGCCAGGGCCTCCCATGCCGGGCGGGCCCACGGGGAGAGGTGAGACGAAGAGCGGCACCCAGCGTCGTGGCGGGTTGCGGCTCCGGGGACTCCTCTGTCCTCAGAGCTGCCTTGGGAGTCGTAAACCGCTGCGGCGCACCATGAGGTCCTCGGGTTGGCGCTCAACTTAGTTGGCCGTCAAACCGAGTCCTCACTCAACGTCCTCGGGTGGGCGCCGGCCGAGGGCTGACGCACCTCCTCTGCGGGGCCGTATGCCGCAGAAGGGGGCTGCGGGACGGATCGCCGGTGCGCTGCGGTAGATTGGGGCTGCGGGGACTTGGGTGGATGGGGACCCTGTCCCCAGTGTCTCGCTGCGAGCCCTGGACGGGGGCTCCGGGGACCTGGGTTGACGGTGGACCCTGTCCTAAGGGTTTCCCTGCGGGCCCTGGACGGCTGCGGTGCGCCGGTGTCCTCTGGTTGGCGCCGGCCCGAGGGCTGACGGGCCTCCTTCTGCGGGGCCGATGTCGCAGAAGGGGGCAGCGGGGCGGGTCGCAAGGGAGGGAGCTCCGGGTGACCCGCGCCGCGGACGGAGGCGGGGGTGGAGGGGGGTCCGTGACGATGCGGGCCCTTCTGCCCTCGCCTAGGAGGCCGGTGGTGGTTCGGGGGAGCCACCACCGACGAAAGCCTCGATGACTGAGGGCGTCCCAGTATACCGGGACGCCCTCTCTGATAGTCGCTTGCCCGCGTTGCGGGCACCACGCCGGGGCGTCACAGTAGAATGCGTTTACGCGAACTTGTGGCGCCCCAAGCGCGTCGTGTGAGGGTATGCCGCTGGGGTTTTAGTGGGTAAACGACTCTTGGGTAGACGACCCTTGTCGGAGTCCCACATAATCACCGACCTTTCCCCCGGGGTGCGGTGGTATGCATAAAGCATTTCCCCAGCGAAACCAAAAAAAAAAAAAAAAAAAGGTTCCCCCTCGACTGTGCTGCCACCTTGCTGTGGTGAGGGGGCTTGAGTGCCTCAATGATCCGTGGGGCCATACCGGCCAGGGCCTCCCATGCCGGGCGGGCCCACGGGGAGAGGTGAGACGAAGAGCGGCACCCAGCGTCGTGGCGGGTTGCGGCTCCGGGGACTCCTCTGTCCTCAGAGCTGCCTTGGGAGTCGTAAACCGCTGCGGCGCACCATGAGGTCCTCGGGTTGGCGCTCAACTTAGTTGGCCGTCAAACCGAGTCCTCACTCAACGTCCTCCGGGACGACCGAGTCCTCCGGGAGGTTGGCGCTAGATCTAAGAACCTCAAAGGGGTGTTTGTGGCCGGCATCAAAGCGGCCTCGTCTGTAATCGCGAACGCGGTCACGGAGCTGGCGGCCCTAAACAGCACGGAGGAGACGGTCAGGCTCCAGACGGAGCTTGACCTGGTCACACAAGAGCTGGCGGACTCCCGCCGAGAGGTCAAAGAGCTCGTCGGGCAGCTCAACGAAATGAGGAGTGACCCCGTGTTCGCGGACAGGGATGCCTACGAGAGGGACCTGTTCATCCGCGTGGGTGCCATGGTCGATGCGAGGATGGAGGGCGCCAAAATCCCAGACAGGCGACCCCCACTTGCTGCCGACAGGGCGCGCGAGGGTGTTTCAGTGCCGCACGGGGAGGTTCTGTCCCCCCCACAGGCAGTGCAGAAGGCGAAGGCGCAGAAGGCGAAGGGGCCCACCCGCAGTCACCTCCCGGTGCCGGTAGGCGGGGGGGGGCAGGTGGAGTGTGAGCGTCCAACGGCGTCTCCGGCTGTCGCCGGCGTAAAGACCCAGACGGCAGGTACGCGCCAGAAGGCGCCTCCGACTGGTGCCAGCGCAAAGACCACGTCCCCGACTACAGTTGGCGCGAAGACTCGGGCGGCAGGTACGCCCCAAACGGCGCGCCTGGCTGCTACTAAGGCGAAGACCACGGCGCCTCCGGCTGCTGGGCTGAAGCGGCCCAATTCCTACGCGGGGGTGACCGCTGCGCCGACTAAGAAAACAAGGGTCCCTGGGGCCCCCGTGAAGACCAAAGAGCCGGCCGCACCGGTCGGTAAGGTGTCGGGCCCCAAAAAGGTTGTGACGACGGCGCTGGTGCACGTCAGTCCGCCCTGCGCCAAGCCAAAGGCGACACCGCCTCCCACCCTCCCCAAGACGCCGGTTCCTCCGGCTGTCCCGGACGAGGAGTCCATGGAGGTGGTGGAAGTGGTAGAGGTGGAGGAGGTCCCTGTGGAGGCGGCCTCCGCTCGCCAAGTTGAGGCGCCTCGCGCCGCTCCGCCCAGTGCGTTGGCGGAGCGGCCGAGCAAATCCAAAAGGCGTCGCGAGCAGAAGAAGAGGAGCATGGCGGCCAGAAAAGCTGCGGCAGCGGAACACCGCGGCACGGCGCATGCTCCTCCTAGCATCAATAAGGACGAGGAGGGGTGGACCACGGTCCGCTCCAGGAAGGCGGCCAAGAAGACGCAGTCTGAGGGCCGCCGGGCAAGCTCGCGAGCGAGGGAGAAAGGGCCGAAGCCCCGAAAACTCCGCATCCCCCGCACGGCCGCAGTGGTTCTGTCCCTGCTGCCTGCGGCCGTTGATCAGGGCCTCACGTACGAGTCAATAATTACGGAGGCCCAAAAGCGGATCAAGGTCAGGGAGCTGGGGATTGACGACCTCCGATTCCGCCACACCATCACGGGTGCGCGGATGGTGGTCATCCCCGGCCAGGACAGCGAGGAGAGGGCGGAGCGGTTTGCGGCCAAGCTACGGGAGGTCACAAATCCCTCCCTGGTCAAGGTCTCCAGGCCCGCCAAGACCGCGGAGCTGAGAGTGTCGGGCCTGGACGATGCGGCCACCAAGGCACAAGTGGCGGAGGCGCTGGCCGAGGCCGGCAACTGCGACGTATCGGCCTTCGCCTGCGGGGACATACGGCGGGATGCGCCGAGGCGCCTGGGGTCCATCTGGGTCAGGTGTCCCCTGCCAGTGGCCAAGTTGGTAACGGCCAAGGACCGCCTTCTCATCGGCTGGTCCTCGGCGCGTATAGAGCTGCTGCCCGAGCGGCCATTCCGGTGCTTCAAGTGCCTGGAATCTGGACACGCTCGGGCATGCTGCCATTCAGAGTGGGACCGCAGCGATCAGTGCTATCGCTGCGGTCAGCCCGGCCATCTCGCCAGCACCTGCCTCGCCAAGCCGCACTGCACCGTGTGTGCGGCGGCGGGCAGGAGTGCGGATCACACGTCGGGGCGCAGAACGTGCGTGGCCCCTAAAGCCAGGCAAAACGAGCCGGCTCGCAGCTCAGCGCCGCAGCCTGCCACCGCCGGACCCTCAGGTGCAAGGGGTCCGGCCGAGGAGAAACCGCAGTCCGACCGTTAATGGACCACACCCACATATTGCAAATAAACCTTAATCGCTGTGCCAACGCGCAAAATCTGCTGATGCAGACGTTGGCACAGCACAGTATCCACGTGGGTGTGGTGTCGGAGCCGTACAGGGTTCCCTCCGGCGACGGTTGGGCTGGGGACCTGAGTGGGTTGGTGGCGCTGACCGCCAGGACGGCGATCGGAGCGCCTCCGCTCCGCAATGTCCACAGGGGGACGGGCTGGGTCGCCGCCGACATACGCGATGCCTTGGTCGTCGGGGTTTATTTCTCCCCGAACAGGTCGCTCGCCGAGTTCGGTGTCTTCTTGAGCGACCTGGGGGCGTTCATCGCCGGGAGGGGACCGAGGCATCTGCTGTTGGCCGGCGACTTCAATGCCAAATCGGTGATGTGGGGTTGCCCCAGGACCGATGCCCGCGGAGCGGAGATGGAGGACTGGGCCGCCTCAGTGGGCCTGGTGGTCCTGAATAGGGGGTCGACGCACACGTGTGTACGGCGCGACGGGGGTTCAATTGTGGACATAACCCTGGCCACCCCCGTCCTTGCCGACCGCGTGCTCAACTGGAGAGTGCTGGAGGGCGCCGAGACTCTGTCGGACCATCGCTATGTCCGATACGATGTCTCGGCCTTCATAACTCCAGTAGCGTCGACAGGGCCGACCCTCGGGGATCCCCCGCGGTGGTCGGTCCGGCTCCTGAGACAGGACTTGCTCCGGGAGGCCGCTCTCATAGTGTCGTGGCCGACGGACGGCTCCGTCATAATTGACGCGGCGACGGAGGCAGAGTGGCTTCACCGGACGCTTACCCAGGTCTGCGACGCATCCATGCCCAGGCTTCGGGGCAATAGGCCCCGTCGCTGGGTGTACTGGTGGTGCGACGAGGTGGCCCAGCTCCGGGCGGACAGCAATCGCGCCAGGCGGGCGTATACTAGGTCGCGCCGTCGGGCGCATAGGAACGAGGACGACGAGGCGCGCCTCTACGCCGCCTATAGGGAGGTGATTGGGGCGTTCTCCCTGGCCATAACGCGTGCGAAGGCGAGGGCCTACGACGAGTGGATCGAGCTCCTGAATCAGGATCCATGGGGCCGCCCCTACAAGCAGGTGCGGCAAAAGTTGCGGCCGTGGGCGCCGGCCGCGACGATAACCCTGGATCCTGACCAACTCGAGCGGGTCGTGGGGACTCTGTTCCCCGCCGCGGACGACACAAGGCCGCCGTTCGTGGCCTCGGTGGGGGACAGCAGCAGCAGCAGCGCTGGCATCCCCCCGATTTCCGAGTCGGAGCTCGATCTCGCTCTCCAGCGCACGAGGGAAAAGAACAGGGCCCCTGGCCTGGATGGCGTGCCGGGGCGGGCTCTCGTCGTCGCCCTCGACGTCCTCGGGGACCGAGTCCGGGCATTGCTTAATGCCTGCCTTGAACAGGGCCACTTCCCCAGTCGGTGGAAGACGGGGAAGCTGGTCCTGATTCCGAAGCCGGGTCGACCGCCTGACGCGCCCTCGGCGTATCGCCCCATAGTCCTGCTGGACGAGATCGGGAAGGTGTTTGAGAGGGTCGTTGCCAACCGTCTCGTCCAGCATCTGGAGAGCGTTGGACCTGATCTGTGCGACGTGCAGTTTGGATTTCGGCGCAACAGGTCCACGCTCGACGCGATTGGGCGCGTCAGGGGTATTGCAGAGGAGGCGATCGCCCAGGGTGACGTGGTGCTGGCGGTGTCCTTGGACATCGCCAACGCCTTTAACACTCTCCCCTGGGCGATCATACGGGAGGGCCTCCGTTACCACGGTTTCCCCCCGTATTTGAGGAGGCTTTTGGGCTCTTACCTGAGTGGGAGGAGCATCAGGTTCCCCACCAGGGAGGGCTGGGTGACCCGTTCCATAGGTCGCGGTGTTCCACAGGGGTCGGTGCTTGGCCCACTCCTGTGGAACATCGGGTTCGATTGGGTCCTGCGCGGACACCTTCTCGCGGGAGTCGCTGTCACCTGCTACGCGGATGACACTCTTGTAACGGCGCGTGGCAGCGACTTCCGCGCGGCGAAACTGAGGGCTACGGCGGGAGTCGCACACCTGGTGCACCGTATTCGGAAGCTGGGTCTCGACGTAGCCCTCCACAAATCGGAGGCCCTCTGCTTCCACGGGCCGAGGCGGAAGCCACCAGCCGGGTCGCACATTGTTGTTGGTGGGGTGCGGATTGACGTCGGGGAGGCCATGCGGTACCTCGGCGTCACTCTGGACCCCAGGCTCAATTTCAATGAGCACTTTGTCCGGCTGGTGCCGAGGTTGATGAGGACTGCGGGCGCCCTGAGCGGGCTGCTCAGCAATACTGGTGGGCCCACCGCCGCCTGCAGAAAACTGTACGCGGCGGTCATTCGCTCCATGGCCCTTTACGCTGCGCCCGCTTGGGCGGACGCCCTCAGTCCGAAGAATTGCGCGCTCCTGAGGCGGCCACAACGCCTCATGGCGATCCGCATAATAAGGGGATACCGCAGTGTCTCCTTCGAGGCGGCGTGTGCTCTTGCCGGCACTCCGCCGTGGGAGCTTGAAGTCCGGGTCCTTGCTGCCTTGCGCGTCAGGGTCACCGAGGCCCGGGCTAGCGGCGACCGCCCCACGGCGGACGTTGTTCAGAGCTGGAGGATCGAGGAGAGGAGCACACTGCTCATAGACTGGATGGAGATACTGCGGGAACCCAGAGCCGGGCACCGGCTGGTGGGGGCCCTAGGACCCATGCTCGACAGCTGGGTAACGAGGCGGCACGGTGAGTTAACTTATCACCTCACACAGATCCTCTCGGGGCACGGATGTTTCGGGAGGTATCTGTGTGAGAGGGCGGGGCGAGAGCCCAACACAAATTGTCACCACTGTGCCGCCTCGGTGGACAGTGCGGAGCACACCTTGACGGCCTGCCCGGCGTGGCAAGAGGAGCGCGCGATTCTCGTCGCCACAATCGGAGTGGACCTGTCTCTGCAAACGGTCCTGCGCAATATGGCCGCATCTGAGGCGGCCTGGGCCGCGGTTCGGACGTTTGCAGAGACGGTAATGGGTAGGAAAGAGGATGCAGAGCGTGATCGGGAGAGGGCGCCCGAAGCGCACCCGATGCGGCGCGCTCGTACGGGCCGCCGCAGATTGGCGCACGAGCGCCATCTACCCCCTTAACCGGAGCCTCCGGGTGGGGGCACAGTGGATCGCCCCCCACCCACGGGAGATTAGGTCCCGAGGCGACGCGGGGATCCCGGGGCAGGGCACGGGGATGCCTTGCCCCACGAGGGATCTGAGGGGAAGCGATGTCCCGCCGTCTGTGCTTGCGGCGGGACGTCGAGAGCTCACAAGAGCCTGAGGAGAGAGGAGGGCCTCTTCGTCTGCGGCGGCGTGGTTCTGAGAACAGATCCCACAATGCCGCAGCAAGACGCGAGTTGGAGCACCCCGGGGATGTTTAGTGGGTATGCCCCCACTCTGGGGGAGAGTCCCACACACCCCCCTCGGCCATCCCCGTGGCCGACGGGATAGTCCATAAAGGATTTGACCCCGGGCGACCAAAAAAAAAAAAAAAAAAAAAAAAAAAAAGGTTAGGTTAGGTTGGGCGGGTGGAAGGGGAAGTCACAGAGGCTACTGGTAAGACCTGGTGACTTCGTCTTTCACCGTACTCCATTGTCTTTCCCGGCAATGTGAGGGGTGTTGGTCTTGGGTGGAGCACTACTGTTGCGTCGAAACCCAAGGCAAGTGTGGTTGTTATCCTGCTCGTGGTTGCCGCCTGCTTTTGGTCTGGCCCTTCTGGACAGACGTAGCCGAAACAGCCATGCGCCTTCCCGTATAATTCTCCCTTCCCTCCTTTCCCTTTACCCTGTTTCCCGTCTTTCCCATTTCCTACACAGTGCCGCGGTTGTTCGGCTCCGGGTCTTCTCTGCTCTCAGAGCTGACTTCGGATGACGCACCGCCGTGGCACACCATAGGGTCCTCGGGTTGGCGCTCAACACTGGTTGGCCGCCAAACCGAGTCCCTACCCAATTTAATTTAAGTCTGTCTTTTGGTTGTTTCGTTAATTATACTTCGTTTGGTTTGTTCTTTTGGTTGTCGTTTGTTTGGTTGTCTTTTGTCTTTTCTGTCTTTTCGTTTTCTTCCTTTTCTTTTGTAGCTTCTGGGATGCGGCTCTCGGGTTTCCCGGGAGTCTGCGGGGGGGAAAATGCTTAGGGTGACGCATAGGAGGAGTAACTATGATGGACAAGTGTGCAAAGAAAAAGACTCCCCGGGCGGGTCCCAGCAAGCCGGTGGCTGCTGGGGAATCCCGCACCGCTCCTCCCTCTGGGGGGGGGGCGGTCTGCCCCAAGTATACGGGGGGGGCAACTTGTGCACTCCGTCTGTCGTTCCGGCAGACGAGTTGGTGAAAGGGAAGAGGGTGGCGCGTAAGCGCGCAGGTGACGAGTCCGCCATGGAGGAAGGGGCGACGGCTGGGAAGCGGCTGAATAGTCCGCTCCCCGGCGAGAAGGAGCAGTCCGGCGGGAGCGACGTCCCGCTCAGCCGGGACAGCTCGATAGGGCGAAGGGGCGATGAATCGGAGTCCTGTGACACCGACGCCCTGAATGAAAGGCAGAGGCTGGACCGCTTCATCAGGCGCGGCGAGGCGGGCAAGGCGCGTCGGTCACAAACCCCGCTCACGAGTGACTGGGAGGTCGACTTTTCCGACGGTCCAGGCGACCCAGCGCGGCCCGACGATGGGTACACTGGCGCCTGCCACGAGGAGTCGCGCTATATGTACGATAAGTATTTGTGTCTGCGGAGGGAGATTTTTGCCAGCGGCGAGCCTGAGGCGGAGATCCCGGAGGACGTCCGCTTGAAGGAGAAGGCCCGCAGACTCAATGCTAAGGCAAAACTGGCTGAGGTGGTTAACAAGGTGGCGGCAGGGCGAGCGAAGTTGCCTCCAGGAGAGATGAGTGCCAAGTCCCTGGGTACAGTTATCCAGGACGATCTGGCCGTCCTCCTGGAGGTCACCAAGAGGACAGGGCGACCGAGGGGCTTCTTCATGAAGGCCATCGAAACGGCGACAGCCTCGCTCCTAGGAGCCACCAACCAGCTGGTGGCAAGAGCGACGCAGACGGTGGAGCTGGCGAAGAGGGTGGAGGAGATGAGGGCGGAGCTGGATCAGCTGCGAGCTGACATGGCGAGCCGGCCCGCCCAAATCCAAACCCCACCCGCCACCCAACAGGAAGAAGCCCCGCTGACCATGCGGGAGATCGGCGCCATGGTTGACGCCAAGATCGCGGGCATCGCGGACCGGCTGCTGCCGGAGATACGGCTCCGGCCGCCTCTGGCGGCGGACAGGTCGGCTGCCCGTGAGCGACCCATGGCGCCGAAACCGAAACCGGCGAAAAAACGCCCCAGGAGGCTGAGGAGGAGTAAGCGGACCACGGTTGTGCCACCAATTGCGGCACTCCCTGCGGTCCCCTCGTCTGCGGCGCCGAGTTCGGCCCCAGCGAGGGGGCCCGTGGGGGGGAGCTGGGCGGCGGTGGCGGCCAGGAAGGCCAAGCCCAAGCCGAAGGAGCCGACGAGCCGTCCCTTTCCTTCGCCACGTAAGGCGAAGGCAGGGGCGAAGTACCGGCGGAAGGCGAAGATGGCGGCTACCGAGGCGGTGACCCTCACTCTTCCCGAGGGGTCGCCGCACACGTATGCCGAGGTGCTGGCGACAGCCCAACGGGCGGTGAAATTG
This sequence comes from Clostera curtula, assembly GCA_905475355.2. Lineage (NCBI taxonomy): Eukaryota > Metazoa > Arthropoda > Insecta > Lepidoptera > Notodontidae > Clostera > Clostera curtula. The sequence goes on from FR997803.1 coordinate 19,080,065, forward strand.
GAGGAGGTAGGAGTCTCTCCAGAGGAGATGCGGGCCCGGAAAACTCGTACTGGCGGAATGCTGTATGAGCTATCGGGCCCTGACTGTGCGGACAAGGCTGACAGGCTAGCGGAGCGCCTGAGCGCGTCCTTGGACGCTCTCGGTGTCCGGGTCTCGCGGCCCGTAAGATGTAGGGAGATCCGGGTCCTGGACATCGATGATGCCACGGACCCCAGGGACGTTGCCAGGCAACTGGCCTTAGCTGGGGGGTGCGCGGTGGACGCCGTCAAAGTTGGCAGCATCCGCCGCGCCCCGGAGCGCCTGGGAGTCGCCTGGGTGCGCTGCCCCCTGGCCGCCGCTCAGCGGCTGTTGTCCTCCGGCCACTTCGTGGTGGGCTGGGGACGGGTGAGGGTGGAGGCACTCGAGGCAAAGGCGGCGTACTGCTTTCGCTGCCTCGAGTGCGGCCATGTTGGGGCGCAGTGCCCCAACAAGGAGTCAGGGCGAGGGGCTCGCTGCTTTAAGTGCAGCGAGCCCGGCCATACGGCACGCGAGTGCCAGGCCGAACTACGACGCTGCCCGCTGTGTGCGGACATGGGCTTGTCCCATGAGCACCGGCTGGGCAGCGGGTCGTGCGCCCAAACCAAGGGCGGCCGTAGCAGGCCCCCTGGTCGGCGCGAGGTGGAAGGCGCTGTCTTCACGGCGGCGCCCATGGCGGTGGATGCGGGCCCGATTGTCCGGGCCGCTCCCGCCGTGTCGTAGGCCGAGTCCGGCCGCAGATCCCGGGGCAGGGCACGGGGATGCCCTCGCCCCGCAGGGGATCTGTGAAGATACGACGTCCTGTGCGGGTGCTCACGACAGGACGTCGATTGCTCGATGAAGCGAGCCTGAGTTGAGGAGGTGGGCCTCCTGTCTGCGGCGGCGTGGTCCTGAGAACAGATCCCACAATGCCGCAACAAGGACGCGAGTAGGGAGCACCCCGGGGATGTTTTAGTGGGTAGGCCCCCACTCTGGGGGAGATTCCCACACACCCCCCTCGGCCATCCCCGTGGCCGACGGGATGTCCATAAAGGATTTTTACCCCGGGCGAACAAAAAAAAAAAAAAAAAAAAAAAAAAAAAAAAAAAAAAAAAAAAAAAAAAGGTTAGGTTAGGTTGGGCGGGTGGAAGGGGAAGTCACAGAGGCTACTGGTAAGACCTGGTGACTTCGTCTTTCACCGTACTCCATTGTCTTTCCCGGCAATGTGAGGGGTGTTGGTCTTGGGTGGAGCACTACTGTTGCGTCGAAACCCAAGGCAAGTGTGGTTGTTATCCTGCTCGTGGTTGCCGCCTGCTTTTGGTCTGGCCCTTCTGGACAGACGTAGCCGAAACAGCCATGCGCCTTCCCGTCTTAATTCTCCACTTCCCTCCTTTCCCTTACCCTGTTTCCTGTCGTTCCCACTCCCCTTTCACAGTGCTGCGGTTGTTCGGCTCCGGGTCTCCTCTGCCTTCAGAGCTGACTTCGGATGACGCACCGCCGTGGCACACCATGGGGTCCTCGGGTTCGCGCTCAACCTAGTTGGCCGCCAAACCGAGTCCCCACCTTGACTTCATTTTAATTCTATCTTTCTGTTGTTTTGTTTCGTTATACTTCTTACTTGCTTTGTTATTTTGATTTTCGTTTGTTTATTTCTCTTTACTCTTTTCTATCTTTACGTTTATTTCCAATTTCATTTGTAGTCTCTTGGGCTGCGGCTCTCGGGTTCGCCTGGGAGTCTGCAAGGGGGGGTGAGCTTAGGGTGACGTTAAGAGGAGGAAAAACATGATGAATAAGTGCAAATTGGAAAAGAATCCCCGGGCGGGTCCCAGTCAGTCGGTGGCTGCTGGGGAATCCCGCACCGCGTCTCCTTCGGGGGAGGCGGTCTGCCCCTCGTCATACGGGGGGGGCACCACTTGCCTTATCACCATGGATGATGGAGAAGGAGTCAGAAGGAGCCAGAGAATTCTGAGTAAAGTCAAGAATGAGACTAATGACGAGTGTTCAGTAGCGTTACCCCCTGTCCAGCAAACCGTAACGGAGTTTCCGCGGCAGGGAGGTGAAATCGTGGCTGGGTTAGCGAAAGAGTTGGTAGTCGTCATAAGCAATGACGGGTTTAAAGTGAAACGGGCAGACTCAAAAGAGTCGCTGCAGTCTGCCGTGGTCGTGGACAGCGCGTCAGAGACGGAGGATATGGAGACGGCTAGCTTGCCGGGTCCTGAAGACCCTGATCGGCCTAGCAAGCGCCGTAGGGAACGTGGTGGTTCCAGTGGGGACTCCGAGCCCGAGGAGCCGAAGAAGATTCCCCGAGCTGGGTCGAGGTCCTCCAGCAGGGGGCGCGGTGCTTCCGCCGGGTCCAGCAGAGACCGAGGGAGACCTCCCACGACGGGGGAATATGTCGGGAAGATGAAGGCGGCATTGGAAATGGCCCAAGCACAGAAGGATCTCGCCAAGGAGATCGTGGACACACAGCTCACGCAGCTCACAGCGGATTTCTACCGGGATGTGAGCCGCAGCCGGAGCACGTGTAGTCTGCCGGACTCCCTGTGCGTGGCGGATCCTAACTGCCCGGACGGGCCGAAAACCGCCGCCGAGTTGGTGGAAAGGGTGACGACTAGCGTCGGCTACCTCCGGGAGGTTGGCGCTAGATCTAAGAACCTCAAAGGGGTGTTTGTGGCCGGCATCAAAGCGGCCTCGTCTGTAATCGCGAACGCGGTCACAGAGCTGGCGGCCCTAAACAGCACGGAGGAGACGGTCAGGCTCCAGACGGAGCTTGACCTGGTCACACAAGAGCTGGCGGACTCCCGCCGAGAGGTCAAAGAGCTCGTCGGGCAGCTCAACGAAATGAGGAGTGACCCCGTGTTCGCGGACAGGGATGCCTACGAGAGGGACCTGTTCATCCGCGTGGGCGCCATGGTCGACGCGAGGATGGAGGGCGCCAAAATCCCAGACAGGCGACCCCCACTTGCTGCCGACAGGGCGCGCGAGGGTGTTTCAGTGCCGCACGGGGAGGTTCTGTCCCCCCCACAGGCAGTGCAGAAGGCGAAGGCGCAGAAGGCGAAGGGGCCCACCCGCAGTCACCTCCCGGTGCCGGTAGGCGGGGGGGGGCAGGTGGAGTGTGAGCGTCCAACGGCGTCTCCGGCTGTAGCCGGCGTAAAGACCCAGACGGCAGGTACGCGCCAGAAGGCGCCTCCGACTGGTGCCGGCGCAAAGACCACGTCCCCGACTACAGTTGGCGCGAAGACTCGGGCGGCAGGTGCGCCCCAAACGGTGCGCCTGGCTGCCACTAAGGCGAAGACCACGGCGCCTCCGGCTGCTGGGCTGAAGCGGCCCAATTCCTACGCGGGGGTGACCGCTGCGCCGACTAAGAAAACAAGGGTCCCTGGGGCCCCCGTGAAGACCAAAGAGCCGGCCGCACCGGTCGGTAAGGTGTCGGGCCCCAAAAAGGTTGTGACGACGGCGCTGGTGCACGTCAGTCCGCCCTGCGCCAAGCCAAAGGCGACACCGCCTCCCACCCTCCCCAAGACGCCGGTTCCTCCGGCTGTCCCGGACGAGGAGTCCATGGAGGTGGTGGAAGTGGTAGAGGTGGAGGAGGTCCCTGTGGAGGCGGCCCCCGCTCGCCAAGTTGAGGCGCCTCGCGCCGCTCCGCCCAGTGCGTTGGCGGAGCGGCCGAGCAAATCCAAAAGGCGTCGCGAGCAGAAGAAGAGGAGCATGGCGGCCAGAAAAGCTGCGGCAGCGGAACACCGTGGCACGGCGCATGCTCCTCCTAGCATCAATAAGGACGAGGAGGGGTGGACCACGGTCCGCTCCAGGAAGGCGGCCAAGAAGACGCAGTCTGAGGGCCGCCGGGCAAGCTCGCGAGCGAGGGAGAAAGGGCCGAAGCCCCGAAAACTCCGCGTCCCCCGCACGGCCGCAGTGGTTCTGTCCCTGCTGCCTGCGGCCGTTGATCAGGGCCTCACGTACGAGTCAATAATTACGGAGGCCCAAAAGCGGATCAAGGTCAGGGAGCTGGGGATTGACGACCTCCGATTCCGCCACACCATCACGGGTGCGCGGATGGTGGTCATCCCCGGACAGGACAGCGAGGAGAGGGCGGAGCGGTTTGCGGCCAAGCTGAGGGAGGTGACGAATCCCTCCCTGGTCAAGGTCTCCAGGCCCGCCAAGACTGCGGAGCTGAGAGTGTCGGGCCTGGACGACGCGACCACCAAGGCGCAAGTGGCGGAGGCGCTGGCCGAGGCCGGCAACTGCGATACGTCGGCCTTCGCCTGCGGAGACATCCGGCGCGATGCGCCGAGGCGTCTGGGGTCCATTTGGGTCAGGTGTCCCCTGCCAGTGGCCAAGACGGTAACGGCCAAGGACCGCCTTCTCATCGGCTGGTCCTCGGCGCGTATAGAGCTGCTGCCCGAGCGGCCATTCCGGTGCTTCAAGTGCCTGGAATCTGGACACGCTCGGGCATGCTGCCATTCAGAGTGGGACCGCAGCGATCAGTGCTATCGTTGCGGTCAGCCCGGCCATCTTGCCAGCACCTGCCTCGCCAAGCCGCACTGCACCGTGTGTGCGGCGGCGGGCAGGAGTGCAGATCATACGTCGGGGCGCAGAACGTGCGTGGCCCCTAAAGCCAGGCAAAACGAGCCGGCTCGCAGCTCAGCGCCGCAGCCTGCAACCGCCGGACCCTCAGGTGCAAGGGGTCCGGCCGAGGAGAAACCGCAGTCCGACCGTTAATGGACCACACCCACATATTGCAAATAAACCTTAATCGCTGTGCCAACGCGCAAAATCTGCTGATGCAGACGTTGGCACAGCACAGTATCCACGTGGGTGTGGTGTCGGAGCCGTACAGGGTTCCCTCCGGCGACGGTTGGGCTGGGGACCTGAGTGGGTTGGTGGCGCTGACCGCCAGGACGGCGATCGGAGCGCCTCCGCTCCGCAATGTCCACAGGGGGACGGGCTGGGTCGCCGCCGACATACGCGATGCCTTGGTCGTCGGGGTTTATTTCTCCCCGAACAGGTCGCTCGCCGAGTTCGGTGTCTTCTTGAGCGACCTGGGGGCGTTCATCGCCGGGAGGGGACCGAGGCATCTGCTGTTGGCCGGCGACTTCAACGCCAAATCGGTGATGTGGGGTTGCCCCAGGACCGACGCCCGCGGAGCGGAGATGGAGGACTGGGCCGCCTCAGTGGGCCTGGTGGTCCTGAATAGGGGGTCGACGCACACGTGTGTGCGGCGCGACGGGGGTTCAATTGTGGACATAACCCTGGCCACCCCCGTCCTTGCCGACCGCGTGCTCAACTGGAGAGTGCTGGAGGGCGCCGAGACTCTGTCGGACCATCGCTACGTCCGATACGATGTCTCGGCCTTCATAACTCCAGTAGCGTCGACAGGGCCGACCCCCGGGGATCCCCCGCGGTGGTCGGTCCGGCTCCTGAGACAGGACTTGCTCCGGGAGGCCGCTCTCATAGTGTCGTGGCCGACGGACGGCTCCGTCATAATTGACGCGGCGACGGAGGCAGAGTGGCTTCACCGGACGCTTACCCAGGTCTGCGACGCATCCATGCCCAGGCTTCGGGGCAACAGGCCCCGTCGCTGGGTGTACTGGTGGTGCGACGAGGTGGCCCAGCTCCGGGCGCAGAGTAATCGCGCCAGACGGGCATATGCTAGGTCGCGCCGTCGGGCGCATAGGAACGAGGACGACGAGGCGCGCCTCTACGCCACCTACAGGGAGGTGATCGGGGCGTTCTCCCTGGCCATCACGCGTGCGAAGGCGAGGGCCTACGACGAGTGGATCGAGCTCCTGAATCAGGATCCATGGGGCCGCCCCTACAAGCAGGTGCGGCAAAAGTTGCGGCCGTGGGCGCCGGCCGCGACGATAACCCTGGATCCTGACCAACTCGAGCGGGTCGTGGGGACTCTGTTCCCCGCCGCGGACGACACAAGGCCGCCGTTTGTGGCCTCGGTGGGGGACAGCAGCAGCAGCAGCGCTGGCATCCCCCCGATTTCCGAGTCGGAGCTCGATCTCGCTCTCCAACGCACGCGGGAGAAGAACAGGGCCCCTGGCCTGGATGGCGTGCCGGGGCGGGCTCTCGTCGTCGCCCTCGACGTCCTCGGAGACAGAGTCCGGGCATTGTTAAATGCCTGTCTGGAACAGGGCCACTTCCCCAGTCGGTGGAAGACGGGGAAGCTGGTCCTGATACCGAAGCCGGGTCGACCGCCTGACGCGCCCTCGGCGTATCGCCCCATAGTCCTGCTGGACGAGATCGGGAAGGTGTTTGAGAGGGTCGTTGCCAACCGTCTCGTCCAGCACCTGGAGAGCGTTGGACCTGATCTGTGCGACGTGCAGTTCGGCTTTCGGCGCAACAGGTCCACGCTCGACGCGATTGGGCGCGTCAGGGGTATTGCGGAGGAGGCAATCGCCCAGGGTGACGTGGTGCTGGCGGTGTCCTTGGACATCGCCAACGCCTTTAACACTCTCCCCTGGGCGATCATACGGGAGGGCCTCCGTTACCACGGTTTCCCCCCGTACTTGAGGAGGCTTTTGGGCTCTTACCTGAGTGGGAGGAGCATCAGGTTCCCCACCAGGGAGGGCTGGGTGACCCGTTCCATAGGTCGCGGTGTTCCACAGGGGTCGGTGCTTGGCCCACTCCTGTGGAACATCGGGTTTGATTGGGTCCTGCGCGGACACCTTCTCGCGGGAGTCGCTGTCACCTGCTACGCGGATGACACTCTTGTAACGGCGCGTGGCAGCGACTTCCGCGCGGCGAAACTGAGGGCTACGGCGGGAGTCGCACACCTGGTGCACCGTATTCGGAAGCTGGGTCTCGACGTAGCCCTCCACAAATCGGAGGCCCTCTGCTTCCACGGGCCGAGGCGGAAGCCACCAGCCGGGTCGCACATTGTTGTTGGTGGGGTGCGGATTGACGTCGGGGAGGCCATGCGGTACCTCGGCGTCACTCTGGACCCCAAGCTCAATTTCAACGAGCACTTCGTCCGGCTGGTGCCGAGGTTGATGAGGACTGCGGGCGCCCTGAGCGGGCTGCTCAGCAATACTGGTGGGCCCACCGCCGCCTGCAGGAAACTGTACGCGGCGGTCATTCGCTCCATGGCCCTTTACGCTGCGCCCGCTTGGGCGGACGCCCTCAGTCCGAAGAATTGCGCGCTCCTGAGGCGGCCACAACGCCTCATGGCGATTCGCATAATAAGGGGATACCGCAGTGTCTCCTTCGAGGCGGCGTGTGCTCTTGCCGGCACTCCGCCGTGGGAGCTTGAAGTCCGGGTCCTTGCTGTATATACCGGGACGCCCTCTCTGATAGTCGCTTGCCCGCGTTGCGGGCACCACGCCGGGGCGTCACAGTAGAATGCGTTTACGCGAACTTGTGGCGCCCCAAGCGCGTCGTGTGAGGGTATGCCGCTGGGGTTTTAGTGGGTAAACGACTCTTGGGTAGACGACCCTTGTCGGAGTCCCACATAATCACCGACCTTTCCCCCGGGGTGCGGTGGTATGCATAAAGCATTTCCCCAGCGAAACCAAAAAAAAAAAAAAAAAAAAAAAAGGTTAGGTTAGGTTAGGTTAGGTTGGGCGGGTGGGGCGGGTGGAAGGGGAAGTCACAGAGGCTACTGGTAAGACCTGGTGACTTCGTCTTTCACCGTACTCCATTGTCTTTCCCGGCAATGGGAGGGGTGTTGGTCTTGGGTGGAGCACTACTGTTGCGTCGAAACCCAAGGCAAGTGTGGTTGTTATCCTGCTCGTGGTTGCCGCCTGCTTTTGGTCTGGCCCTTCTGGACAGACGTAGCCGAAACAGCCATGCGCCTTCCCGTATAATTCTCCCGTCCCTCCTTTCCCTTTACCCCTTTCTCCTGTCTTTCCCATTTCCTACACAGTGTCGCGGTTGTTCGGCTCCGGGTCTTCTCTGTTTTCAGAGTTGACTTCGGATGTCGCACCGTCGTGGCACACCATAGGGTCCTCGGATTGGCGCTCAACACTGGTTGGCCGTCAAACCGAGCCCCTACCTAATTCATTTCAATTCTGTCTATTGGTTTGTTTTGTTGCTTATACTTCTTTTGGTTTGTTATTCTTTTGGTTGTTGTTTGTCTTGGGTTTCTTTTATTCTATCCTTTATTTCGGTTTCTTTCCTTTTCTCTTGTAGTTTCTGGGGTGCGGCTCTCGGGGCTTCCCGGGGGTCCGCTGGGAGGGGTGCATAGGGCGACGTTTATGGTAGGAGACACACAAAAATGGATAAGCACCTAAATAAAAATACTCCCCGGGCGGGTCCCAGCAAGCCGGTGGCTGCTGGGGAATCCCGCACCGCCTCTTCCTCAGGGGGGGGTGGTCTGCCCCAAGTATACGGGGGGGGCAATTTGGGAGTTCCGTCCGTTGTTACGAAGAAGACGATGGGTACATTGGACGATGTAAAGGAGTTGTGGAGAGCAATGGCGCGTAAGCGCAAGACGGAGGAGGATGCCATGGAAGAAGGAGCGAGGGAAGCAAAACGGCTCAGCAGTCCGCTCCCCAGCCATAGCGGCCAAGGGTCGAGCAATGCGAGCATCGCTTCGCATAGCCGGGATGGTTCACCGGGACGGGAGGGAGACGGGTCTGAGTCTTGCGACTCGATTTACCCGCCCGGAGAACGGAAACCGGCTTACGTGAAGCGCGCAAAGGAGGGCAGGGCACGCCGGTCGCAGACCCCTCTCACCAGCGAGTGGGAGTGGGAGTCGCCGGGCCCTGAGGATATAATGGTAGATGCGGTGACGGACAGTGGCCTGTATCACGAGACCTCCCGCTTCATATACAGGACGTACTGTAAGCTCCGGGACGACCCTGATTCCTTCGAGCAGCTGGTGGATCGGACGCCGGATCCACCACAGGGTGCCAAATTCAAGGCGGTTGCGCGGGCAGCGAATGCGAAGGCCAAACTTGCCGAAATTATCGCCAAGGTGGTGGCGAGTAGGGAGAAGATGCCTCCAGGGGAGCCAAGTGCCAAAGTTCTTGGCACCGTCATACAGGATGACTTGGCCATTCTCCTGGAGACCACCAAGAGATTCGGGCGGCCCAAAGGGTATTTTTACAAGGCCATCCAGACGGCGACTGCCTCGCTCCTGAATGCCACCAACGACTTGGTGTCAAGGGCGGCGAAAACGGACGAGCTGGCGGAGCAGGTCGAGACGATGAGGGCGGAGTTAAAGCAGCTGCGGGCTGACATGGAGAGCCGGCCCCCTCACGTCTCCCAGGCCGTACATGAGGAGCCCCCACTGACCATGAGGGCAATAGGCGCCATGATGGACGCGAAACTCGCGGGCATCGCGGACCGTCTGCTGCCGGAGAAGCGGCTTCGCCCGCCTCTGGAGGCAGACAAGTCTGCTGCCCGCGGGGTCCACATGGCGCAGAGGGTGAGGGAGAGGCGGGCTGAGAGCGATGGGTCTCCCCGGCCTCCCCGGAAACCTAAGCGGAACAGGCGGAAGAGGGCGGCGGCTGTGCCACCAGTCGCGGACCTCCCTGCGGTTCCTTCGTCTGTGATGCCCAGTGTGGCTCCAGCGAGGGAGCCCAGGAAAGACACATGGGCGACGGTGGCGGCCAGGAAGGCCCCGCCGAAGAAGAAGGTCGAGCCGAGGAGCCGTCCCTCCCCCCCTTCGCCACGCAAGGCGAGGAAGGGCAGAGGGGCGAAGTACCGGCGGAGAAGGGAAAGGGCGAAGACGGAGGCAGTGTCCCTTACACTGCCCGAAGAGTCGCAGCGTACATACGCTGAGGTTATAGCGACCGCCAAGGGGGCGATAGACCTGGGAGAGCTCGGGATCGCCCCCGAGGACATGCGGCCGCGAAGGGCGAGGACGGGGGGGATGCTCTACGAGCTGTCCGGCCCCGGTTGCGGAGAAAAGGCGGACAGGCTCGCAGAGAGGCTTGGAGCATCCCTCGGTGCTCTGGGGGTCCGAGTCCTGCGCCCCATGAGGTCCAGAGACATTAAGGTCCTGGACCTGGATGATGCGACGGAGGCCGCTGACGTGGCTGGGGCAGTCGCCGCAGCCGGGGGGTGCGCGGCGGACGCTGTCAGGGTTGGCAGTATCCGTCGTGCGCCCGGTTACCTGGGCGTGGCCAGTGTGCGCTGCCCGCTAGCCACTGCGCAGCGGCTTCTGTCGACCGGCCGCCTTGTGGTGGGCTGGTCAAGGGCGAGGGTGGTGGCACTCGAGGCCAGAGCGGAATTCTGTTTCCGCTGCCTCGAGTGCGGCCACGTGGGGGCCCAGTGCCCCAACAGGGAGGCAACAGGGCGCGGAGCTCGCTGCTATAAATGCAGCGAGCTGGGCCATCGGGCAAGAGAGTGCCAGGCCCGGGACAGGCGCTGCCCGCTGTGTGCGGATATGGGTTTGCCCCATACGCACCGGCTGGGCAGCGGATCATGCGCTCAGGCGAAGGCGAAGGGGGGCCGTAACAGGTCTCCCAGGCGCCGCGGGGGGGTCCAGGGTGCTGCCGCTGTTGCGGCGGCGCCCATGGAGACCGATGCCTCGCAGCCTGGGCGGGCGGTGCGCGCGAGCTCGACTAGCCGAGCCGCCACCGCCGGGACGTAGGCCGTAGTGACGGCTACGGATCTCGGGGCAGGGCGCGGGGAAGCCCTGCCCCACACGGGATCGTTGGGTGCCCTGTCATGTGTACTGGCAGGGCACCACGGAGTTCATCTCCAGCGTCGGGTTGCTCCAGTCGGAGCTGGGACTGGTCGGGGGTGAGCGCGTTCTTGGCTCCCCCCCTCGCGCGTCTGGCTCGTGGTGCAGTTTCTGGGCCCACGAGGCAGGTCTTGCGCGGGATTGTACACCCCGGGGATGTTTTAGTGGGTATGCCCCCACTCTGGGGGAGATTCCCACACACCCCTCGTCGGTCCTCCCCGGGACCGACGGGGATAGTCCATAAAGGATTTTTACCCCGGGCACAAAAAAAAAAAAAAAAAAAAAAAAAAAAAAAAAAAAAGGTTGGGCGGGTGGAAGGGGAAGTCACAGAGGCTACTGGTAAGACCTGGTGACTTCGTCTTTCACCGTACTCCATTGTCTTTCCCGGCAATGTGAGGGGTGTTGGTCTTGGGTGGAGCACTACTGTTGCGTCGAAACCCAAGGCAAGTGTGGTTGTTATCCTGCTCGTGGTTGCCGCCTGCTTTTGGTCTGGCCCTTCTGGACAGACGTAGCCGAAACAGCCATGCGCCTTCCCGTCTTAATTCTCCACTTCCCTCCTTTCCCTTACCCTGTTTCCTGTCGTTCCGAGTCCTCACTTAATTTATTTTAACACTATCTTTTTGTTGTTTTGTTGTTGTTATACTTCGTTTTGTTTGTTTGTTTTGTTTTGGTTTTGTTGTTTTGTTTTGTTCGTTTCGTTTTGTTTGTTGTTTGTTTTGGTTCTGTTGTTTTGTTTTTGTTTTGTTTTGTTTTGTTTTGTTATGTTTGTTTCCCTAACTTTTCTGTCTTTTTGTTTGTTTCTTCTCTTTTCGTTTCTTCGGGTTGCGGCTCTCGGGGTTCCCTGGGGGTTTGCAAGGGGGGGTGAGCTTAGGGCGATGTTTTGGTGGGAAGCAAATATGGACAAGCACGGATACGAAACAACTCCCCGGGCGGGTCCCAGTTCGTCGGTGACGGCTGGGGAATCCCGCACCCCTGCGCCTAACAGTGCGGAGGTCTGCCCCACGTTATACGGGGGGGGCAGTAAACGTGCGACTCCATCTGCCGCATCGGCAGGTGTTGAGAGGAGGAGGGCCAGCGAGCCGAAATCACAATTTATTGAGGTAGCCGGAAGAGACGGCGTAATATATCGTTTTCCTGGCGATCGTGTGCCGGACGCGATATCAACGGATGACGAGGTGGTAGACGTGGAGGAGAGGGAGAGACTGGGCGAAGGGGTGCGCCGAACACCTGGCCCCCAAAGGAACGCCAAGGGACGCTTTGTGTCGTCCCGGTCTGCCTCCCCATGCTCGGTTTCAAAGCCGAAGGACGTAGGAAAGACTCCGGTGGTGGTCCTTAAGGACTGCCTCAGGCCCGGGACGCCCCGGAGTGTTGAGCGATTGAGGCGAGAACAGGAGCTCGGCCTCGACATGTCAACGTCTGGTGAGGAGGACGTCGAGTTCCTGTCCGATTCGGACTGTTCTCTGCGGAGAGCCAGCAGCAAGCGTCGTCTGGACGTCGGGGATGACGCTGCTGCTGAGGCCGCGGAGAAGGTGCCCCGGATAGAGGTGGTCTCCAAAAGGGGGAAGGCCAAGAAGGCCAGCGACAGATTGGAGGAAGTTCCCGAGGGTAACACCTCGGATGAGCCCTCAGAGGACGCCCCAAGAGGGCGTGGTAGACCGCCCACCACTGGCCAACACGTCGGCCTGTGGCGCAAGAAGAAAGAGAGGGAGGCGGCCCTAGAAGAGGAAAGGGAGAGGCAGGAGTACGAGGCCCGGTGGGGCCCGCTCCAGCCGCCAACTCCCAGTGCCGAGAGGCTAGAGATGGAGGAGCGCGAGGACCGCGAGGTCCGGGAGGCGGACGAGCGCGCTGCGGAGCAGGGAGTCGCTCCCAGCAGGCTCTACCAGCCGGTGCGCGACGCTGATGTGGACGATATGAACGGGATCGAGCTGGCCCGTACCGTCCACAACAGCGTCATCAAGATTAGAGAGGGCGTCAAAAGCTCTAAGAACTTGAAAGGGACGGTGATCCGAGATGTCAAAGACAGCCTGGGCGCAATTTTAGATGCGACGGAGGTGCTGACGCGCCGCACAGAGTCAGGGGAAGTGGCTCTGTTGCGGGCGCAAGTCACAATCCTGCAGGACCAGATGCGGGACATGGAGCTGCAGTGCGCCGAACAACGGCGCACGATAGACGGGCTGCGCACTCGGCTAACCAAGGCCGAGGCAGCCCGTATAGAGAAGAGTTTGCGCCCCTCTACAATAACAGAGGGACTAGACGTCCAGCTCATTAGCAGGACAATCATGACCCAGGTGGGTGGGATGCTTAACACCCGCCTGGAGGAGATTGAGCGCCGGCTTCCCCCGGCGCAGAGTATGCGCCCGCCTCTCGCATCGGACGCCGCCCGGGCCCCCGTGGCCGAGGTGGCTGAAACCGAAAGGCCGGTAGGAAAAAAGAAGAAGAAGAAGAAAGCCGCCAAAGCGGCTGCCATCGAGAGGAGAGAGGTCGGGCCGACGGCACCAACCGTCCCTGCCCAGGCCGCCACAACATCTGCGGCTCCGACCTCCTCCAAACGGACGAGAAAGCCGAGGAAGAGCCTCGCAGCACAGAGAGCGCCGGATGCGGAGCACGGGGATGTTGTGCCCGCTGTGTCCCGGACAGAGTGGAGTACGGTGGTCCGCAGAGGGACCACCAAGAAGGCAGTCCAGTCGCAAGAAAGCAGCAGACCGCCGCCACCCAAGCGCAAGCCCAAAGCCTCGCGGCTGCGGGCCCCGCGCAAGGAGGCGGTGGTCCTCACTCTACTGCCGAACACGGCTGAGGAAAAGATCACCTACGCGGAGGTGATCCGTAGGATAAAGAGCCGGGTCGCTTTGGCCGATCTCGGCCTCTACGTCCCTAAGTTCAGGGAGGCGGCTACGGGAGCGCTCGTCGTTGAGGTCCCGGATGCCGAGAAGGCAGACGCGCTTGCCGCGAAATTTAGGGAAGCATTTGAGCCCGAAGTACTTCGGGTGGCGCGGCCGGTCAAATCGGCCGAGCTGCGCCTACACGGGTTAGACCCCTCGGTCACCGAGGAGGAGGTCGTGGCGGCTGTTGCGAGCACCGGTGCGTGCGACGCGGCGGCTGTCAAATGCGGCAAAATTTCAAGGGTGCGCCGATCGGGCATAGGCACAGTGTGGGTGCGGTGCCCGGTCCTGGCGGCCAAGACGATCGCCCGGGGTCAGCTGACCATAGGGTGGACGTCGGCCCGAGTGGAGCTCCTTCGGCAGCGCCCCCGAATGTGTTACCGGTGTCTCGAGACCGGGCACATCGGGGCGTGCTGCAAGTCAGAGAAGGATCGGGGTGGCGTCTGCTACCAGTGCGGGGAGGGCGGTCACATGGCCGCCAGCTGCAGCGCCAAGCCGCGCTGCGTCGTGTGCGCCGATTACGGCCGAGACGCCAACCACAGATGTGGTCGGGCGAGTTGTCTCGGCCCGAAGAAGCGAAAGCCGCCCGACAAGGGGGCCGAGCAGGAACGGATGGACACATAGTCCATCCGCCGACATAAGGCCGATTCAGTCGGCCCGGGAAGACTGGCCGGTTCTGTCCGGGTCCAGGTACGATGGTGGTGGTGCGTAGAGTAATAGTGCGCAAAGATAGGGTCGAGGTCGTTGGCCACACACGGTGGGTGGAGCAAACGGAGATATTGGTCCCGAACCGCTCCCCACCAGGAAGGGAAGATACAGAGGTAGGTTTAGTGGGTATGGGGACGCCTAGATCTATGGCGATCTCGAGCCCCACATAACCCTGTCGCGTCCACTCGCGTTGACACTTTCTCCGCGAGTGGATGCAACAGGGTATCCGTAAAAAGGATTCCCCCTCTTTAAAAAAAAAAAAAAAAAAAAAGGTTAGGTTAGGTTAGGTTAGGTTAGGTTGGGCGGGTGGAAGGGGAAGTCACAGAGGCTACTGGTAAGACCTGGTGACTTCGTCTTTCACCGTACTCCATTGTCTTTCCCGGCAATGTGAGGGGTGTTGGTCTTGGGTGGAGCACTACTGTTGCGTCGAAACCCAAGGCAAGTGTGGTTGTTATCCTGCTCGTGGTTGCCGCCTGCTTTTGGTCTGGCCCTTCTGGACAGACGTAGCCGAAACAGCCATGCGCCTTCCCGTCTTAATTCTCCACTTCCCTCCTTTCCCTTACCCTGTTTCCTGTCGTTCCGAGTCCTCACTTAATTTATTTTAACACTATCTTTTTGTTGTTTTGTTGTTGTTATACTTCGTTTTGTTTGTTTGTTTTGGTTTTTGTTTTGTTTGTTTGTTTTGTTTTGTTCGTTTTGTTTGTTGTTTTTGGTTTTGTTGTTTTTGTTTTGTTTGTCTGTCTTTCTATTCTGTCTTTTTGTTTCGTTTCGGTTTCTGTTTTGTAGTTTCTTTGGGTTGCGGCTCTCGGGGTTTTCCCGGGGGCTCGCAGGGGGGGAAATGTGTTTAGGGCGATGTATTGGGAGAAGATAGCAACATGGAAAAGCACGGATACAAAACAACTCCCCGGGCGGGTCCCAGTTCGTCGGTGACGGCTGGGGAATCCCGCACCCCTGCGCCTAACAGTGCGGGGGTCTGCCCCACGTTATACGGGGGGGGCAGTACTCGTGTTGCTCCATCTGCCGCATCGGCAGGTGTCGAGAGGAGGAGGGCCACCGAGCCGAAATTACAACAGTATGTAGAGGTAGCCGGAAGAGACGGCGTAGTTTATCGCTTTCCCGGCGATCGAGTGCCGGATGCGATATCTGAGGACGACGAGGTAATCGTAGAGGAGAGGGAGAGGTTGTACGAAGGGGTGCGCCGAACACCTGGCCCCCAAAGGAACGACAAGGGTCGCTTTGTGTCGTCCCGGTCGGCCTCTCCAAGCTCGGCTTCAAGGCCGAAAGGGATGAGGAAAGCTCCGGTGGTGGTCCTTGAGGACTGCCTCAGGCCTGGGACGCCCCGGAGCGTCGAAAGACTAAGGCGAGAGAGAGAGCTCGGTCTGGACATGTCGACGTCTGGCGAGGAGGACGTCGAACTCCTGTCCGATTCGGACTGTTCTCTGCGGAGAGCCAGCAGCAAGCGTCGTCTGGACGTCGAAGACGACGCTGCTGCCGAGGCCGCGGAGAAGGTGCCCCGAATAGAGACGGTCCCCAAAAGGGGGAAAGCTAAGAAGGCCAGCGACAGTTTGGAGGATGTTCCCGAGGGTAACACCTCGGATGAGCCCTCAGAGGACGCCCCAAGAGGGCGGGGAAGACCGCCAACCACCGGCCAACACGTAGGCCTGTGGCGCAAAAAGAAAGAGAGGGAGGCGGCCCTCGAAGAAGAAAGGGAACTGGCGGAGTTCGAAGCTCGCTGGGGTCCGTTCCAGCCTCCAACTGCGGAGCAAATTGCAGAGAGGCAGGAAATAGAGAGGAACGCCAAGGCGCAACAGGAGCGCCTGGACAGGGAGACGAGAGAGGCGGACACGCGCGCTGCGGAGCAGGGAGTCGCTCCCAGCAGGCTCTATCAGCCGGTGCGCGATGCCGATGTGGACGACATGAACGGGATCGAGCTGGCCCGTACCGTCCACAACGGCGTTACCAAGATTCGAGAGGTGATAAAGAGCTCGAAGAACCTCAAGGGGACGAGCATACGGGAAGTGAAAGACGGCCTAGCCGCAATAATGGACGCAGCAGAGGTGCTGACGCGCCGCACAGAGTCCGGGGAAGTGGCTCTGTTGCGGGCGCAGGTCACCACACTCCAGGACCAGATGAGAGACACGGAGATAAGGTGCGCCGAACAACGGCGCACGATAGACGAGCTGCGCGCTCGGCTAACTAAGGCCGAGGCAGCTCGTATTGAGAGGACGATGCGCCCCTCTACAACAACAGAGGGGCTCGATGTACAGCTCTTGAGCCGTACAATCATGACCCAGGTGGGGAGCATGCTTAACGCCCGCCTGGGGGAGATTGAGTGCCGGCTTCCCCCGGCAAGGAGTTTGCGCCCGCCTCTCGCGTCGGACGCTGCCCGGGCCCCAGTGGCCGAGGCGGCTAGGCCTGACGTCGATGGGCCGGCTCCAAAAAAGAAGAGGAAGAAGAAGGGAGCCGCAAAAGCGGCTGCCCCCTTGACGAGAGAGGTCGGGCCGACGGCACCAACAGTCCCTGCCCAAGCCGCCACAACACCTGCGGCTCCGACCCTCTCCAAAAACCAGAAGAAGAGGTTAAAGAAGAAGAGCCTCGCGGCGCAGAGAGCGCCCGACGCGGAACACGCGGACGTTGCGCCTGCCGCGTCATACGCGGACGCTGCATCCGCCCCAGTCCGGGAGGGCTGGAATGTGGTGGTCCGGAGAGGGGCCACCAAGAAGGCAGTTCGGCCTCCTCAGCCGCAACCCGCCAGCAGGCAGCCGCCGGCACAGCGGAAGCCCAAAGCCTCGCGGCTGCGGGCACCACGCACGTCGGCGGTTACTCTCACGCTGCTGCCGGGAGCCGCTGAGGAGAATCTCAACTTTGGTGGGGTCCTGCGCAAGGTCAGGACCCAGATGCCTGAGGAGGAGTTCGTGGCACTCAAGCCCACATTTAGAGAGGCGGCTACGGGGGCGCTCATCATAGAGCTCCCCGATGCCCAAAAGGCGGATGCTCTCGCCTCCAAATTCAGGGAGGCGTTTGGGCCAGAGGTACTCCGTGTGGCGCGGCCGGTCAAGTCGACCGAGCTGCGCCTACACGCGTTGGATCCCTCTGTGGTGGAGGAGGAGGTCGTTTCGGCCGTCGCGAGCGCCGGTGGGTGCGATGCGGCGGCCGTCAGGTGCGGCCCCATAAGACGGTCGAGCCGGTCGGGCCTAGGCACGGTGTGGGTGCGTTGCCCGACGGCGGCCGCAAAAACGATCGCTCGAGGGCGTCTTGCGATCGGGTGGTCGGCGGCCAGAGTAGAGATCCTGCGGCAGCGGCCCCGGATGTGTTACCGGTGTCTCGAGACCGGTCACGTCGGGGCCTGCTGCAAATCGGAGCAGGACAGAAGCAGTCTCTGCTATCAGTGCGGGGTAAGCGGCCACAAGGCCGTCGACTGCAATGCGCCTGCGCGCTGCGTGGTCTGCGAGGGAGAGGGCCGAGACGCTAATCATCGGTGCGGCCGGATTAGCTGTCTCGGGCCCAAAAAGCGTAGGCCGCCAAGGGAGGCGGCTACGCAGGTCCGGATGGACACATAGTCCGTCCGAGACTCGAGTGGGGCCCGTTCTGTCCGGGCCAACTCGCTGAGGTGCGCGCAGGCGCACGTAGGGTCGTGGCCTTCAATGGCCAAGCCAGGTGGGCACAGGGGCAACTGGTGCAATTAGGTCCCAAACGCCCCTCCACTGGGACGCGAGACCGGAGGAGTTTTAGTGGGTAGGGGGGCGCCCTCATCCCTAAAGGGCGTCTTCGAGTCTCCACATACCCCGGTCGCCTTCCATCTTCAGACCGGGGACCCGTAAAAAGGGTTTCTCCTCCGCCCAAAAAAAAAAAAAAAAGGTTAGGTTAGGTTAGGTTCCCCCTCGAGTGTGCTGCCACCTTGCTGTGGTGAGGGGGCTTGAGTGCCTCAATGATCCGTGGGGCCATACCGGCCAGGGCCTCCCATGCCGGGCGGGCCCACGGGGAGAGGTGAGACGAAGAGCGGCACCCAGCGTCGTGGCGGGTTGCGGCTCCGGGGACTCCTCTGTCCTCAGAGCTGCCTTGGGAGTCGTAAACCGCTGCGGCGCACCATGAGGTCCTCGGGTTGGCGCTCAACTTAGTTGGCCGTCAAACCGAGTCCTCACTCAACGTCCTCGGGTTGGCGCCGGCCGAGGGCTGACGCACCTCCTCTGCGGGGCCGTATGCCGCAGAAGGGGGCTGCGGGACGGATCGCCGGTGCGCTGCGGTAGATTGGGGCTGCGGGGACTTGGGTGGATGGGGACCCTGTCCCCAGTGTCTCGCTGCGAGCCCTGGACGGGGGCTCCGGGGACCTGGGTTGACGGTGGACCCTGTCCTAAGGGTTTCCCTGCGGGCCCTGGACGGCTGCGGTGCGCCGGTGTCCTCTGGTTGGCGCCGGCCCGAGGGCTGACGGGCCTCCTTCTGCGGGGCCGATGTCGCAGAAGGGGGCAGCGGGGCGGGTCACAAGGGAGGGAGCTCCGGGTGACCCGCGCCGCGGACGGAGGCGGGGGTGGAGGGGGGTCCGTGACGATGCGGGCCCCTTCTGCCCTCGCCTAGGAGGCCGGTGGTGGTTCGGGGGAGCCACCACCGACGAAAGCCTCGATGACTGAGGGCGTCCCAGTATACCGGGACGCCCTCTCTGATAGTCGCTTGCCCGCGTTGCGGGCACCACGCCGGGGCGTCACAGTAGAATGCGTTTACGCGAACTTGTGGCGCCCCAAGCGCGTCGTGTGAGGGTATGCCGCTGGGGTTTTAGTGGGTAAACGACTCTTGGGTAGACGACCCTTGTCGGAGTCCCACATAATCACCGACCTTTCCCCCGGGGTGCGGTGGTATGCATAAAGCATTTCCCCAGCGAAAACAAAAAAAAAAAAAAAAAAAAAAAAAAAAAAGGTTAGGTTAGGTTAGGTTAGGTTCCCCCCGATTTGTGCTGCCACCTTGCCGTGGTGGGGGTGCTTGAGTGCCTCAAGGATCCGTCGGGGCCATACCGGCCAGGGTCACCCATGCCGGGCGGGCCCGCGGGGAGAGGTGAGACGAAGAGCAGCGCTACCTTTTATAAAGTATTTATTGTTTTCGTTTTTGTTTCGTTTTGGTTTTGTTTTTGATTTTGCTTTTGCTTTTGTTCGTATATATTCTGTCTTTTGGTTTGGTTTTGTTTTGTTTTGTTTTGTTTTGGTTGGTTTTCTTCGTTTTGTTTTGTTGTATTCTTTATTCTTTCCTATCATATGTATTTTACTTTCGTCTTCTTTTTCACGACGTTTTGGGAGGAGTAAATAAAACCATGGAAAGACGCGCATTTGAAAATAGTCCCCGGGCGGGTCCCAGCTCGACTTTGTCAGCTGGGGAATCCCGTACTGTCGCTCCTTCGGGGGTGGCAGTCTGCCCCTCGTACTACGGGGGGGGCACAAATCGCGAAACTGCCGCAAAGGGTAGCAAGGGAGAGGCCAGCGAGCCGAAATTACAACAATTTATAGAGGTAGCCGGACGAGACGGCGTTGTATATCGTTTTCCGGGCGATCGAGTGCCGGATGCGATTTCGGAAGAGGACGACGTAATCGTCGTAGAGGAGAAGGAGAGGTCGGACGGAGGGGTGCGCCGAACATCTGGCCCCCAAAGGGACACCAAGGGACGCTTTGCGTCGTCCCGGTCTGCCTCCCCATTACCGGCTGTACAGCCGAAGGGAAAGACAAAGACTCCGGTGGTGGTCCTTGAGGACATCCTCAGGCCCACATCGCCACGGACGTTGGACATGGCACGCACTGCGCGTGACCTCGGGCTGGAAATGTCGACAGATGGAGAGTCCGTCTACGACTCGGACTCGGAATATGGGGGCCCGCTGCGGAGAGCCGGCAGTAAGAGACGTCTGGACTCTGACGACGACCTTGCTGCCGAGGCCGCAGAGAAGGTCCCCAGGGTGGACGAGTCTCCGAGAGGTCGGGGTCGACCGCCCACAACCGGGCAGCACGTGGGCAAGTGGCAGGCCAAGAAGGAGCAGTTGGCTGCCAAAAAAGCCCTGGAACCGGACGAGACACGGGAGCTGAGGGAGAGGCCCCCCGCAGAGCCTCCTGCGGCGAAGCCCCCCAAAGCAAAACCCGTATACAGGCCCGACCAGGACCCACATGGTCTAGTCGGGTCTGAACTGGAAAGACGCATGGCCGAGGAAGTCGCCAACATTCGCGACGTTGCGAAGTCCTCCGCCAATTTGAAGGGCACTTTCATTAAGCGCCTAAAGGAAGCGGCCACCTTTATGGAGGGGGCGGCGGAGGTCCTCATTCGGCGGTCCGCTGATGAGGAGGTCGCCATGCTCCGCGCCCAAAACAGGAGGCTACAAGAGGAGAGGAAGGAGTACCGCCGTGCAAACGTGGAACTCGAAAAAAGGATTGGTGCCTTGGAAGAGCAGGTCGAAAAGCTCAAGAAAAGGCCAGGGAAGAGTAAAGGCAAGTCAAGCTGTTCCTGTGCGTCCTCCGGCGCACCAACGTACACTGAACTGCCGATGATTGTAGAGAGACGGCCTAACCCGGTGTCGGCTGAGGTGGAGGCGGCCCTGAAGGCCCTCGGGGTCATACCCAAGTACGCCACCGAGTACAATGTGTCGGACGATTTCCGGGACATGCGGCACCTGCCCCGCGTGCCCCCGGAGCTCCAGGAGGCTCTCTTCGGAGGTCCGGAGCCCCCGGCGCCCCCGGCGCCCGAGTGTGCCCCGGCGCCCACCAGGTCCTCTGAGACCATTACGCGCCAAGAGGCTTCTGCGCCCTTGGCAACCACACGGACGAAGACCGCTGGAAGTGCCCCAGCCGCCACATCACCGGCGGTGGAGGGCCCTGCCAAGAAGAAAAAGAAGAAAGGGAAGAAGAAGAGCCTCGCGGCTCAGCGCGTCCCCGACGCCGAACGACTGGACATGGAGTCCATCCCGGCGCGGGAAGATTGGCAGACGGTGGGCCCACGCAAGGGTCCCAAGAAAAAGGCTGCGGCTCTGCCAAAGCCACGGGAAGAGGCGCGTAAGGCGACGCCGGCCAAGCCGAAGATCCGGGCTCAACAGCTCCGGGTCCCGCGGACGTCGGCAATTGTCATTACGTTGCAGCCTGGCGCAGTGGAAAAGGGCCTCCACTACGCCAAGGTGATAAATACGGCTGCGGCGCAGATACAGTGGGCAGAACTGGGGCTTCCACGCCCCCTATGCAAGCCGACGGCTGCAGACGGGCGCAAGCTGCTCATCCCACCTGGGGAGGGCAGCGAGGCGAAGGCCGACTTACTGGCCTCCAAGTTGCGGGAGATCTTCAGCGCGGAGGAGCTGAAGGTCTCTCGACCGGTGAAGACGGCGGAGCTCGGCATCTCTCTCCTGGATGACTCTGTCACCAGGGAGATGATCGCCGAAGCTATAGCCGAAAAGGGCAGGTGTGACGCCGCACACGTCAAGTGCGGCGAGATCAAGAAGGGCCCGCAGAACATGGGCAAAGTGTGGGTGCGGTGCCCGGTGTCGGCGGCCAAGGTGGTTGCGCGCGATCGCCTGGCTATTGGCTGGTCGTCGGCCCGGGTGGAGCTGCTGGGGGCAAGGCCCCTACAGTGTTTTAAGTGCCTGAGGTACGGGCACACCATGGCTATATGCCAGGAGGGAGGAGACCGCGGCGGTCTTTGCTATCGCTGCGGTCAAGCCGGTCATATCGCTGCGGCATGCAGCGAGACGCCGCACTGTGTAGCATGTGCGGCGGCCGGCAAACCGGCAGATCACCGCGGGGGCAGGAGCCAGTGCCTTGCGGCTAAGCGCCGTGGGGCGCGAGAGGCTACAGGGGCCAGCGCAGCCAAGCCGCGGCCCCCCCCGTCCTCAGCCCTCCAAGAAGAGGGCCGGGAGGAGGATGGACACGGATTGTCCATCCTAAAGCCATGGGTAAGGCGGCGGGCGTGGGAATTCCCGTCGCCTGTAAAAGCCCTAGGGTAGAAGTGGCAGCGCCATTCTGACTGGCGCGCCACAAATTCCGGCAGAGAGCGGCTATCACGCGCCGCTCCAAGTGGGAAGAGGTCCCGCGAGGGACCAGTGCCTGCTGGGTTGAGAGTGGAGATATCTTGGCCCCACGTCAACTCCCCAGCAGGCCGGGCCGGAATCGAGGGGTTTAGTGAGTAAGAGTCTCACATAACCCGGCTGTATCCCACGCGGCCGGGTACCCATGATGGGTTCCCCTCGTTAAAAAAAAAAAAAAAAAAAAAAAAAAGGTTAGGTTAGGTTGGTGGGCGGGTGGAAGGGGAAGTCACAGAGGCTACTGGTAAGACCTGGTGACTTCGTCTTTCACCGTACTCCATTGTCTTTCCCGGCAATGTGAGGGGTGTTGGTCTTGGGTGGAGCACTACTGTTGCGTCGAAACCCAAGGCAAGTGTGGTTGTTATCCTGCTCGTGGTTGCCGCCTGCTTTTGGTCTGGCCCTTCTGGACAGACGTAGCCGAAACAGCCATGCGCCTTCCCGTCTTAATTCTCCACTTCCCTCCTTTCCCTTACCCTGTTTCCTGTCGTTCCGAGTCCTCACTTAATTTATTTTAACACTATCTTTTTGTTGTTTTGTTGTTGTTATACTTCGTTTTGTTTGTTTGTTTTGGTTTTTGTTTTGTTTGTTTGTTTTGTTTTGTTCGTTTTGTTTGTTGTTTTTGGTTTTGTTGTTTTTGTTTTGTTTGTCTGTCTTTCTATTCTGTCTTTTTGTTTCGTTTCGGTTTCTGTTTTGTAGTTTCTTTGGGTTGCGGCTCTCGGGGTTTTCCCGGGGGCTCGCAGGGGGGGAAATGTGTTTAGGGCGATGTATTGGGAGAAGATAGCAACATGGAAAAGCACGGATACAAAACAACTCCCCGGGCGGGTCCCAGTTCGTCGGTGACGGCTGGGGAATCCCGCACCCCTGCGCCTAACAGTGCGGGGGTCTGCCCCACGTTATACGGGGGGGGCAGTACTCGTGTTGCTCCATCTGCCGCATCGGCAGGTGTCGAGAGGAGGAGGGCCACCGAGCCGAAATTACAACAGTATGTAGAGGTAGCCGGAAGAGACGGCGTAGTTTATCGCTTTCCCGGCGATCGAGTGCCGGATGCGATATCTGAGGACGACGAGGTAATCGTAGAGGAGAGGGAGAGGTTGTACGAAGGGGTGCGCCGAACACCTGGCCCCCAAAGGAACGACAAGGGTCGCTTTGTGTCGTCCCGGTCGGCCTCTCCAAGCTCGGCTTCAAGGCCGAAAGGGATGAGGAAAGCTCCGGTGGTGGTCCTTGAGGACTGCCTCAGGCCTGGGACGCCCCGGAGCGTCGAAAGACTAAGGCGAGAGAGAGAGCTCGGTCTGGACATGTCGACGTCTGGCGAGGAGGACGTCGAACTCCTGTCCGATTCGGACTGTTCTCTGCGGAGAGCCAGCAGCAAGCGTCGTCTGGACGTCGAAGACGACGCTGCTGCCGAGGCCGCGGAGAAGGTGCCCCGAATAGAGACGGTCCCCAAAAGGGGGAAAGCTAAGAAGGCCAGCGACAGTTTGGAGGATGTTCCCGAGGGTAACACCTCGGATGAGCCCTCAGAGGACGCCCCAAGAGGGCGGGGAAGACCGCCAACCACCGGCCAACACGTAGGCCTGTGGCGCAAAAAGAAAGAGAGGGAGGCGGCCCTCGAAGAAGAAAGGGAACTGGCGGAGTTCGAAGCTCGCTGGGGTCCGTTCCAGCCTCCAACTGCGGAGCAAATTGCAGAGAGGCAGGAAATAGAGAGGAACGCCAAGGCGCAACAGGAGCGCCTGGACAGGGAGACGAGAGAGGCGGACACGCGCGCTGCGGAGCAGGGAGTCGCTCCCAGCAGGCTCTATCAGCCGGTGCGCGATGCCGATGTGGACGACATGAACGGGATCGAGCTGGCCCGTACCGTCCACAACGGCGTTACCAAGATTCGAGAGGTGATAAAGAGCTCGAAGAACCTCAAGGGGACGAGCATACGGGAAGTGAAAGACGGCCTAGCCGCAATAATGGACGCAGCAGAGGTGCTGACGCGCCGCACAGAGTCCGGGGAAGTGGCTCTGTTGCGGGCGCAGGTCACCACACTCCAGGACCAGATGAGAGACACGGAGATAAGGTGCGCCGAACAACGGCGCACGATAGACGAGCTGCGCGCTCGGCTAACTAAGGCCGAGGCAGCTCGTATTGAGAGGACGATGCGCCCCTCTACAACAACAGAGGGGCTCGATGTACAGCTCTTGAGCCGTACAATCATGACCCAGGTGGGGAGCATGCTTAACGCCCGCCTGGGGGAGATTGAGTGCCGGCTTCCCCCGGCAAGGAGTTTGCGCCCGCCTCTCGCGTCGGACGCTGCCCGGGCCCCAGTGGCCGAGGCGGCTAGGCCTGACGTCGATGGGCCGGCTCCAAAAAAGAAGAGGAAGAAGAAGGGAGCCGCAAAAGCGGCTGCCCCCTTGACGAGAGAGGTCGGGCCGACGGCACCAACAGTCCCTGCCCAAGCCGCCACAACACCTGCGGCTTCGGCCTCCTCCAAACAGAAGAGAAAGCCGAGGAAGAGCCTCGCAGCTCAGAGAGCGCCGGATGCGGAGCACGGGGATGTCGAGCCCGCTCCGGACAGAGAAGGGTGGAGTCTGGTGGTCCGTAGAGGGGCCACCAAGAAGGCAGTCCAGCCACCAGAAGGCAGTAGACCGCCGCCACCGAAGCGCAAGCCCAAAGCCTCGCGGCTGCGGGCCCCGCGCAAGGAGGCGGTAGTCCTCACTCTGCTGCCAAATGCGGCTGAGGAAAGGGTTACCTACGCGGATGTGATCCGGAAAATGAAGAGCCGGGTCGCCCTAGCAGATCTGGGCCTCCATGTGCCCAAGTTCAGGGAGGCAGCGACGGGTGCGCTCGTCGTGGAGGTCCCGGACAAAGAGAAGGCGGACGCGCTTGCCGCGAAGTTTAGGGAGGCGTTTGAGCCAGAAGTTCTTCGTGTGGCGCGGCCGGTCAAGTCGGCCGAGCTGCGCCTACACGGACTTGACCCTTCGGTCACGGAGGAGGAGGTCGTGGCGGCCGTTGCAAGCACCGGCGAGTGTGACGCGGCGGCCGTCAAATGCGGCACAATAATGAGAGTGCGCCGATCGGGCATAGGCACAGTGTGGGTGCGGTGCCCGGTCCTGGCGGCCAAGACGATCGCCCGGGGTCAGCTGACCATAGGGTGGACGTCGGCCCGAGTGGAGCTCCTTCGGCAGCGCCCCCGAATGTGTTACCGGTGTCTGGAGACCGGGCACATCGGGGCGTGCTGCAAGTCAGAGAAGGATCGGGGTGGCGTCTGCTACCAGTGCGGGGAGGGCGGTCACAAGGCCGCCAGCTGCAGCGCCAAGCCGCGTTGCATAGTGTGCGCCGATTACGGCCGAGACGCCAACCACAGATGTGGTCGGGCGAGTTGTCTCGGCCCGAAGAAGCGAAAGCCGCCCGACAAGGGGGCCGAGCAGGTACGGATGGACACGTAGTCCATCCGCCGACATAAGTGCCGATTCATTCGGCCCGGGAAGGCTGGCCGGTTCTGTCCGGGCCCAGATAACGAGGTGATGGTGCGCAGTGGCAGCGCAAAGACAGGGTAGAGGTCTTTGACCACACACGGTGGGTGGAGCACACGGCGATATTGGTCCCGAACCGCTCCCCACCAGGAAGGGAAGATTTGCAGAGGTTAGGTTTAGTGGGTATGGGGACGCCTAGATCTAGAGCGAGCTCGAGTCCCACATAACCCTGTCGCGTCCACTCGCGTTGACACTTTCTCCGCGAGTGGATGCGCCAGGGTATCCGTAAAAAGGATTCCCCCTCTTTAAAAAAAAAAAAAAAAAAGGTTAGGTTAGGTTAGGTTAGGTTAGGTTAGGTTAGGTTAGGTTAGGTTAGGTTCCCCCCCGATTTGTGCTGCCACCTTGCCGTGGTGGGGGGGCTTGAGTGCCTCAAGGATCCGTCGGGGCCATACCGGCCAGGGTCACCCATGCCGGGCGGGCCCGCGGGGAGAGGTGAGACTAAGAGCAGCGCTACCTTTTATATCGTATTTATTGTTCGTTTTAATTTGGTTTTGTTTTATTTTGATATATATTCTGTCTTTTGGTTTTGTTTCTTTTGGTTGTTGTCTTCGTTTTGTTTTGTTTTATTGTTTTATTCTATCCTGTCTTATTTATTTTCTTCGCCTTCTATTTTCCGGACGTTATGGTGGAGCAAAAAAGTATGATGGAACACGCAAGCTCAAAATGTGGTCCCCGGGCAGGTCCCAGTTCGCCGGTGGCGGCTGGGGAATCCTGCACCCCTGCGCCTAACAGCGCGGGGGTCTGCCCTCCGTACTACGGGGTGGGCAAAAGCTGCGTCTCATCTGCTGCTTCGGCGGTGGATGCTGTGGAGAGAAGTAGGGCCAGCGTGCCGCAATCACAAGACGGAGTAGCCGGTACTGACGGCGGAGTTAAGGAAAAGGCGTCAAGGGTGGCAAAAACATCTGCCCCCTTGCGTGACGGTAAGGGGCGTTTCAGTTCGTCCCGATCGTCCTCGCCATACCCGGCCTTGAGGCCGAGGGAGGAGACGGCGAAACAGCCGGTAGTTGTGCTGGAGGACTGCATGAGGCCAGTTTCACCGCGCTGTGTGAGCCGCATGCGGGATCTGGAGCGCGAGCTCGGGCTCGAGATGTCGGAGGAGGAGTTTGTCGACTCGGACGACTACATGTCCGGGTCGGAGATTGAAGGTGGTCCGCTGCGGAGGGCCGGCAGCAAGCGTCGTCTGGACGTCGACGACGACGCTGCTGTCGAGGCCGCAGAAAAGGTCGCCAGGATAGAGGTGGTCCCGAGGGACGGGAGGGCCAAGAAGGCCACTGCGAGAAAAGAGGATGTTCCCGGGGGTGAGGACCAGCGCGAGCTGCGTATTGCGTCCCCCTCGGATGAGCCCTCATATCGGTATGATCGCGACCCGGACGAGCTGGTGGGTCACGATCTCGACAGGCGGATTAAGGAGGAGGTGTTCAACCTGCGGAAGGTCGCCACCACCTCTAAGAATTTGAAGGGAGGCTACGTCCGGATGCTGAAGGACGCGGCCACCTTCCTGGAGGGGGCAACGGACGTGCTTGCAAGACGGTCCGCCACTGAGGAGTCGGCCAGGCTGCGGTCCGAAAATCGGAAGCAGGCGAGGCAGATGGCCGACCTCCAAAGAGAGTATGGTGACGTCCGGAGGGAGCTCGGGGACGTCAAGAGTGAGTTGGAGAAGTTAAAGGAGCAGCTTAGGGAGAGATCCTCCAGCTCCTCCGGAGCGTCTACCCGGCCTCTAGTTCTGGAGGTGCCGGAGGTGCGCAGGGCAAGGACACCGTTGGAGCCTGCTGCTGAGGCCGCCCTCAAGGCCATCCGCCTCAGCAGCAAGTACGCCAATGAACACAACACGGCGGATGAGTTCCGAGACAAGATCGGGCTCCCTAGGGTGCCCCCGGAGCTCAAAGCCCTCATGTTCCCTCCTTTAGAGGGAGAGACGCAGCCGACCCCGGTGGTCCCGGCTAAGAGCACCGCCTCCGTGGAGGTGCAAACAGAGGGAGACGAGCCTCCTACCGCGAAGACGGAGAAAAGGGCCAAGCCGGCAAAACCGAAGACTGGTTCCGCCCCGGTCGCAACAACACCTGCGGCCCCGGCCCCGGCCCTCTCCAAATCCCAGCGGAGGAGGCAGAGAAAGAAGAGCCGCCTCGCGGCGAAGAGAGCGCCGGACGCAGAGCGCGCGGAGGTCGCCCCCGCCCCTGCCCCGGCCCCTGCCCGGGAGGCATGGAATGTGGTGGTCCGGAAAGGGGCCACCAAGAAGAAGGTGTCGCAGCCTCCTCAGGCAAAACCCGTCAGCAGACAGCCACCGACACAGCGAAAGCCCACAGTCTCGCGGCTGCGGGCCCCACGCACATCGGCGGTTGTCCTCACACTGCTGCCGGGCGCAGCCGAGGAGAATCTGCACTATGGAAAGGTCCTGAGCAAGACCAGGGCCCTAATCCCGATGGAGGAATTCGAGCTATTAAAGCCGAAGTTCAGAGAGGCCGCCACGGGGGCACTTGTCATTGAGGTGCCCGACGCGGAGAAGGCGGATGACTTAGCCTCCAAATTTAAGGAGGCGTTTGGGCCGGAGATACTGCGGGTGGCGCGGCCTGTCAAATCGACTGAGCTGCGCCTCCACGGGTTGGACCCATCGGTGGTAGAGGAGGAGGTCGTGGCGGCCGTCGCAAGCACCGGCGCGTGTGATGCGGCGGCCGTCAAATGCGGCGCCATCAGGAGAGCGAGCCGGTCGGGCCTGGGCACTGTGTGGGTGCGCTGCCCGATTGCGGCCGCCAAAAAGATCGGCCGTGAACGCCTGTTGATCGGCTGGTCGGCGGTAAGGGTGGAGGTCCTCCGACAGCGGCCCCGAATGTGCTTCCGGTGCCTTGAAACCGGACACTTAGGGGCCTGCTGCACGTCCGACAAGGACAGGAGGGACCTATGCTATAGGTGCGGGGAAGGAGGGCACAAAGCCGCCGACTGCAGTGCGAAGGTGCGCTGTGCTGTCTGCGCGGACCAGGGTCGGGACGCTAACCACAGGTGTGGTCGCATTAGCTGTCTCGGCCCTAAGAGACGCAAGCCGCCCAATCAGGTGGCTGCGCGGGACCGGATGGACGTGTAGTCTGTCCGGCTCCCGAGAAGGGACCCGTTCTGCCCGGGTCAAGTTAGGGCTGATGCGCAGTTCGCGCACGTAGGGTCGCGGCCGATTCAAAGGCCAAACCAGGTGGCGGAGGCAGTGGAGATCTATTGGGCCCACAGCTCCCCACTAGGAAGAGACGTTCGATGGGTTTTTAGTGGGTAGGCAGGGTGCACGAACATCAGTGCGCCCTGGAGTCACCACATATCCCGGTCGCCTTCCAGCTCAGACCGGGAACCCGTAAGTAGGGTTTTCCCATCGCTAAAAAAAAAAAAAAAAAAAGGTTAGGTTAGGTTAGGTTAGGTTAGGTTAGGTTGGGCGGGTGGAAGGGGAAGTCACAGAGGCTACTGGTAAGACCTGGTGACTTCGTCTTTCACCGTACTCCATTGTCTTTCCCGGCAATGTGAGGGGTGTTGGTCTTGGGTGGAGCACTACTGTTGCGTCGAAACCCAAGGCAAGTGTGGTTGTTATCCTGCTCGTGGTTGCCGCCTGCTTTTGGTCTGGCCCTTCTGGACAGACGTAGCCGAAACAGCCATGCGCCCTCCCGTCTTAATTCTCCCCTTCCCTCCTTTCCCTTTCCCCTTTTCCTTTCTCTCCCATTTCCCTGTTTCAGTGTCGCGGCTGTTCGGCTCCGGGGACTTCTCTGTTTTCAGAGTTGCCTTGGGACGTCGAACCGCCGTGGCACACCATGAGGTCCTCGGGTTGGCGCTCAACTCAGTTGGCCGTCAAACCGAGTCCTCACTTCATTTAATTTAATTCTATCTTTTTGGTTTATTTATTTTGTTATACTTCGTTTTGTTTGTTTGTTTTGGTTTTGTTTTGTTTGTTTTGTTTTGTTTTGTTTTGTTTTGTTCGTTTGTTTGTTTGTTTGCTTTGGTTTTGTTTTGTTTGTTTCACTAACTTTTCTGTCTTTTTGTTTGTTTCCTTGTCTTTTCGTCTCTTCGGGGTGCGGCTCTCGGGGCTTTCCGGGGGCTCGCAGGGGGGGAAATGTGCTTAGGGCGATGTTTGGGAAGGAGTTAAAAACTATGGCAAGTCGTGAATTGAAAATAAGTCCCCGGGCGGGTCCCAGCTCTGCTGGGGAATCCCGCACTGTCGACCCTTCGGGGGAGGCAGTCTGCCCCTCGTACTACGGGGGGGGCACAAAGCACGAAACTACCAGAAAGGGTAGGATGGGAGTAAAGACGGCCGCAATGGCGCAACTACTGGAAGAAGAAGAGGCCGGTACTGACGGCGAAGTAGAGAGGAGCAAGGGGTGCAGCACAACAGGCCCCCTGAGGGACGGGAAGGGGCGATTCAAATCGCCATCCCGGCCCAGTGTAGAGATGGACAGCAATCCGGTGGTGGTCCTCCAGGACTGCCTCAGGCCTGGGACGCCCCGGAGCGTTGAGCGACTAAGACGAGAGGCGGAGATCGGACTGGATATGTCGACGTCCGGCGAGGAGGACGTCGAGTTCTTGTCCGATTCGGACTACGGGGGCCCTCTGCGGAGGTCCGGCAGCAAGCGGCGACTTGACAGTGATGACGACGCTGCTGACGAGGCCGCGGAAAAGGTCCCACGGGTCGAGGACGCCCCAAGGGGCAGGGGAAGACCGCCAACAACGGGCCAGCATGTCGGCCTGTGGCGGAAGAAAAAGGAGAGAGAGGCAGCCCTCGAGGAACAAAGGGAGTTGGCGGAGTTTGAGGCCCGGTATGGCCCATTCCAGCCCCCAACTGCTGAAAGAACTGCTGAGAGGCAGGAATGGGAAAGGAACGCGAAGGCGCAGCAAGAGCGCCAGGAGCGGGAAACCCGAGAGGCGGACGCACGCGCTGCGGAGCAGGGAGTAGCTCCAAGCAGGCTGTACCAGCCGGTGCGGGCCGCTGATGTGGACGACATGAATGGGATCGAGCTGGCCCGTACCGTCCACAACGGCGTCACAAAAATAAGGGAAGTCATAAAGAACTCCAAGAACATAAAAGGGACGTTCATCCGGGACGTGAAAGACGGCCTGGCCGCGATCATGGACGCGACGGAGGTGTTGACGCGCCGCACGGAGTCCGGGGAAGTGGCTCTGTTGCGGGCGCAGTTCAACACCTTAAATGACCAAATGCGGGACATGGAGCTGAAGTGCGCCGAACAACGGCGTACGATAGACGAGCTGCGCACTCGGCTCACCAAGGCCGAGGCAGCTCGTATAGAGAAGGCCATGCGCCCCCCTACTACAACGGAGGGGCTAGACACACAGCTTCTGAGTAGGAATATAATGACCCAGGTGGGTGGGATGCTGAACGCCCGCCTGGAGGAAATTGAGAGCCGGCTTCCCCCGGCAAAGAGAGTACGCCCGCCTCTCGCATCGGACGCTGTTCAGGCCCCAGTGGCTGAGGCGGCTAGGACCGAAGCGACAAGGCCGGCTTCAAAAAAGAAGGCGAGGAAGAAAGCCGCCGAAGCGGCTGTACCTGTGAGGAGAGAGGTTGGGCCGACGGCACCGGCCGTCCCTGCCCAAGACGCCACAACACCTGCGGCTCCAGCCTCCTCGAAACGGAGTAAGAGGAAGACCGGAAAGAGCCTCGCAGCGCAGCGAGCGCCGGATGCGGAGAGCGCGGATGTCGCGCCCGCTGTCTCACGAGCAGAATGGAGTACGGTGGTCCGTAGAGGGGCCACCAAGAAGACTGTCCAGCCGCAAGCTGACAGCAGACCGCCGCCGCCAAAGCGGAAGCCCAAAGCCTCGCGGCTGCGGGCCCCGCGCAAGGCGGCAGTAGTCCTCACACTGCTGCCAGAGGCGACTGAGGAACAAATCACATATGCCGAAGTCATACGGAGGGCCAAAAGCCACATCACGTTGGCTGACCTTGGTCTCCACAAACCCACATTCCGGGAGGCAGCGACGGGTGCGCTGGTTGTGGAAGTCCCGGATGTGGAGAAAGCGGACGCGTTAGCCGCGAAAATAAGAGAAGTTTTTAGGCCCGAAATACTTCGGGTGGCGCGGCCGGTCAAATCGGCCGAGCTGCGCCTACACGGACTCGACCCTTCGGTCACGGAAGAGGAAGTCGTGGCGGCTGTAGCGAGCACCGGCGTGTGCGACGCAGCAGCCGTCAAGTGCGGCAAAATAACGAGAGTGCGCAGATCGGGCATAGGCACAGTGTGGGTGCGGTGCCCGGTCCTGGCGGCCAAGACGATCGCCCGAGGTCAGCTGACCATAGGGTGGACGTCGGCCCGAGTGGAGGTCCTTCGTCAGCGCCCCCGAATGTGTTACCGGTGTCTCGAGACCGGGCACATCGGGGCGTGTTGCAAGTCAGACAAGGACCGGGGTGGCGTCTGCTACCAGTGCGGGGAGGGCGGTCACAAGGCCGCCAGCTGCAGCGCCAAGCCGCGCTGCATCGTGTGCGCCGACTACGGCCGGGACGCCAACCACAGATGTGGTCGGGCGAGTTGTCTCGGCCCGAAGAAGCGCAAGCCGCCCGACAAGGGGGCCGAGCAGGAACGGATGGACACGTAGTCCATCCGCCGACATAAGTGCCGATTCATTCGGCCCGGGAAGGCTGGCCGGTTCTGTCCGGGGCCAGGTACGAAGGTGGTGGTGCGCAGAGGTGCGCAATATAGGGTCGAGGTCTTATGATCACACACGGTGGGTGGAGCACACGGTGATATCGGTCCCGAACCGCTCCCCACCAGGAAGGGAAGATATAGAGGTAGGTTTAGTGGGTATGGGGACGTCCATTTCTAGGGCGCTCTCGAGTCCCACATAACCCTGTCGCATCCACTCGCGTGGAGGCTTTCTCCGCGAGTGGATGCGCCAGGGTATCCGTAAAAAGGATTCCCCCTCTCTAAAAAAAAAAAAAAAAAAAAAAAAAAAAAAAAAAAAAAAAAAAAAAAAAAAGGTTAGGTTAGGTTCCCCCTCGACTGTGCTGCCACCTTGCCGTGGTGAGGGGGCTTGAGTGCCTCAAGGATCCGTGGGGCCATACCGGCCAGGGCCTCCCATGCCGGGCGGGCCCACGGGGAGAGGTGAGACTAAGAGCGGCACCATCTGTTATAACGTATATATTGTTTTGTTTTGTTTCGTTTTGCTTTTGTTCATTTGATATACATTCTGTCTTTCAGTTTCGTTCGTATTTGGTTCTCTTCTTGTTTTGTTTTTGTTTGTTTTCATATTGCTTTTCTATCATACATATCCTAATTTCGCCTTCTTTTTCCTGACGTATGTGGGAGTTATCAAACCAAAATGGAGAGTCGCAAGTTGAAAATTAGTCCCCGGGCGGGTCCCAGCTCGACTTTGTCAGCTGGGGAATCCCGCACCGTCGCTCCTTCGGGGGAGGCGGTCTGCCCCTCGTACTACGGGGGGGGCAAAACCTGCGCACAACCTGTTTCGGCAGTAGTTGAAGAGAAGAAGGCGGTAGTCGTGCAGAAGGCCTCAAGGAGTGGAATACCGCTCCTTCGTGACACCAAAGGCCGTGGTAGGAGCTCGTCAGAGAATATTCCGAACCCACAGACGGTAACGCAGTCTGTGGGCGAGGCAAAAAATGCGAATGCGAAAGAGAATGTTTTAAAGATGCAAGGACCTGCGAATGTGGTCCTCAAGTTCGGATCGGCCCCAGGGGCCAAGGATGTGGGCAGTGTGCCTGTAGAGAAGGAGGTAGTAGGCTCGCAAGCCGAGAAACCAACCGCCGATAAGGCGAAGGCAAAACAGCCCATCGTTATTCTCGATGATGTGCTGATTGCGAAGGGAAAGGGCTCAACAGAGTCCCTCAAAGTAGATTTGGGTGTAGACGCGGGTTCAGATGGTGGTCATGCCTCTGACTCTTCTTTCATGTCCACCCAATCACTGAAGGAAGGAGGGACCAAAAAGAAATCGACGAACAAACGTCGCCGGAAGAGTCGCTCCTCCGATCCGGATTCGGATGAGGCGGATGCGAAGAAGATGCCACGCCCAGCTTCGAGCTGTGACGTGATGGAAGTAGGCCGGCCACGTAGTCGCGGTCGACCGCCGACAACCGGCAAATACGTAGGGCTGGCCAGGTCAAAGGAAAGACTGGTTGAGGCGGAGAAAGAATTGGTCTGGCTTCAGGCCGAGAAGGAGCTGGCTGCCAGCACCGTCAATCTGTGCCGGACTCTAACGCGCAGCCAGCATAGTCGCTCGGGGTCCTCTCTAGACCTCAGCCAAACCCCGGATGAGGACATGATCTCTCCAGCACAACTGCTGGAGCAAGTAAACAAATGTGCCGATTATATAAGGGACGTAGGACGCAAGTCCAAAAACATCAAAGGCGAGCTCGTAGGCGGTATGAAAGTTGCTGCCGCGACAATCGTGGAAGCCGCGCAAGGACTTGCGTCCCTTACTGCGTCGGATGAAAACAGGCGTTTACAAGAAGTAAACTCCCGACTAGAGGAGGTAAATGCCCGCCTCCAGTCAGAGATGGAAAAGATGCGCCAAGATATGGATAAGATGAAGGCAATGTTGCAGGAGGCCTTGGCGCATCAACATCAACAACATCAACCTCCCCAGGCCCCTGTGGCCCCAACGGAGGATGAGAAACAGCAGTGGCTCCGGGAGGCGATGCTGCAGTGCGGTGCTATGGTCAGTGCTCGCCTCGATGACCGCCTCCCACCTGCGCCAATCATACGTCCGCCACTGGCAGCGGACAGGACAAGGAAGGCACTGCTGGAGAAGACCTCGGCTGAGGCACCAAACGCACGCGCTGCTGCTTCAAGCGTGGCCCGTGCCTCGGCGGCCAACAAGGCTGCCACATATGCCCGAGTAGCGGCGAAACCCGCACCTGGAGGGACTTGTGGGAGAGCCCAACCAAAGGCCTCTGTGCCTGCTAGGGGTCCAATGGTGACTAAGGTCTACGTACCATCTAAGGCCCCAGGGCCAACTAAGGCCCCAGTGCCAACTAGGGCGACTGCACTACGCAAGGCCTCTGTGCCAGTTGCGAAAGCTGTGGCAGCGAGCAGAATCCCTGGCCCTAAAGCAGGCCCCAGCAGGTTAACCGCCCGCCAAATTCGGCCTGCGGCGGAGAAGGATATTGCTCCTGAAGAGCACATGGATGTCGTGGAGGCGGAGGAACGTCCTCCCTCACCTCCACAAGCAACAACAGCTGAGCTGGTGGATCCTGTGCCCAGCACCTCTGCTAACAGCACAGAGGCGGTGATCCCTTCCTCTTCTTCTGAGAAGAGGAAGAAAAAGAAGAAGAAAAAGAAGAAGGCCAATATGGCGGCTAGGCGTGTCCCGGATGCCGAGCAGGCAGTTGTTTCTGCTGCTGCTCCCCTCATAGACGAGGGAGGGTGGACCAGGGTCACCCACAGGAAGGCAGGAAGGCCACTGCGTAGCAGATCGCAGGGACGGGATGAAAGAGGCCCACCCCGAAGGCAAGACCGCAAACTGCAGCCTCGGAAGCTGCGAGAGCCACGAACACCAGTGGTGATATTGACGGTTCAGCCAGACGGTGTGCAAAAGGGCCTCACACAAAAGGAGGTGATCGTCGAGGCCAAGAGGCATGTGGACCTCAAATCGCTCGAGATAAAGGGGGTCGTCTTCAGGACTGCCGCGACGGGAGCGTGCAAAATGGAGCTGCCAGGGGTGAGCCAGGAGAAGGCAGACGCCCTGGCAGCGAAGTTAAAGGAGGCACTGGATCCGGCACTTATAAGAGTGACCAGACCGTCAAAGACCGTCGAGCTGCGGATTACCGGGCTTGACGCGTCCGTGACCAAGGAGGAGGTTGTCGGTGCAATTGCCGAATATGGAGGTTGCGAGGAGGCCGCGGTAACATGTGGGGAGATCCAACGGGAGAACCCGCGCAGACCCGGTACAGCATGGGTCCGCTGCCCAATTATGGCAGCCAAGACAGTGACCAGAAACAACGAAATTACAATCGGCTGGTCACTGGCGCGGGTACATCTCCTCCCTGAGAGACCTCTCCAATGCTTCCGATGCTTGGAGAGTGGACACGTCCGACCCTGTTGCCAGTCGGATGAAGACAGGAGCGCGCAGTGCTATCGCTGCGGCGAACCTGGCCACGTGGCCCGTTCTTGCCACGCCAAGCCGCACTGTACCGTGTGTGCGGCGGCGGGTAGACAGGCGGACCACCGTGGTGGGCGCAAGACATGCGCGCCCCCTAAGAAGAAGACGCCGGCTCCGGAGAACGCCTCCCAGCCCGCAAAAACCAGGCCTTCAGGTACAGAGGGCCAGGCCGTGATGGAAATGCAATCAACCCAATAATGTATCACACCCGATTTTTGCAAACTAATCTGAACCACTGCGCCAACGCCCAGAATCTTCTCATGCAGAGTATGGCGCAGTGGGATATACATATTGGGTTGATTGCGGAACCGTACAGGGTTCCGGCGGGCGGAAACTGGGCTGCAGACCTGGACGAGAAGGTTGCTATCGTCACGAGACCAGCTAGTGGCGCGCCACCCATTAATGACGTGTCAAGAGGGCGCGGATGGGTGGCGGTCTGCATAAAGGGGGTCCTTGTTGTCGCGGGCTATTTTTCTCCGAATAGCCCCTTGGTCGACTTCGAGGACTACCTCAGTAGGGTCGGCGCAATAATCACGCAAAGAAGTCCACGTCACGTGCTACTCGCTGGGGACCTCAACGCCAAGTCAGCGGCGTGGGGGTCCTCAGAGAGAAACGCGCGCGGTGCGGAATTGGAGGGATGGCTGGTGACACAGGGGCTAGTCGTAATAAACAGGGGCCACGCTCATACGTGTGTAAGGCGAGAAGGGGGATCAGTTGTAGACGTCACCTTTGCCAACCCCGAGCTCGCAGCACGAATTTCCAAATGGGCGGTGCAGGAGGGCGTTGAAACCTTGTCGGACCACCGATATGTCCGATTCGATATCTCTGCCCTCCTGCCCACCCCGCGGCCAACAAGACCTGGTCCGGGGGAGCCCCCGAGGTGGTCCCTGAAGAAACTCAACATAGACACGGCTGAAGCAGCGGCCGAGGTAGAGACTTGGGTAAACCCGATACCACAACCGGATCTGACGCAAGAGGTGGACTGGCTGCGGGGTGCGCTCACACGTGTCTGTGATGCGTCAATGCCAAGGCAGCGTCCGGGCGCACCTCGAAGGAGTGTATATTGGTGGAATGATGAGGTGACCCGGATGCGAGCCGAGTGCCTCGCGGCCAGACGCCGACACCAGCGCATGAGACGCCGGCGGCGCCGCGACGTCGAGGAGGAAGACCGTCTTTACGACATTTATCGGGGGAAGAAAGCGGACCTCTCAGCGGCAATCAGTCGGGCCAAGGAGGCCGCGCATGAGGAGTGGGTGGAGTCCTTAAATAACGATCCTTGGGGCAGACCGTACAAGGCGGTACGGCACAAACTGACGCCCTGGGCTCCACCCCTCACCACGGCAATGGACCCTCCAGACATCGAGAGGGTAGTGGAGGTGTTGTTCCCTGCGGCGGAAGACATACGTCCGCCTACAATGGCACTGTTGCAGGAGGAGTCTGAGGAAGCCGTCCCGACCATTACGGACGAGGAATTTAAATCGGCCCTGGACAAGGCTAGGACTGGCAATAAGGCCCCGGGCCTAGACGGAGTGCACGGCCGTGCCCTATCTGTCATCATGAACATCCTTGGTGACAGGACCCGCGCTGTTCTGGACAGATGTCTCAGAGTGGGCTACTTCCCCGACCACTGGAAAGTCGGGAAGTTAGTCCTGCTCCAGAAGCCGGGTCGGCCGGCCGACTCTCCGTCGGCCTATAGGCCCATTGTTCTGCTCGACGAGATGGGCAAGTTGTTTGAACGGGTTGTTGCTGCCCGTCTCGTCGATCACATGAAGTCGGTAGGGCCGGACCTTTCAGAGGTCCAGTACGGGTTCAGGAGGGAACGATCCACCATTGACGCCATCCAAAGGGTCACAAAGATGGCTGATGAGGCGTCGGCGCAGGGCCAGGTGGTGCTGGCGGTGTCTCTTGACATCGCCAACGCCTTCAACACGCTTCCCTGGCCCTGCATCTTGGAGGCTCTCAAGTATCACCGAGTCCCGAGGTACCTCAGAAATCTGGTGGGCAATTACCTGTCGGGGCGGAAAATAAAGTACCCAACCCAGGAAGGGTGGGTCTCAAAGTCTATTTCTCGCGGTGTTCCACAGGGGTCGGTTCTAGGCCCACTCCTGTGGAACATCGGGTTTGATTGGGTCTTGCGTGGGAGTCTAATAAGAGGCGTCGCTGTCACGTGCTACGCCGATGACACTCTCGTCACAGCGCGTGGCAGCGACTTCAGGGACGCAGCCTTAAGGGCCACAGCGGGCGTGGCACATGTTGTCAGTCGCATCAGGGCTCTAGGCTTAAACGTGGAGTTGTCAAAGTCTGAGGCAATGTTCTTCCATGGACCAAGGCGGACTCCCCCCCACTCGCACATTGTTGTGGGTGGAGTTCAAATAAACGTGGGGAGGCACTTAAAATATCTGGGTCTAACACTCGACCCCCGCCTGTCCTTTGAGGAGCATTTCCTCAGACTAACGCCAAAACTCATGGCAACGGCTGGCGCCCTCAGCGGTCTCCTCAGCAACGTTGGAGGGCCTAATGTGGCGTGCAGGCGACTGTACGCCACCGTCATCCGGTCCATGGCTCTCTATGGCGCTCCTATATGGGCTGGGAGACTTAAAAATCGGACGAGGGCACTGCTGAGGGCTCCTCAGAGGGTGATGGCAATTCGCCTGGTGCGCGGCTATCGCAGCGTCTCACTCGAGGCGGCGTGCGTCCTTGCCGGCACCCCGCCATGGGAGCTAGACGCCCAAGTCCTCGCGACGGTTTATGCCCGTGTTTCCGAGGCCCGCGCGAGGGGCGAGCGTCCCATGGTGGACACAATCATGGCCTGGCGGACACAGGAACAAGAACAACTCCTGCTGGAGTGGAGTGAGGCGCTGCGCGAGCCATCGGCTGGCAGAGCCATAATTGAGGCCATCAGGCCCGTGTTGAAAGAGTGGGTCACGAGGCGGCACGGAGTTCTGACTTACCAACTAACGCAGGTCCTCTCGAACAAGGGATGTTTCGGGAGGTACCTGCACTTGGTGGCAGGTAGGGAGCCAGCTCCTAACTGCCACCACTGTGCCGCCTCGGTGGACGATAGTCGCCACACAGTAGAGGATTGTTCGGCTTGGACAAACGAGCGCGCGACGCTTGTCGCGAGGATAGGATCTGACCTCTCGCTGCCAACCCTGGTGGCGAAGATGGTCAGCAGCAAGAGCGCATGGGAAGCCGTGGCTACATTCGCCTATAACGTAATGCGCGTCAAGGAAGATAGCGAAAGGGAGCGCGAGAGGGCCCCTGAAGCGCACCCGATGAGACGGGCGCGCACAGGACGCAGGCGCTTAGCCCACACGCGGAACATACCGCCATAACGGGAGTCTCCGGGCGAGTGATTTGGGGAAATCGCTCGCCCATTGGAGAGGAGACCCCGGGCCGGTCGGTGTCATGCCAGGTGTACCGGGCATGGCACCAAGGAGCAACAATGCTCCTAGGAAGGATGCTCTTTACAGAGCCTAGTTGGAAAGGGGTGGAACGGTTCTGTCTGTTCCCCCCTCAGCGCACACTGCCCCCGTGGAGACACTGTTGGGACCCATGGGGCAGCTAGCGCGGGACGGTACACCCCGGGATGTTTAGTGGGTATGCCTCCGTCTCTTCTTTACAAAGGGCGGAGGAGACTCCCACACTCCCCCACCGGCCATCCCCAGGCTGGCGGGGGGTCCATAAAGGATTTTACCCGGGCAACAAAAAAAAAAAAAAAGGTTAGGTTAGGTTAGGTTAGGTTAGGTTAGGTTAGGTTAGGTTAGGTTCCCCCTCGACTGTGCTGCCACCTTGCTGTGGTGAGGGGGCTTGAGTGCCTCAATGATCCGTGGGGCCATACCGGCCAGGGCCTCCCATGCCGGGCGGGCCCACGGGGAGAGGTGAGACGAAGAGCGGCACCCAGCGTCGTGGCGGGTTGCGGCTCCAGGGACTCCTCTGTTCTCAGAGCTGCCTTGCGAGTCGTAAACCGCTGCGGCGCATCATGAGGTCCTCGGGTTGGCGCTCAACTTGGTTGGCCGTCAAACCGAGTCCTCACTAAACGTCCTCGGGTTGGCGCCGGCCGAGGGCTGACGGGCCTCCTCTGCGAGGCCGTATGTCGCAGAAGGGGGCTCCGGGACGGATCGCTGGTGCGCTGCGGTAGATTGGGGCTGCGGGGACTTGGGTGGATGGGGACCCTGTCCCCAGTGTCTCGCTGCGAGCCCTGGACGGGGGCTCCGGGGACCTGGGTTGACGGTGGACCCTGTCCTAAGGGTTTCCCTGCGGGCCCTGGACGGCTGCGGTGCGCCGGTGTCCTTTGGTTGGCGCCGGCCCGAGGGCTGACGGGCCTCCTTCTGCGGGGCCGATGTCGCAGAAGGGGGCAGCGGGGCGGGTCGCAAGGGAGGGAGCTCCGGGTGACCCGCGCCGCGGACGGAGGCGGGGGTGGAGGGGGGTCCGTGACGATGCGGGCCCCTTCTGCCCTCGCCTAGGAGGCCGGTGGTGGTTCGGGGGAGCCACTACCGACGAAAGCCTCGATGACTGAGGGCGTCCCAGTATACCGGGGCGCCCTCTCTGATAGTCGCTTGCCCGCGTTGCGGGCACCACGCCGGGGCGTCACAGTAGAATGCGTTTACGCGAACTTGTGGCGCCCCAAGCGCGTCGTGTGAGGGTATGCCGCTGGGGTTTTAGTGGGTAAACGACTCTTGGGTAGACGACCCTTGTCGGAGTCCCACATAATCACCGACCTTTCCCCCGGGGTGCGGTGGTATGCGTAATGCATTTCCCCAGCGAAAACAAAAAAAAAAAAAAAAAAAGGTTAGGTTAGGTTAGGTTAGGTTCCCCCTCGACTGTGCTGCCACCTTGCTGTGGTGAGGGGGCTTGAGTGCCTCAATGATCCGTGGGGCCATACCGGCCAGGGCCTCCCATGCCGGGCGGGCCCACGGGGAGAGGTGAGACGAAGAGCGGCACCCAGCGTCGTGGCGGGTTGCGGCTCCGGGGACTCCTCTGTCCTCAGAGCTGCCTTGGGAGTCGTAAACCGCTGCGGCGCACCATGAGGTCCTCGGGTTGGCGCTCAACTTAGTTGGCCGTCAAACCGAGTCCTCACTCAACGTCCTCGGGTTGGCGCCGGCCGAGGGCTGACGCACCTCCTCTGCGGGGCCGTATGCCGCAGAAGGGGGCTGCGGGACGGATCGCCGGTGCGCTGCGGTAGATTGGGGCTGCGGGGACTTGGGTGGATGGGGACCCTGTCCCCAGTGTCTCCTGCACGTTGCACGCTGGGTAGACGGTGGACCCTGTCCTAAGGGTTTCCCTGCGGGCCCTGGACGGCTGCGGTGCGCCGGTGTCCTCTGGTTGGCGCCGGCCCGAGGGCTGACGGGCCTCCTTCTGCGGGGCCGATGTCGCAGAAGGGGGCAGCGGGGCGGGTCACAAGGGAGGGAGCTCCGGGTGACCCGCGCCGCGGACGGAGGCGGGGGTGGAGGGGGGTCCGTGACGATGCGGGCCCCTTCTGCCCTCGCCTAGGAGGCCGGTGGTGGTTCGGGGGAGCCACCACCGACGAAAGCCTCGATGACTGAGGGCGTCCCAGTATACCGGGACGCCCTCTCTGATAGTCGCTTGCCCGCGTTGCGGGCACCACGCCGGGGCGTCACAGTAGAATGCGTTTGCGCGAACTTGTGGCGCCCCA
Organism: Clostera curtula; assembly: GCA_905475355.2. Lineage (NCBI taxonomy): Eukaryota > Metazoa > Arthropoda > Insecta > Lepidoptera > Notodontidae > Clostera > Clostera curtula. The sequence continues at coordinate 19,121,568 of FR997803.1, forward strand.
AGCGCGTCGTGTGAGGGTATGCCGCTGGGGTTTTAGTGGGTAAACGACTCTTGGGTAGACGACCCTTGTCGGAGTCCCACATAATCACCGACCTTTCCCCCGGGGTGCGGTGGTATGCATAAAGCGTTTCCCCAGCGAAACCAAAAAAAAAAAAAAAAGGTTAGGTTAGGTTAGGTTAGGTTAGGTTAGGTTGGGCGGGTGGAAGGGGAAGTCACAGAGGCTACTGGTAAGACCTGGTGACTTCGTCTTTCACCGTACTCCATTGTCTTTCCCGGCAATGTGAGGGGTGTTGGTCTTGGGTGGAGCACTACTGTTGCGTCGAAACCCAAGGCAAGTGTGGTTGTTATCCTGCTCGTGGTTGCCGCCTGCTTTTGGTCTGGCCCTTCTGGACAGACGTAGCCGAAACAGCCATGCGCCTTCCCGTCTTAATTCTCCCCTTCCCTCCTTTCCCTTACCCTGTTTCCTGTCGTTCCGAGTCCTCACTTAATTTATTTCAACACTATCCTTTTGTTGCTTTTGTTGTTGTTATACTTCGTTTTGTTTTGTTTGTTTTGGTTTTGTTGTTTTGTTTTGTTCGTTTTGTTTTGTTTGTTGTTTGTTTGTTTTGGTTTTGGTATTTGGTTTTGTTTGTTTTGGTTTTGTTTCTTTCCCTAACTTTTCTATCTTTCTGTTTATTTCTTTGCTATTCGTTTCTTCGGGTTTGGGGGGGTGTGCTTAGGGCGATGTTTGGGTAGGAGTTGAAAAAACTATGGCAAGTCGTGAGTTGAAAATAAGTCCCCGGGCGGGTCCCAGTTCGTCGGTGACGGCTGGGGAATCCCGCACTGTCGACCCTTCGGGGGAGGCAGTCTGCCCCTCGTACTACGGGGGGGGCACAAAGCACGAAACTACCAGAAAGGGTAGGATGGGAGTAAAGACGGCCGCAATGGCGCAACTACTGGAAGAAGAAGAGGCCGGTACTGACGGCGAAGTAGAGAGGAGCAAGGGGTGCAGCACAGCAGGCCCCCTGAGGGACGGGAAGGGGCGATTCAAATCGCCATCCCGGCCCAGGGTAGAGATGGACAGCAATCCGGTGGTGGTCCTCGAGGACTGCCTCAGGCCTGGGACGCCCCGGAGCGTTGAGCGACTCAGACGAGAGGCGGAGCTGGGTCTTGATATGTCGACGTCCGGCGAGGAGGACGTCGAGTTCTTGACAGACTCGGAATGTAGCTATGGGGGCTCACTGCGGAGGTCCGGCAGTAAGCGGCGTCTTGACAGTGATGACGACGCTGCTGCCGAGGCCGCAGAGAAGGTCCCACGGGTTGAGGACGCCCCACGAGGGCGCGGAAGACCGCCCACCACCGGCAAACACGTCGGTCAGTGGCGGAAAAAGAAAGAGAAGGAGGCTGCCGAAATGGCCGCACAAGAAGAGAGGGATAAGGAGGAGTACATTGCTCGATGGGGAACGAGTTGGCCTCCTGCCCCCAGTCAAGAGCGACTGGAAATCGAACGTGCGTGCAAGGAGCAGCAAGAACGCCTAGAAAAGGAGATCAGGGAGGCGGATGAGCGCGCTGCGCAACAGGGAGTGACACCCAGCAGGCTTTATCAAGCTGTTAGGGTAGCCGACGTAGAGGAAATGAACGGCATTGAGCTGTCCCGTACGATCGGCAATGGAGTGGCAAAGATTAGGGAGGTAATTACACACTCCAAAAATTTGAAGGGAACGTGTATTCGGGACGTGAAAGACGGCCTGGCAGCGATCCTCGACGCAACGGAGGTATTTACACGCCGCACAGAGTCCTCGGAAGTGGCACTGTTGCGGGCGCAGGTGAAGACCCTCACTGATCAAGTGACGGGCATGGAGTTGCAGTGCGCTGAACAGCGGCGCACGATTGACGGGCTGCATGCTCGGCTTACTAAGGCCGAGGCAGCCCGAATAGAGAAGTCTGTGCACACCTCCTCGTCAGTGGAGGGTCTGGACATACAGGTCCTGAGCAAGACCATTTTGACCCAGGTGGGGAACGTTCTCAATCCCCGCCTGGCGGAAATAGAACGCCGTCTTCCCCCGGCGAAGAGTGTACGCCCGCCTCTCGCGTCGGACGCTGCTTTGGCCCCAGTGGCTGAGGTGGTAAGGACCGACGTCGACAGGCCGGCGAAAAAGAAGAAGAAGAAGAGCGCCGCCGAAGCGGCTGCCAACGTGAGGAGAGAGGTCCGGCCGACGGCACCAACCGTCCCTGCCCAAGCCGCCACGTCATCTGCGGCGCAGGCCTCCTCCAAACAAAAGAGGAAGCCGAGGAAGAGCCTCGCTGCACGGAGAGCGCCGGATGCGGAGCACGCGGATGTCGCGCCCGCTCCGGACAGAGAAGGATGGAGTCTGGTGGTCCGCAGAGGGGCCACCAAGAAGGTAGTCCAGCCGCCAGTAGACAGCAGACCGCCGCCACCGAAGCGCAAGCCCAAAGCCTCGCGGCTGCGGGCCCCGCGCAAGGAGGCGGTTGTCCTCACGCTGCTGCCAAACGCGGCTGAGGAAAGGATCACGTACGCGGAGGTGATCCGCAGGATGAAAAGCCAGGTCGCGCTGGCGGATCTAGGCCTTCATGGCCCCAAATTTAGGGAAGCAGCGACGGGGGCACTCGTAGTCGAGGTCCCGGACAAAGAGAAAGCGGACGCGCTTGCTACAAAATTCAGGGAGGCGTTCGAACCAGAAGTTCTTCGTGTGGCGCGGCCGGTCAAGTCGGCCGAGCTGCGCCTACACGGACTTGACCCTTCGGTCACGGAGGAGGAGGTCGTGGCGGCTGTTGCGAGCACCGGCGAGTGCGACGCGGCGGCCGTCAAATGCGGCACAATTTCGAGAGTGCGCCGATCGGGCATAGGCACAGTGTGGGTGCGGTGCCCGGTCCTGGCGGCCAAGACGATCGCCCGGGGTCAGCTGACCATAGGGTGGACGTCGGCCCGAGTGGAGCTCCTTCGGCAGCGCCCCCGAATGTGTTACCGGTGTCTGGAGACCGGGCACATCGGGGCGTGCTGCAAGTCAGAGAAGGATCGGGGTGGCGTCTGCTACCAGTGCGGGGAGGGCGGTCACAAGGCCGCCAGCTGCAGCGCCAAGCCGCGCTGCGTCGTGTGCGCCGATTACGGCCGAGACGCCAACCACAGATGTGGTCGGGCGAGTTGTCTCGGCCCGAAGAAGCGAAAGCCGCCCGACAAGGGGGCCGAGCAGGAACGGATGGACACGTAGTTCCATCCGCCGACATAAGGCCGATTCAGTCGGCCCGGGAAGACTGGCCGGTTCTGTCCGGGTCCAGGTAAGATGGTGGTGATGCGCAGTGGTGCGCAGAGGTAGGGTCGAGGTCGTTTTTGATCACACACGGTGGGTGGAGCACACGGAGATATTGGTCCCGAACCGCTCCCCACCAGGAAGGGAAGATACAGAGGTAGGTTTAGTGGGTATGGGGACGCCTAGTTTTAGGGCGATCTCGAGTCCCACATAACCCTGCCGCGTCCACTCGCGTTGACACTTTCTCCGCGAGTGGATGCGCCAGGGTATCCGTAAAAAGGATTCCCCCTCTTTAAAAAAAAAAAAAAAAAAAAAAAAAAAAAAGGTTAGGTTAGGTTAGGTTAGGTTAGGTTCCCCCTCGACTGTGCTGCCACCTTGCTGTGGTGAGGGGGCTTGAGTGCCTCAATGATCCGTGGGGCCATACCGGCCAGGGCCTCCCATGCCGGGCGGGCCCACGGGGAGAGGTGAGACGAAGAGCGGCACCCAGCGTCGTGGCGGGTTGCGGCTCCGGGGACTCCTCTGTCCTCAGAGCTGCCTTGGGAGTCGTAAACCGCTGCGGCGCACCATGAGGTCCTCGGGTTGGCGCTCAACTTAGTTGGCCGTCAAACCGAGTCCTCACTCAACGTCCTCGGGTGGGCGCCGGCCGAGGGCTGACGCACCTCCTCTGCGGGGCCGTATGCCGCAGAAGGGGGCTGCGGGACGGATCGCCGGTGCGCTGCGGTAGATTGGGGCTGCGGGGACTTGGGTGGATGGGGACCCTGTCCCCAGTGTCTCGCTGCGAGCCCTGGACGGGGGCTCCGGGGACCTGGGTTGACGGTGGACCCTGTCCTAAGGGTTTCCCTGCGGGCCCTGGACGGCTGCGGTGCGCCGGTGTCCTCTGGTTGGCGCCGGCCCGAGGGCTGACGGGCCTCCTTCTGCGGGGCCGATGTCGCAGAAGGGGGCAGCGGGGCGGGTCACAAGGGAGGGAGCTCCGGGTGACCCGCGCCGCGGACGGAGGCGGGGGTGGAGGGGGGTCCGTGACGATGCGGGCCCCTTCTGCCCTCGCCTAGGAGGCCGGTGGTGGTTCGGGGGAGCCACCACCGACGAAAGCCTCGATGACTGAGGGCGTCCCAGTATACCGGGACGCCCTCTCTGATAGTCGCTTGCCCGCGTTGCGGGCACCACGCCGGGGCGTCACAGTAGAATGCGTTTACGCGAACTTGTGGCGCCCCAAGCGCGTCGTGTGAGGGTATGCCGCTGGGGTTTTAGTGGGTAAACGACTCTTGGGTAGACGACCCTTGTCGGAGTCCCACATAATCACCGACCTTTCCCCCGGGGTGCGGTGGTATGCATAAAGCATTTCCCCAGCGAAACCAAAAAAAAAAAAAAAAAAAAAAAAAGGTTAGGTTAGGTTAGGTTAGGTTAGGTTAGGTTCCCCCCCGATTTGTGCTGCCACCTTGCCGTGGTGGGGGGGCTTGAGTGCCTCAAGGATCCGTCGGGGCCATACCGGCCAGGGTCACCCATGCCGGGCGGGCCCGCGGGGAGAGGCGAGACTAAGAGCGGCGCTACACTTTATAAAGTATATATTGTTTGTTTGTTTTGTTTTCGTTTGTTTTGGTTTATCGTTGTATATATTCTGTCTTTTGGTTTGTTTAATTTTTGGTTTACTTCTTCGTTCTTTGTTTTGTTCTATTGTTTTCTTTCCTGTCATATTTATATACTTTCGCCTTCATCTTTCTAAGACGTTTGGAAGGGAGCAAAATACACTATGGAAAGTCACGGATTGCAAAATAGTCCCCGGGCGGGTCCCAGCTCGACTATGTCAGCTGGGGAATCCCGCACTGTCGACCCTTCGGGGGAGGCAGTCTGCCCCTCGTACTACGGGGGGGGCACAAGACGTGAACCTACCACTAAGGGTAGCAAGGGAGAGGCCACCGTGCCGCAATCACAAGTAGAGGTAGCCGGAACTGACGGCGGAGCAAAGGGCAAATTGCCATTTGTAGAAGTAGCCGGACGAGACGGCGTTATATATCGTTTCCCGGGCGATCGAGTGCCGGATGCGATCTCGGAGGATGACGAGGTGATCGTTTTACAGGAGAAGGAGAGGTTTGACGAAAGGGTGCGCCGTACACCTGGCCCCCAAAGGGACACCAAGGGACGCTTTGCGTCGTCCCGGTCTGCCTCCCCATTACCGGCATCACAGCCGAAGGGAAAGATGAAGACTCCGGTGGTGGTCCTTGAGGACATCCTCAGGCCCACATCGCCACGGACCTTGGACATGGAGCGCACTGCGCGAGAATTGGGATTAGAGATGTCGACAGACGGAGAGTCCGTCTACGACTCGGACTCTGAATACGGGGGCCCGCTGCGGAGAGCCGGCAGTAAGAGGCGTCTCGACTCCGACGACGACCCCCCTGCTGCTGAGGCCGCAGAGAAGGTCCCCAGGGTGGACGAGTCCCCGCGAGGGCGGGGTCGGCCGCCCACCACCGGGCAGCACGTGGGCAAATGGCAGGCCAAGAAGGAGATGCTGGCTGCCAAACGAGCCTTTGAGGAAGAGGATAAACGGGAGCTAAGGGAGAGGCCCCCCGCAGAGCCTCCTGCGGTGAAGGCCCCCAAGGCGAAACCCGTTTACAGGCCCGATCAGGACCCACATGGTCTAGTCGGGTCTGACCTGGAGCGACGAATGGCCGAGGAGGTCGCTAACATCCGCGACGTTGCGAAGGCCTCCGCCAACTTAAAAGGCACCTTTATAAAGCGCCTTAAGGAAGCAGCCACCTTCATTGAGGGAGCGGCAGAAGTCCTCATTCGGCGGTCCGCTGATGAGGAGGTCGCCATGCTTCGATCTCAGAATCGGAGACTCCAAGAGGACAGGAAGGAGTACCGCCGAGCGAATGCGGAGCTCGTGAAAAGGGTAGACGCCTTAGAAGAGCAAGTGGAGAGGCTCAAGAAGAGGCCAGGGAAGGGGAAAGGCAGTTCGGGCTGTTCCTGTGCGTCCTCCGGCGTACAAAGGATCACCGAAGAGCCAATGATAATTGTGAGAAGACCGAACCCGGTGACGGCTGAGGTGGAGGCGGCCCTGAAGGCCCTAGGGATTGTCGCCAAGTACGCCACCGAGTACAATGTGTCAGATGAATTCCGGGACATGCGGCACCTACCCCGCGTGCCCCAGGAACTACAGGAAGCCCTCTTTGGAGGTCCGGAGCCCCCGGCACCCTCCTCTGAGCCGGTCGCGCCCCCAGTGGCTTCAGTGCCTCGGGCGCCAACCAGGACGATGACAGCTGGCAGTGCCCCAGCCGCCACATCACCGGCGGCAGAGGGCCCTGCCAAGAAAAAGAAGGCCAAAAAGGCCAAGAAGAAGAGCCTCGCAGCTCAACGTGCGCCGGATGCCGAGAGGGCAGACCTCGGACCGGTCCCGGCGCCACAAGAAGAATGGCAAGTTGTGGGGCGACGCAAACGCCCCAAGACACAAGCAAGTGGCATAAAACCAAGGGAGGAGGCGCGCAAGACCCCGCCGGCACCCAAGCGGAAGCCCAAGGCCTCTCGGCTGAGGGTACCGCGCACGCCGGCGGTGGTCATTACATTGCAGCCCGGCGCAGTGGAGAAAGGGCTCCACTACGCCAAGGTAATTAATATGGCAGCTGCGCAAATTAAATGGGAGGAACTGGGGCTCCCGCGCCCACTCTGTAAGCCCACGGCTACAGACGGGCGCGTACTAACCCTCCCCCCAGGGGAAGAAAATGCCAAGAAGGCTGACATCCTGGCGGCTAAATTGCGGGAGGTATTCAGCGCGGAGGACCTGAAGATCTCCCGTCCTGTGAAGACGGCAGAGCTGGGCATCACTCTCCTGGATGACTCCGTCACCAGGGAGATGATCGCCGCAGCGATTGCCATTAATGGAAGATGCGACGCCGCACAAATCAAGTGCGGCGAGATACGCAAAGGTCCCCAGAACATGGGGAAGGTGTGGGTGCAGTGCCCGGTGGCGGCGGCCAAAGTGGTCTGTCGTGACCGCTTAGCGGTGGGTTGGTCGTCGGCCCGGGTGGAGCTGCTGGGGGCGAGGCCCCTGCAGTGCTTTAAGTGTCTGCAATACGGACACACAGCGGCATTATGCCAGGGAGGAGAGGACCGCAGCGATCTCTGTTATCGTTGCGGTCAAGCCGGCCACATTGCGGCTACGTGCCGCGCGCAGCCGCACTGCGTAGCTTGCGCGGCGGCAGGCAAAGAGGCAGACCATCGAGGAGGCAGGTATATGTGCCCTGCGGCCAATCGTCGCGGGGCACGAGGGATTACCAAGGCCAGCGCACCCAAGCCGCGGCCTGCCTGTCCCCGACCCCCCAAGCAAGGGGGAGGGAGGAGGATGGACACGTCATAGTCCGTCCTAAGCCATGGGTATGGCGGCGGGCGTGGGAGATCCCGCCGCCTGTAAAAGACCTAGGGCAGAGTGGTGGCGCCATTCTGACTGGCGCCCCACACATTCCGGCAGAGAGCGGCTATCACATGCCGCTCCAAGTGGGAGAGGTCCCGCGAGGGACCAGCGCCTGCTGGGTTGAGAGTGGTGAACTTTAGGCCCCACGTCAACTCCCCAGCAGGCCGGGCCGGAATCGAGGGGTTTAGTGAGTAGGAGTCTCACATAACCCAGCCGTCTCCCACACGGCTGGGTACCCATGATGGGTTCCCCTCGTTAAAAAAAAAAAAAAAAAAAAAGGTTAGGTTAGGTTAGGTTAGGTTAGGTTAAGGCTAAGTGGCTGAATTTTCAAAGTCTAATTACAAGGTTTTAACCAAACCCAACCTATAGATCACTGTGATTTAGTAATTTTCCAAAAATTTTCATCAATTTTCATTGAGTTTTTCACCTGTTTTTCCAAATTTAACCAGAGTACAATTGTACTTAGTATAATTTAATTTTTGCTGTGACAGAGCTCCTGAACGGGTTGTTCGTGGTGCCAATTTACTTGACTCGGCGCTGCGCGTCGATTGACACCCCCCCCGCTTTTCAGGACCCCATATTTGCTGAGATATTTAAACTTTTTAGTGATATTTAGACGATTTTTTGTTAAATTTCAACAGTTTTTTGGGTTTTTCTTCCAAGCGCTTTTCCAAATTTTCCGGTCGTATTTTCCAGCGTGTTCTCCTCGTCGCTCCGCGTCGATTGACACCTCCATCTTTGTCCTGCGAGTTCATCTGGAAGAGAAAACAGACATTTTTGTTAAATTCTAATAGATTCCGTCACCAATCAGTCACCACAAATCGATATACCCAACACCATTTCCATACGATTTGTACTAAGTGGCTGAATTTTCAAAGTCTAATTACAAGGTTTTAACCAAACCCAACCTATAGATCACTGTGATTTAGTAATTTTCCAAAAATTTTCATCAATTTTCATTGAGTTTTTCACCTGTTTTTCCAAATTTAACCAGAGTACAATTGTACTTAGTATAATTTAATTTTTGCTGTGACAGAGCTCCTGAACGGGTTGTTCGTGGTGCCAATTTACTTGACTCGGCGCTGCGCGTCGATTGACACCCCCCCCGCTTTTCAGGACCCCATATTTGCTGAGATATTTAAACTTTTTAGTGATATTTAGACGATTTTTTGTTAAATTTCAACAGTTTTTTGGGTTTTTCTTCCAAGCGCTTTTCCAAATTTTCCGGTCGTATTTTCCAGCGTGTTCTCCTCGTCGCTCCGCGTCGATTGACACCTCCATCTTTGTCCTGCGAGTTCATCTGGAAGAGAAAACAGACATTTTTGTTAAATTCTAATAGATTCCGTCACCAATCAGTCACCACAAATCGATATACCCAACACCATTTCCATACGATTTGTACTAAGTGGCTGAATTTTCAAAGTCTAATTACAAGGTTTTAACCAAACCCAACCTATAGATCACTGTGATTTAGTAATTTTCCAAAAATTTTCATCAATTTTCATTGAGTTTTTCACCTGTTTTTCCAAATTTAACCAGAGTACAATTGTACTTAGTATAATTTAATTTTTGCTGTGACAGAGCTCCTGAACGGGTTGTTCGTGGTGCCAATTTACTTGACTCGGCGCTGCGCGTCGATTGACACCCCCCCCCGCTTTTCAGGACCCCATATTTGCTGAGATATTTAAACTTTTTAGTGATATTTAGACGATTTTTTGTTAAATTTCAACAGTTTTTTGGGTTTTTCTTCCAAGCGCTTTTCCAAATTTTCCGGTCGTATTTTCCAGCGTGTTCTCCTCGTCGCTCCGCGTCGATTGACACCTCCATCTTTGTCCTGCGAGTTCATCTGGAAGAGAAAACAGACATTTTTGTTAAATTCTAATAGATTCCGTCACCAATCAGTCACCACAAATCGATATACCCAACACCATTTCCATACGATTTGTACTAAGTGGCTGAATTTTCAAAGTCTAATTACAAGGTTTTAACCAAACCCAACCTATAGATCACTGTGATTTAGTAATTTTCCAAAAATTTTCATCAATTTTCATTGAGTTTTTCACCTGTTTTTCCAAATTTAACCAGAGTACAATTGTACTTAGTATAATTTAATTTTTGCTGTGACAGAGCTCCTGAACGGGTTGTTCGTGGTGCCAATTTACTTGACTCGGCGCTGCGCGTCGATTGACACCCCCCCCCGCTTTTCAGGACCCCATATTTGCTGAGATATTTAAACTTTTTAGTGATATTTAGACGATTTATTGTTAAATTTCAACAGTTTTTTGGGTTTTTCTTCCAAGCGCTTTTCCAAATTTTCCGGTCGTATTTTCCAGCGTGTTCTCCTCGTCGCTCCGCGTCGATTGACACCTCCATCTTTGTCCTGCGAGTTCATCTGGAAGAGAAAACAGACATTTTTGTTAAATTCTAATAGATTCCGTCACCAATCAGTCACCACAAATCGATATACCCAACACCATTTCCATACGATTTGTACTAAGTGGCTGAATTTTCAAAGTCTAATTACAAGGTTTTAACCAAACCCAACCTATAGATCACTGTGATTTAGTAATTTTCCAAAAATTTTCATCAATTTTCATTGAGTTTTTCACCTGTTTTTCCAAATTTAACCAGAGTACAATTGTACTTAGTATAATTTAATTTTTGCTGTGACAGAGCTCCTGAACGGGTTGTTCGTGGTGCCAATTTACTTGACTCGGCGCTGCGCGTCGATTGACACCCCCCCCGCTTTTCAGGACCCCATATTTGCTGAGATATTTAAACTTTTTAGTGATATTTAGACGATTTTTTGTTAAATTTCAACAGTTTTTTGGGTTTTTCTTCCAAGCGCTTTTCCAAATTTTCCGGTCGTATTTTCCAGCGTGTTCTCCTCGTCGCTCCGCGTCGATTGACACCTCCATCTTTGTCCTGCGAGTTCATCTGGAAGAGAAAACAGACATTTTTGTTAAATTCTAATAGATTCCGTCACCAATCAGTCACCACAAATCGATATACCCAACACCATTTCCATACGATTTGTACTAAGTGGCTGAATTTTCAAAGTCTAATTACAAGGTTTTAACCAAACCCAACCTATAGATCACTGTGATTTAGTAATTTTCCAAAAATTTTCATCAATTTTCATTGAGTTTTTCACCTGTTTTTCCAAATTTAACCAGAGTACAATTGTACTTAGTATAATTTAATTTTTGCTGTGACAGAGCTCCTGAACGGGTTGTTCGTGGTGCCAATTTACTTGACTCGGCGCTGCGCGTCGATTGACACCCCCCCCGCTTTTCAGGACCCCATATTTGCTGAGATATTTAAACTTTTTAGTGATATTTAGACGATTTTTTGTTAAATTTCAACAGTTTTTTGGGTTTTTCTTCCAAGCGCTTTTCCAAATTTTCCGGTCGTATTTTCCAGCGTGTTCTCCTCGTCGCTCCGCGTCGATTGACACCTCCATCTTTGTCCTGCGAGTTCATCTGGAAGAGAAAACAGACATTTTTGTTAAATTCTAATAGATTCCGTCACCAATCAGTCACCACAAATCGATATACCCAACACCATTTCCATACGATTTGTACTAAGTGGCTGAATTTTCAAAGTCTAATTACAAGGTTTTAACCAAACCCAACCTATAGATCACTGTGATTTAGTAATTTTCCAAAAATTTTCATCAATTTTCATTGAGTTTTTCACCTGTTTTTCCAAATTTAACCAGAGTACAATTGTACTTAGTATAATTTAATTTTTGCTGTGACAGAGCTCCTGAACGGGTTGTTCGTGGTGCCAATTTACTTGACTCGGCGCTGCGCGTCGATTGACACCCCCCCCGCTTTTCAGGACCCCATATTTGCTGAGATATTTAAACTTTTTAGTGATATTTAGACGATTTTTTGTTAAATTTCAACAGTTTTTTGGGTTTTTCTTCCAAGCGCTTTTCCAAATTTTCCGGTCGTATTTTCCAGCGTGTTCTCCTCGTCGCTCCGCGTCGATTGACACCTCCATCTTTGTCCTGCGAGTTCATCTGGAAGAGAAAACAGACATTTTTGTTAAATTCTAATAGATTCCGTCACCAATCAGTCACCACAAATCGATATACCCAACACCATTTCCATACGATTTGTACTAAGTGGCTGAATTTTCAAAGTCTAATTACAAGGTTTTAACCAAACCCAACCTATAGATCACTGTGATTTAGTAATTTTCCAAAAATTTTCATCAATTTTCATTGAGTTTTTCACCTGTTTTTCCAAATTTAACCAGAGTACAATTGTACTTAGTATAATTTAATTTTTGCTGTGACAGAGCTCCTGAACGGGTTGTTCGTGGTGCCAATTTACTTGACTCGGCGCTGCGCGTCGATTGACACCCCCCCCGCTTTTCAGGACCCCATATTTGCTGAGATATTTAAACTTTTTAGTGATATTTAGACGATTTTTTGTTAAATTTCAACAGTTTTTTGGGTTTTTCTTCCAAGCGCTTTTCCAAATTTTCCGGTCGTATTTTCCAGCGTGTTCTCCTCGTCGCTCCGCGTCGATTGACACCTCCATCTTTGTCCTGCGAGTTCATCTGGAAGAGAAAACAGACATTTTTGTTAAATTCTAATAGATTCCGTCACCAATCAGTCACCACAAATCGATATACCCAACACCATTTCCATACGATTTGTACTAAGTGGCTGAATTTTCAAAGTCTAATTACAAGGTTTTAACCAAACCCAACCTATAGATCACTGTGATTTAGTAATTTTCCAAAAATTTTCATCAATTTTCATTGAGTTTTTCACCTGTTTTTCCAAATTTAACCAGAGTACAATTGTACTTAGTATAATTTAATTTTTGCTGTGACAGAGCTCCTGAACGGGTTGTTCGTGGTGCCAATTTACTTGACTCGGCGCTGCGCGTCGATTGACACCCCCCCCCGCTTTTCAGGACCCCATATTTGCTGAGATATTTAAACTTTTTAGTGATATTTAGACGATTTTTTGTTAAATTTCAACAGTTTTTTGGGTTTTTCTTCCAAGCGCTTTTCCAAATTTTCCGGTCGTATTTTCCAGCGTGTTCTCCTCGTCGCTCCGCGTCGATTGACACCTCCATCTTTGTCCTGCGAGTTCATCTGGAAGAGAAAACAGACATTTTTGTTAAATTCTAATAGATTCCGTCACCAATCAGTCACCACAAATCGATATACCCAACACCATTTCCATACGATTTGTACTAAGTGGCTGAATTTTCAAAGTCTAATTACAAGGTTTTAACCAAACCCAACCTATAGATCACTGTGATTTAGTAATTTTCCAAAAATTTTCATCAATTTTCATTGAGTTTTTCACCTGTTTTTCCAAATTTAACCAGAGTACAATTGTACTTAGTATAATTTAATTTTTGCTGTGACAGAGCTCCTGAACGGGTTGTTCGTGGTGCCAATTTACTTGACTCGGCGCTGCGCGTCGATTGACACCCCCCCCGCTTTTCAGGACCCCATATTTGCTGAGATATTTAAACTTTTTAGTGATATTTAGACGATTTATTGTTAAATTTCAACAGTTTTTTGGGTTTTTCTTCCAAGCGCTTTTCCAAATTTTCCGGTCGTATTTTCCAGCGTGTTCTCCTCGTCGCTCCGCGTCGATTGACACCTCCATCTTTGTCCTGCGAGTTCATCTGGAAGAGAAAACAGACATTTTTGTTAAATTCTAATAGATTCCGTCACCAATCAGTCACCACAAATCGATATACCCAACACCATTTCCATACGATTTGTACTAAGTGGCTGAATTTTCAAAGTCTAATTACAAGGTTTTAACCAAACCCAACCTATAGATCACTGTGATTTAGTAATTTTCCAAAAATTTTCATCAATTTTCATTGAGTTTTTCACCTGTTTTTCCAAATTTAACCAGAGTACAATTGTACTTAGTATAATTTAATTTTTGCTGTGACAGAGCTCCTGAACGGGTTGTTCGTGGTGCCAATTTACTTGACTCGGCGCTGCGCGTCGATTGACACCCCCCCCGCTTTTCAGGACCCCATATTTGCTGAGATATTTAAACTTTTTAGTGATATTTAGACGATTTTTTGTTAAATTTCAACAGTTTTTTGGGTTTTTCTTCCAAGCGCTTTTCCAAATTTTCCGGTCGTATTTTCCAGCGTGTTCTCCTCGTCGCTCCGCGTCGATTGACACCTCCATCTTTGTCCTGCGAGTTCATCTGGAAGAGAAAACAGACATTTTTGTTAAATTCTAATAGATTCCGTCACCAATCAGTCACCACAAATCGATATACCCAACACCATTTCCATACGATTTGTACTAAGTGGCTGAATTTTCAAAGTCTAATTACAAGGTTTTAACCAAACCCAACCTATAGATCACTGTGATTTAGTAATTTTCCAAAAATTTTCATCAATTTTCATTGAGTTTTTCACCTGTTTTTCCAAATTTAACCAGAGTACAATTGTACTTAGTATAATTTAATTTTTGCTGTGACAGAGCTCCTGAACGGGTTGTTCGTGGTGCCAATTTACTTGACTCGGCGCTGCGCGTCGATTGACACCCCCCCCCGCTTTTCAGGACCCCATATTTGCTGAGATATTTAAACTTTTTAGTGATATTTAGACGATTTATTGTTAAATTTCAACAGTTTTTTGGGTTTTTCTTCCAAGCGCTTTTCCAAATTTTCCGGTCGTATTTTCCAGCGTGTTCTCCTCGTCGCTCCGCGTCGATTGACACCTCCATCTTTGTCCTGCGAGTTCATCTGGAAGAGAAAACAGACATTTTTGTTAAATTCTAATAGATTCCGTCACCAATCAGTCACCACAAATCGATATACCCAACACCATTTCCATACGATTTGTACTAAGTGGCTGAATTTTCAAAGTCTAATTACAAGGTTTTAACCAAACCCAACCTATAGATCACTGTGATTTAGTAATTTTCCAAAAATTTTCATCAATTTTCATTGAGTTTTTCACCTGTTTTTCCAAATTTAACCAGAGTACAATTGTACTTAGTATAATTTAATTTTTGCTGTGACAGAGCTCCTGAACGGGTTGTTCGTGGTGCCAATTTACTTGACTCGGCGCTGCGCGTCGATTGACACCCCCCCCGCTTTTCAGGACCCCATATTTGCCGAGATATTTAAACTTTTTAGTGATATTTAGACGATTTTTTGTTAAATTTCAACAGTTTTTTGGGTTTTTCTTCCAAGCGCTTTTCCAAATTTTCCGGTCGTATTTTCCAGCGTGTTCTCCTCGTCGCTCCGCGTCGATTGACACCTCCATCTTTGTCCTGCGAGTTCATCTGGAAGAGAAAACAGACATTTTTGTTAAATTCTAATAGATTCCGTCACCAATCAGTCACCACAAATCGATATACCCAACACCATTTCCATACGATTTGTACTAAGTGGCTGAATTTTCAAAGTCTAATTACAAGGTTTTAACCAAACCCAACCTATAGATCACTGTGATTTAGTAATTTTCCAAAAATTTTCATCAATTTTCATTGAGTTTTTCACCTGTTTTTCCAAATTTAACCAGAGTACAATTGTACTTAGTATAATTTAATTTTTGCTGTGACAGAGCTCCTGAACGGGTTGTTCGTGGTGCCAATTTACTTGACTCGGCGCTGCGCGTCGATTGACACCCCCCCCCGCTTTTCAGGACCCCATATTTGCTGAGATATTTAAACTTTTTAGTGATATTTAGACGATTTATTGTTAAATTTCAACAGTTTTTTGGGTTTTTCTTCCAAGCGCTTTTCCAAATTTTCCGGTCGTATTTTCCAGCGTGTTCTCCTCGTCGCTCCGCGTCGATTGACACCTCCATCTTTGTCCTGCGAGTTCATCTGGAAGAGAAAACAGACATTTTTGTTAAATTCTAATAGATTCCGTCACCAATCAGTCACCACAAATCGATATACCCAACACCATTTCCATACGATTTGTACTAAGTGGCTGAATTTTCAAAGTCTAATTACAAGGTTTTAACCAAACCCAACCTATAGATCACTGTGATTTAGTAATTTTCCAAAAATTTTCATCAATTTTCATTGAGTTTTTCACCTGTTTTTCCAAATTTAACCAGAGTACAATTGTACTTAGTATAATTTAATTTTTGCTGTGACAGAGCTCCTGAACGGGTTGTTCGTGGTGCCAATTTACTTGACTCGGCGCTGCGCGTCGATTGACACCCCCCCCCGCTTTTCAGGACCCCATATTTGCTGAGATATTTAAACTTTTTAGTGATATTTAGACGATTTTTTGTTAAATTTCAACAGTTTTTTGGGTTTTTCTTCCAAGCGCTTTTCCAAATTTTCCGGTCGTATTTTCCAGCGTGTTCTCCTCGTCGCTCCGCGTCGATTGACACCTCCATCTTTGTCCTGCGAGTTCATCTGGAAGAGAAAACAGACATTTTTGTTAAATTCTAATAGATTCCGTCACCAATCAGTCACCACAAATCGATATACCCAACACCATTTCCATACGATTTGTACTAAGTGGCTGAATTTTCAAAGTCTAATTACAAGGTTTTAACCAAACCCAACCTATAGATCACTGTGATTTAGTAATTTTCCAAAAATTTTCATCAATTTTCATTGAGTTTTTCACCTGTTTTTCCAAATTTAACCAGAGTACAATTGTACTTAGTATAATTTAATTTTTGCTGTGACAGAGCTCCTGAACGGGTTGTTCGTGGTGCCAATTTACTTGACTCGGCGCTGCGCGTCGATTGACACCCCCCCCCGCTTTTCAGGACCCCATATTTGCTGAGATATTTAAACTTTTTAGTGATATTTAGACGATTTTTTGTTAAATTTCAACAGTTTTTTGGGTTTTTCTTCCAAGCGCTTTTCCAAATTTTCCGGTCGTATTTTCCAGCGTGTTCTCCTCGTCGCTCCGCGTCGATTGACACCTCCATCTTTGTCCTGCGAGTTCATCTGGAAGAGAAAACAGACATTTTTGTTAAATTCTAATAGATTCCGTCACCAATCAGTCACCACAAATCGATATACCCAACACCATTTCCATACGATTTGTACTAAGTGGCTGAATTTTCAAAGTCTAATTACAAGGTTTTAACCAAACCCAACCTATAGATCACTGTGATTTAGTAATTTTCCAAAAATTTTCATCAATTTTCATTGAGTTTTTCACCTGTTTTTCCAAATTTAACCAGAGTACAATTGTACTTAGTATAATTTAATTTTTGCTGTGACAGAGCTCCTGAACGGGTTGTTCGTGGTGCCAATTTACTTGACTCGGCGCTGCGCGTCGATTGACACCCCCCCCCGCTTTTCAGGACCCCATATTTGCTGAGATATTTAAACTTTTTAGTGATATTTAGACGATTTTTTGTTAAATTTCAACAGTTTTTTGGGTTTTTCTTCCAAGCGCTTTTCCAAATTTTCCGGTCGTATTTTCCAGCGTGTTCTCCTCGTCGCTCCGCGTCGATTGACACCTCCATCTTTGTCCTGCGAGTTCATCTGGAAGAGAAAACAGACATTTTTGTTAAATTCTAATAGATTCCGTCACCAATCAGTCACCACAAATCGATATACCCAACACCATTTCCATACGATTTGTACTAAGTGGCTGAATTTTCAAAGTCTAATTACAAGGTTTTAACCAAACCCAACCTATAGATCACTGTGATTTAGTAATTTTCCAAAAATTTTCATCAATTTTCATTGAGTTTTTCACCTGTTTTTCCAAATTTAACCAGAGTACAATTGTACTTAGTATAATTTAATTTTTGCTGTGACAGAGCTCCTGAACGGGTTGTTCGTGGTGCCAATTTACTTGACTCGGCGCTGCGCGTCGATTGACACCCCCCCCCGCTTTTCAGGACCCCATATTTGCTGAGATATTTAAACTTTTTAGTGATATTTAGACGATTTTTTGTTAAATTTCAACAGTTTTTTGGGTTTTTCTTCCAAGCGCTTTTCCAAATTTTCCGGTCGTATTTTCCAGCGTGTTCTCCTCGTCGCTCCGCGTCGATTGACACCTCCATCTTTGTCCTGCGAGTTCATCTGGAAGAGAAAACAGACATTTTTGTTAAATTCTAATAGATTCCGTCACCAATCAGTCACCACAAATCGATATACCCAACACCATTTCCATACGATTTGTACTAAGTGGCTGAATTTTCAAAGTCTAATTACAAGGTTTTAACCAAACCCAACCTATAGATCACTGTGATTTAGTAATTTTCCAAAAATTTTCATCAATTTTCATTGAGTTTTTCACCTGTTTTTCCAAATTTAACCAGAGTACAATTGTACTTAGTATAATTTAATTTTTGCTGTGACAGAGCTCCTGAACGGGTTGTTCGTGGTGCCAATTTACTTGACTCGGCGCTGCGCGTCGATTGACACCCCCCCCGCTTTTCAGGACCCCATATTTGCTGAGATATTTAAACTTTTTAGTGATATTTAGACGATTTATTGTTAAATTTCAACAGTTTTTTGGGTTTTTCTTCCAAGCGCTTTTCCAAATTTTCCGGTCGTATTTTCCAGCGTGTTCTCCTCGTCGCTCCGCGTCGATTGACACCTCCATCTTTGTCCTGCGAGTTCATCTGGAAGAGTTAAGCGGACCTCTCGGTCCGCTCCCACCCACCCACCCACCTTCGGCGAAGCCGAAGGCAGTTGCTTAAGCCCCGCCCACTTTTAATCTATACACCTTAGGACGGGTACTATTGTCGAAAACCGAGAAAAATGGTGTAATATTCAGCTTTTTGAGCTGATTCCAAAGCTATACATTTTGATAGGTTTTGCTCAAAGCCTGTCTTGGCAGTGACCGCCAAGGAGGGATGGGGTGGAGAGGGTTCGCAAAGCGAAGAATTAAAGTTAGGTTGGGTTAGGTTTTGGTAGGTTAGGTTGGGTTTGGTTTCCTTTTCCCCCCTTTTAGTTTTGTTTTGTTTTGTTTGTTTAAAATTCCAAATTATCTAAAAGCAGCCACTTCCTTTCTTTTGTTTTGGTTATTTCTTGTTTTGGTTTGATTGTCGTTTTGGTCTGTTATTTTCTTCTATCTTTTATTTATCTGTTTTGTTTTTTGTTTGATGACGGAGGTGTTTAATAAAACAACATGGAAGCAAGCAGTTTTAAATGTGGTCCCCGGGCGGGTCCCAGTTCGCCGGTGGCGGCTGGGGAATCCCGCACCGCCTCGCCCTCGGGTGAGGCGGTCTGCCCCTCGTACTACGGGGGGGGCAAAAACTGCTTCACGCCAAACGCTCGCGCGAGGCGTGGTAGAGGTGACGGAAAGGGCCGGAAGGAGGTACCAAAGGGAGGGCGCCGTATGCCTGCCCCCCTTAGGGACGAGAAGGGGCGGTTTGTTTCTTCCCGGCCCGCGGTGTACTCGGAGCCGCCCAAGGAGAGGACGCCAGAGCAGCTACGAAGGTCGCTGATTGAGCCCCTGACCGGGCTTCAGGAGGAGTTGGACATAATGGTCCTCACTGACCTCGACGAGTTCGGCGACTGCGAGGGTCGCAGTCAGTCAGAATCGGAGGTCAGTGACTCTGAGGTGCGGAGAGCCGTTCAGCGTCGTCTGAGTATTATAGACGACGCTCAGTTCGAGGCCGCCGAACAGAGTCCACAGGCTGAGGTGCCCAGGAAGGGCAGAGGACGGCCACCCACTGACGCCGATTATGCCGCCATGTGGACGGCCAAGAAGGAGTTGGCGGCAGCAGTGCGCCGCTTTGAGGAGGAGGACGCAAGAGCCGCGGAGGAGCGGGTAAATCGCCAGACCTCCGCCTCTGATAGTGTGTCGTCGCTGAGGTCAGACAGGTCTGTCCAGGTCGGTAGGGTGGTGGACAGCGAGGACCTCAACACGGTCGGGTTAAAGGAGAGGCTCGATACTGCCGTGGCCAAGATACGGGGAGTGGCGGGTATCTCCAAGGGCCTCAAGGGTACCTGTGTACGGGACCTGAAGGATGCCGCGTCTTCTTTTGCGGAGATTGCGGGCATCCTTCTGAAGCGCACCGAGTCGGAGGAGGTCGCAAAGCTGAGGGCGCAGTACAGCACTCTCCAAGACCAGATGGTGGCGCTGGAGAGGAAGTATGCGGAGCAGACTCGCATCACTGATGGCCTGCGGGGTCGGCTAGCGAAGGCGGAAGCGACTAGGGGTGAGGCGAACTCCTGCCCCCCTAGCGCACAGGCAACCGCACCTAGCACTTTTGACGTGCAGGCCGTCGTGAGGGAGACTCTGGCCCAAATCGAGGCCAGATATGAGGCTCGTTTCCGGGCAATCGAGAGCCATTTGCCGCAGGTTAATCCGGCGTCCCTGGACGAAGTACGCCCTGCGGTAAAGACGGCAAAGAGGAAGGCTGGGGCAAAAACGAGGGTCGTGCCAGCCGCTACAACATCTGCGGCTCCAGCTACCTCTAAGCCCAAGAGAAGGAAGAGGCCGAGTCTAGCGGCTCAACGGGCCCCGGATGCGGAGTGTGATATAGTCACGCCCGCCCCCGCGAGAGAGGAAGTCAGCGTGAGTCAGCGGACGGTGCCCGTAAGGGTGCCTCCAAAAGCTGACAAACGGCAGCCGTCGTCAAGGCGTAAGCCCAAAGCCTCGCGGCCGCAGGCACCGCGCATGGCGGCGGTTGTCCTTACTCTGTTGCCAGGTGCTGCGGAGAAGGGCATCGGGTATGCCCAGCTCATAAGGAGGGCTAAGGAGCACGTCTCGCTCCAAGAGATGGGCCTTCGGAGACCCACATTCAGGGAGGCTGCCACGGGGGCGTTAATGATGGAGGTGGAGGATGCGGCTAAGGCAGATACCCTGGCTGCCAAACTGAAGGAGGTGTTCGGGCCGGAGATTCTTCGGGTGGCGCGGCCGGTCAGATCGGCAGAACTGCGCCTCCACGGCCTGGACCCCTCCGTCACGGAGGAGGAAGTCGCGGCGGCCGTTGCGAGCGTTGGGAAATGCGATGCAGCGGCCGTCAAGTGCGGCAAAATCTGGCGCGGGCGTCGCGCGGGTATGGGCACTGTATGGGTACGGTGCCCCGCGATCGCAGCTCAGCTGGTCGCTCGCGACCCTCGCTTGGGGATTGGGTGGTCAGCCGCCAGGGTGGAGGTGCTAAAGCAGCGGCCCCGAATGTGCTACCGGTGCTTTGAAACCGGCCACGTCGGGGCATGCTGCACTAGCGACAGAGACCGGGCGGGTCTCTGTTACAGGTGCGGGCTCGAGGGCCATAAAGCCGCAGAATGCAGTGCCAAGCCGCGCTGCATTGTCTGCGCCGAGAGGGGCCGGGAGGCAAACCACAGGTGCGGCATTGGCTGCACTGTGCAAAAGCCCAAACCGCCGGAAAAGCCGGTGGGGTAGATGCGAGTGGGTGCACAACCCACTTGCAACGTGGTTGGGGTCCTAGGACCATCCCTTAAAGAGCTGCGGTGAAATTGGGCCCGTGGCTTCAATTAGGGTAGGAGGAAATTTAAAAAAAAAATATACGGGGGGGGCAGTAACCGCGTGACTCCGTCTGTTGCAACAGACGTTGAGAGGAGGGGGGCCACCGTGCCGAAATCACCATTTATAGAAGTAGCCGGACGAGACGGCGTTATATATCGCTTTCCGGGAGACCGCGTGCCGGATGCGATATCCACGGATGACGAGGTAGTCGTTGTGGAGGAGAGGGAGAGGGTGGACAAAGGGGTGCGCCGAACACCTGGCCCCCGAAGGGATGACAAGGGTCGCTTTCTATCGTCCCGGTCTGCCTCCCCATGCTCGGCTTCTAAGCCGAAGGAAGGAGGAAAGGCTCCGGTGGTGGTCCTCCAGGACTGCCTCAGGCCTGGAACGCCCCGGAGCGTAGAACGGTTGAGACGAGAACGGGAGCTAGGTCTCGACATGTTGACGTCCGGCGACGAGGACGTCGAGTTCCTGTCGGATTCCGACTGTTCTCTGCGGAGAGCCAGCAGCAAGCGTCGTCTGGACGCCGAGGACGACGCTGCTGCTGAGGCCGCGGAGAAGGTGCCCCGGATTGAGAAGGTGCCCAAAAGGAGTAAGGCCAAGAAGGCCAGCGCCAGGTTGGAGGATGTTCCCGAGGGTAACACCTCGGATGAGCCCTCAGAAGACGCACCAAGAGGGCGTGGAAGACCGCCCACCACGGGTCAACACGTCGGCCTGTGGCGTAAGAAGAAGGAGAGGGAGGCGGCCCTCGAGGAGGAACGGGAGAGGCAGGAGTTTGAGGCCCGGTGGGGCCCGCTCCAGCCCCAAGCTCCCAGTGCTGAGAGGCTGGAGCAGCAGGAGCGCGAGGACCGCGAGGTCCGGGAGGCGGACGAGCGTGCTGCGGAGCAGGGAGTCGCTCCCAGCAGGCTCTACCAGCCGGTGCGCGACGCTGATGTGGATGACATGAACGGGGTTGAGCTGGCCCGTACCGTCCACAACAGCGTCGTCAATATCAGAGAGGGCATTAAAAGCTCAAAGAATTTGAAAGGGACGGTGATCCGGGAGGTTAAGGACAGCCTGGGCGCAATTTTGGACGCAACGGAGGTGCTGATGCGCCGCACGGAGTCAGGGGAAGTGGCTCTGTTGCGGGCGCAAGTCACAACCCTCGCAGACCAGATGAGGGACATGGAGCTGCAGTGCGCCGAACAGAGGCGCACGATAGACGGGCTGCGCACTCGGCTCACTAAGGCCGAGGCAGCCCGTATCGAGAAGAGCATACGCCCCTCTACTACAACAGAGGGGCTAGACGTCCAGCTCGTCAGTAGGACGATAATGACCCAGGTGGGTGGGATGCTTAACGCCCGCCTGGAGGAATTTGAGAGCCGGCTTCCCCCGGCAAGGAGTATGCGCCCGCCTCTCGCGTCGGATGCTGCCCAGGCCCCAGTGGCCGAAGCGGCCGGAACCGACAGGCCGGCTAAGAAGAAGAGGAAGGGTGCCAAACTGGCTGCCCCTGTGAGGAGTGAGGTCGGGCCGACGGCACCAACCGTCCCTGCCCAAGCCGCCACGACATCTGCGGCTCCGACCCTCTCCAAAAACCAGAAGAAGAGGTTAAAGAAGAAGAGCCTCGCGGCGCAGAGAGCGCCCGACGCGGAACACGCGGACGTTGCGCCTGCCGCGTCATACGCGGACGCTGCATCCGCCCCAGTCCGGGAGGGCTGGAATGTGGTGGTCCGGAGAGGGGCCACCAAGAAGGCAGTTCGGCCTCCTCAGCCGCAACCCGCCAGCAGGCAGCCGCCGGCACAGCGGAAGCCCAAAGCCTCGCGGCTGCGGGCACCACGCACGTCGGCGGTTACTCTCACGCTGCTGCCGGGAGCCGCTGAGGAGAATCTCAACTTTGGTGGGGTCCTGCGCAAGGTCAGGACCCAGATGCCTGAGGAGGAGTTCGTGGCACTCAAGCCCACATTTAGAGAGGCGGCTACGGGGGCGCTCATCATAGAGCTCCCCGATGCCCAAAAGGCGGATGCTCTCGCCTCCAAATTCAGGGAGGCGTTTGGGCCAGAGGTACTCCGTGTGGCGCGGCCGGTCAAGTCGACCGAGCTGCGCCTACACGCGTTGGATCCCTCTGTGGTGGAGGAGGAGGTCGTTTCGGCCGTCGCGAGCGCCGGTGGGTGCGATGCGGCGGCCGTCAGGTGCGGCCCCATAAGACGGTCGAGCCGGTCGGGCCTAGGCACGGTGTGGGTGCGTTGCCCGACGGCGGCCGCAAAAACGATCGCTCGAGGGCGTCTTGCGATCGGGTGGTCGGCGGCCAGAGTAGAGATCCTGCGGCAGCGGCCCCGGATGTGTTACCGGTGTCTCGAGACCGGTCACGTCGGGGCCTGCTGCAAATCGGAGCAGGACAGAAGCAGTCTCTGCTATCAGTGCGGGGTAAGCGGCCACAAGGCCGTCGACTGCAATGCGCCTGCGCGCTGCGTGGTCTGCGAGGGAGAGGGCCGAGACGCTAATCATCGGTGCGGCCGGATTAGCTGTCTCGGGCCCAAAAAGCGTAGGCCGCCAAGGGAGGCAACTGGTGCAATTAGGTCCCAAACGCCCCTCCACTGGGACGCGAGACCGGAGGAGTTTTAGTGGGTAGGGGGGCGCCCTCATCCCTAAAGGGCGTCTTCGAGTCTCCACATACCCCGGTCGCCTTCCATCTTCAGACCGGGGACCCGTAAAAAGGGTTTCTCCTCCGCCCAAAAAAAAAAAAAAAAAAAAAAAAAAAAAAAAAAAAAAAAAAAAAAAAAAAAAAAAAAAAAGGTTAGGTTAGGTTGGGCGGGTGGAAGGGGAAGTCACAGAGGCTACTGGTAAGACCTGGTGACTTCGTCTTTCACCGTACTCCATTGTCTTTCCCGGCAATGTGAGGGGTGTTGGTCTTGGGTGGAGCACTACTGTTGCGTCGAAACCCAAGGCAAGTGTGGTTGTTATCCTGCTCGTGGTTGCCGCCTGCTTTTGGTCTGGCCCTTCTGGACAGACGTAGCCGAAACAGCCATGCGCCTTCCCGTCTTAATTCTCCACTTCCCTCCTTTCCCTTACCCTGTTTCCTGTCGTTCCGAGTCCTCATTTAATTTATTTTAACACTATCTTTTTGTTGTTTTGTTGTTGTTATACTTCGTTTTGTTTGTTTGTTTTGGTTTTGTTTTGTTTTGTTTGTTTGTTTTGGTTTTGTTTATTTGTTTTGTTTTGTTTCGTTCGTTTTGTTTGTTTGTTTGTTGTTTGTTTGTTTGTCTTGGTTTTGTTTTGTTTGTTTGTTTCATTAACTTTTCTGTCTTTTTGTTTGTTTCTTTGTCTTTTCGTCTCTTCGGGTTTGCGGCTCCCGGGGTTCCTCGGGGGTCCGCAGGGGTGGGTGTGTTTAGGGCGACGTTTCGGAGAAGGAATAGCAATATGGACAAGCGCGATTATGAAACTATTCCCCGGGCGGGTCCCAGTTCGCCGGTGGCGGCTGGGGAATCCCGCACCCCTGCGCCTAACAGTGCGGGGGTCTGCCCCACGTTATACGGGGGGGGCAGTAACCGCGTGACTCCGTCTGCTGCAGCAGACGTTGAGAGGAGGAGGGCCACCGTGCCGAAATTACCATTCATAGAAGTAGCCGGAAGGGACGGCGTAATATATCGCTTCCCTGGAGATCGAGTGCCGGATGCAATATCCACGGATGACGAGGTGGTCGTCGTGGAGGAGAAGGAGAGGGTGGACAAAGGGGTGCGCCGAACACCTGGCCCCCGAAGGGATGACAAGGGTCGCTTTCTGTCGTCCCGGTCTGCCTCCCCATGCTCGGCTTCTAAGCCGAAGGAAGGAGGAAAGGCTCCGGTGGTGGTCCTCCAGGACTGCCTCAGGCCTGGAACGCCCCGGAGCGTAGAACGGTTGAGACGAGAACGGGAGCTAGGTCTCGACATGTTGACGTCCGGCGACGAGGACGTCGAGTTCCTGTCCGATTCGGACTGTTCTCTGCGGAGAGCCAGCAGCAAGCGTCGTCTGGACGTCGAAGACGACGCTGCTGCCGAGGCCGCAGAGAAGGTGCCCCGGATTGAGAAGGTGCCCAAAAGGAGTAAGGCCAAGAAGGCCAGCGCCAGGTTGGAGGATGTTCCCGAGGGTAACACCTCGGATGAGCCCTCAGAAGACGCCCCAAGAGGGCGCGGAAGACCGCCCACCACAGGTCAACACGTCGGCCTGTGGCGTAAGAAGAAGGAGAGGGAGGCGGCCCTCGAGGAGGAACGGGAGAGGCAGGAGTTCGAGGCCCGGTGGGGCCCGCTCCAGCCCCAAGCTCCCAGTGCTGAGAGGCTGGAGCAGCAGGACCGCGAGGACCGCGAGGTCCGGGAGGCGGACGAGCGCGCTGCGGAGCAGGGAGTCGCTCCCAGCAGGCTCTACCAGCCGGTGCGCGACGCTGATGTGGATGACATGAACGGGGTCGAGCTGGCCCGAACCGTCCACAACAGCGTCGTCAATATCAGAGAGGGCATTAAAAGCTCAAAGAATTTGAAAGGGACGGTGATCCGGGAGGTTAAGGACAGCCTGGGCGCAATTTTGGACGCAACGGAGGTGCTGATGCGCCGCACGGAGTCAGGGGAAGTGGCTCTGTTGCGGGCGCAAGTCACAACCCTCGCAGACCAGATGAGGGACATGGAGCTGCAGAGCGCCGAACAGAGGCGCACGATAGACGGGCTGCGCACTCGGCTCACTAAGGCCGAGGCAGCCCGTATCGAGAAGAGCATACGCCCCTCTACTACAACAGAGGGGCTAGACGTCCAGCTCGTCAGTAGGACGATCATGACCCAGGTGGGTGGCATGCTAAACGCCCGCCTGGAGGAGATCGAGCGCCGACTTCCCCCGGCGCCGAGTATGCGCCCGCCTCTCGCGTCGGACGCTGCTCGGGCCCCAGTGGCTGAGGCGGCCGGAATCGAGAGGCCGGCGAAGAAAAAGAAGAAGGGAGCCATACTGGCTGCCCCGGTGAGGAGAGAGGTCGGGCCGACGGCACCAACCGTCCCTGCCCAAGCCGCCACAACATCTGCGGCTCCGACCCTCTCCAAAGGTCAGAAGAGGAGGCTAAAGAGGAAGAGCCTCGCGGCGCAGAGAGCGCCCGACGCGGAACACGCGGACGTCGCGCCTTCTGTGGCGGACGTCCCGCCCGCCCCAGTCCTAGAGGGCTGGAATGTGGTGGTCCGGAGAGGGGCCACCAAGAAGGCAGTTCGGCCTCCTCAGCCGCAACCCGCCAGCAGGCAGCCGCCGGCACAGCGGAAGCCCAAAGCCTCGCGGCTGCGGGCACCACGCACGTCGGCGGTTACTCTCACGCTGCTGCCGGGAGCCGCTGAGGAGAATCTCAACTTTGGTGGGGTCCTGCGCAAGGTCAGGACCCAGATGCCTGAGGAGGAGTTTGTGGCGCTGAAGCCCACGTTTAGGGAGGCGGCTACGGGAGCGCTCATTATAGAGCTCCCCGATGCCCAAAAGGCGGACGCCCTCGCCTCTAAGTTTAGAGAGGCGTTTGGGCCAGAGGTGCTTCGTGTGGCGCGGCCGGTTAAGTCGACCGAGCTGCGCCTACACGCGTTGGATCCCTCTGTGGTGGAGGAGGAGGTCGTTTCGGCCGTCGCGAGCGCCGGTGGGTGCGATGCGGCGGCCGTCAGGTGCGGCCCCATAAGACGGTCGAGCCGGTCGGGCCTAGGCACGGTGTGGGTGCGTTGCCCGACGGCGGCCGCAAAAACGATCGCTCGAGGGCGTCTTGCGATCGGGTGGTCGGCGGCCAGAGTAGAGATCCTGCGGCAGCGGCCCCGGATGTGTTACCGGTGTCTCGAGACCGGTCACGTCGGGGCCTGCTGCAAGTCTGAGCAGGACAGAAGCAGTCTCTGCTATCAGTGCGGGGTAAGCGGCCACAAGGCCGTCGACTGCAATGCGCCTGCGCGCTGCGTGGTCTGCGAGGGAGAGGGCCGAGACGCTAATCATCGGTGCGGCCGGATTAGCTGTCTCGGGCCCAAAAAGCGTAGGCCGCCAAGGGAGGCGGCTACGCAGGTCCGGATGGACACATAGTCCGTCCGAGACTCGAGTGGGGCCCGTTCTGTCCGGGCCAACTCGCTGAGGTGCGCGCAGGCGCACGTAGGGTCGTGGCCTTCAATGGCCAAGCCAGGTGGGCACAGGGGCAACTGGTGCAATTAGGTCCCAAACGCCCCTCCACTGGGACGCGAGACCGGAGGAGTTTTAGTGGGTAGGGGGGCGCCCTCATCCCGAAAGGGCGTCTTCGAGTCTCCACATACCCCGGTCGCCTTCCATCTTCAGACCGGGGACCCGTAAAAAGGGTTTCTCCTCCGCCCAAAAAAAAAAAAAAAAAAAAAAGGTTAGGTTAGGTTAGGTTAGGTTGGGCGGGTGGAAGGGGAAGTCACAGAGGCTACTGGTAAGACCTGGTGACTTCGTCTTTCACCGTACTCCATTGTCTTTCCCGGCAATGTGAGGGGTGTTGGTCTTGGGTGGAGCACTACTGTTGCGTCGAAACCCAAGGCAAGTGTGGTTGTTATCCTGCTCGTGGTTGCCGCCTGCTTTTGGTCTGGCCCTTCTGGACAGACGTAGCCGAAACAGCCATGCGCCTTCCCGTCTTAATTCTCCCCTTCCCTCCTTTCCCTTTACCCTTTTCCTTTCTCTCCCATTTCCTGTTTCAGTGTCGCGGTTGTTCGGCTCCGGGGACTTCTCTGTTTTCAGAGATGCCTTGGGACGTCGAACCGCCGTGGCACACCATGAGGTCCTCGGGTTGGCGCTCAACTCAGTTGGCCGTCAAACCGAGTCCTCACTTCATTTAATTTACACTGTCGTTTTGTTGTTTTTGTTATACTTCGTTTTGTTTGTTGTTTTGGTTTTGTTGTTTGTTTTGTTCGTTTTGTTTGTTTGTTTGTTTGTTTTGGTTTTGTTTGGTTTTGTTTCTTTCCCTAACTTTTCTATCTTTTTGTTTATTTCTTTGCTATTCGTTTCTTCGGGTTTGCGGCCCTCGGGGTTTCCTGGGGGTTCGCAGGGGGGGTGTGCTTAGGACGACGTTTTGGAGGGAAAAACAATAATGGAAAGACGCGAGATGAAAATAAGTCCCCGGGCGGGTCCCAGCTCGACTGTGTCAGCTGGGGAATCCCGCACCGCTTCTCCCTCGGGGGAGGCGGTCTGCCCCTCGTACTACGGGGGGGGCACATACCGCGAAACTGCCAACAAGGGTAGGACGGGAGGAAAGAAGGCCACGATGGCGAAATTACTGGAAGAGGAGGAAGCCGGTACTGACGGCGAAGTAGAGAGGAGTGAGGGGTGCAGCCCAACAGGCCCCCTGAGGGACGGGAAGGGGCGATTTAGATCGTCTTCTCGGCCCAGCGTAGAGGACAACAATCCGGTGGTGGTCCTTGAGGACTGCCTCAGGCCAGGGACGCCCCGGAGCGTTGAAAGACTGAGAAGAGAGAGGGAACTCGGCCTGGATATGTCGACGTCCGGCGATGAGGACGTCGAATTCCTGTCCGACTCGGACTGTTCTCTGCGGAGAACCAGCAGCAAGCGTCGTCTGGACGTCGAAGACGACGCTGCTGCTGAGGCCGCGGAGAAGGTCCCGCGGGTTGAGGACGCCCCACGAGGGCGCGGAAGACCGCCCACCACCGGCAAGCACGTCGGTCAGTGGCGGAAGAAGAAAGAGAAGGAGGCTGCCGAAATGGCCGCACAGGAAGAGAGGGATAGGGAGGAGTTCGTGGCTCGATGGGGAACGAGCTGGCCTCCTGCTCCCAGTCAAGAGCGACTGGCTCTCGAACGTGCTGCCAAAGAGCAGCAAGATCGCCTGGAAAAGGAGATCCGAGAGGCGGATGAGCGCGCTGCGCAACAGGGAGTGACGCCCAGCAGGCTATATCAAGCTGTTAGGGAAGCCGACGTCGAGGACATGAACGGCATTGAGCTGGCCCGTACGATCGGCAATGGAGTAGCTAAGATTAGAGAGGTGATCACGCACTCTAAAAACTTAAAAGGGACGTGTATCCGGGACGTAAAGGACGGCCTGGCAGTGATCCTAGACGCAACGGAGGTGTTTTCGCGCCGCACAGAGTCCTCGGAAGTGGCCCTGCTGCGGGCGCAGGTGAAAACCCTCACTGATCAGGTGAGGGGAATGGAGATACAGTGCGCTGAACAGCGGCGCACCATTGACGGGCTGCATGCTCGGCTTACTAAGGCCGAGGCAGCCCGAATAGAGAAGACTGTGCTCCCCTCCTCTTCAGTGGAGGGTCTGGATATACAGGTCCTGAGCAAGACGATTTTGACACAGATGGGGAATGTACTCAATCCCCGCCTGGCGGAAATAGAACGCCGTCTTCCCCCGGCGAAGAGTGTACGCCCGCCTCTCGCGTCGGACGCTGCATTGGCCCCAGTGGCTGAGGTGGTCAGGACCGACGTCGACAGGCCGGCGAAAAAGAAGAAAAAGAAGAAGGGAGCCGCCAAAGCGGCTGCGCCTGTGAGGAGAGAGGTCGGGCCGACGGCACCATCCGTCCCTGCCCAAGCCGCCACGTCATCTGCGGCTCAAGCCTCCTCCAAACAAAAGAGGAAGCCGAGGCAGAGCCTCGCTGCACGGAGAGTACCGGATGCGGAGAGCGCGGATGTCGCACCCGCCGTGTCACAGGCTGACTGGAGTACGGTGGTCCGTAAAGGGGCCACTAAGAAGACAGCCCAGCCGCAAGTGGACAGTAGACCGCCGCCACCGAAGCGCAAGCCCAAAGCCTCGCGGCTGCGGGCCCCGCGCAAGGAGGCGGTTGTCGTCACACTGCTGCCAAAGTCGGTTGACGAAAGGATCACATACGCGGAGGTGATCCGGAGGATGAAAAGCCGGGTTGCCCTGGCGGATCTAGGCCTTCAGGGCCCCAAATTCAGAGAGGCAGCGACAGGAGCGCTCGTAGTTGAGGTCCTGGACGCGGAAAAAGCGGACGCGCTTGCCGCGAAATTTAGAGAGGAATTTGAGCCCGATGTTCTTCGGGTGGCGCGGCCGGTCAAATCGGCTGAGCTGCGCCTACACGGACTTGACCCTTCGGTCACAGAAGAGGAAGTCGTGGCGGCTGTTGCGAGCACCGGTGCGTGCGACGCGGCGGCTGTCAAGTGCGGCACGATATCGAGAGTGCGCCGATCGGGCATAGGCACAGTGTGGGTGCGGTGCCCGGTCCTGGCGGCCAAGACGATCGCCCGGGGTCAGCTGACCATAGGGTGGACGTCGGCCCGAGTGGAGCTCCTTCGTCAGCGCCCCCGAATGTGCTACCGGTGTCTGGAGACCGGGCACATCGGGGCGTGCTGCAAATCTGAGAAGGATCGGGGTGGCGTCTGCTACCAGTGCGGGGAGGGCGGTCACAAGGCCGCCAGCTGCAGCGCCAAGCCGCGCTGCGTCGTGTGCGCCGATTACGGCCGAGACGCCAACCACAGATGTGGTCGGGCGAGTTGTCTCGGCCCGAAAAAGCGAAAGCCGCCCGACAAGGGGGCCGAGCAGGAACGGATGGACACGTAGTTCCATCCGCCGACATAAGGCCGATTCAGTCGGCCCGGGAAGACTGGCCGGTTCTGTCCGGGTCCAGATACAATGGTGGTGGTGCGCAGAGGTGCGCAAAGATAGGGTCGAGGTCGTTTTGATCACACACGGTGGGTGGAGCACACGGAGATATTGGTCCCGAACCGCTCCCCACCAGGAAGGGAAGATATAGAGGTAGGTTTAGTGGGTATGGGGACGCCCATCTCTAGGGCGCTCTCGAGTCCCACATAACCCTGTCGCATCCACTCGCGTGGAGGCTTTCTCCGCAAGTGGATGCGCCAGGGTATCCGTAAAAAGGATTCCCCCTCTCTAAAAAAAAAAAAAAAAAAAAAGGTTAGGTTAGGTTCCCCCTCGACTGTGCTGCCACCTTGCTGTGGTGAGGGGGCTTGAGTGCCTCAATGATCCGTGGGGCCATACCGGCCAGGGCCTCCCATGCCGGGCGGGCCCACGGGGAGAGGTGAGACGAAGAGCGGCACCCAGCGTCGTGGCGGGTTGCGGCTCCGGGGACTCCTCTGTCCTCAGAGCTGCCTTGGGAGTCGTAAACCGCTGCGGCGCACCATGAGGTCCTCGGGTTGGCGCTCAACTTAGTTGGCCGTCAAACCGAGTCCTCACTCAACGTCCTCGGGTTGGCGCCGGCCGAGGGCTGACGCACCTCCTCTGCGGGGCCGTATGCCGCAGAAGGGGGCTGCGGGACGGATCGCCGGTGCGCTGCGGTAGATTGGGGCTCCGGGGACCTGGGTTGACGGTGGACCCTGTCCTAAGGGTTTCCCTGCGGGCCCTGGACGGCTGCGGTGCGCCGGTGTCCTCTGGTTGGCGCCGGCCCGAGGGCTGACGGGCCTCCTTCTGCGGGGCCGATGTCGCAGAAGGGGGCAGCGGGGCGGGTCACAAGGGAGGGAGCTCCGGGTGACCCGCGCCGCGGACGGAGGCGGGGGTGGAGGGGGGTCCGTGACGATGCGGGCCCCTTCTGCCCTCGCCTAGGAGGCCGGTGGTGGTTCGGGGGAGCCACCACCGACGAAAGCCTCGATGACTGAGGGCGTCCCAGTATACCGGGACGCCCTCTCTGATAGTCGCTTGCCCGCGTTGCGGGCACCACGCCGGGGCGTCACAGTAGAATGCGTTTACGCGAACTTGTGGCGCCCCAAGCGCGTCGTGTGAGGGTATGCCGCTGGGGTTTTAGTGGGTAAACGACTCTTGGGTAGACGACCCTTGTCGGAGTCCCACATAATCACCGACCTTTCCCCCGGGGTGCGGTGGTATGCATAAAGCATTTCCCCAGCGAAACCAAAAAAAAAAAAAAAAAAAAAAAAAAAAAAAAAAAAAAAAAAAAGGTTAGGTTAGGTTAGGTTAGGTTAGGTTAGGTTAGGTTAGGTTCCCCCCCGATTTGTGCTGCCACCTTGCCGTGGTGGGGGGGCTTGAGTGCCTCAATGATCCGTGGGGCCATACCGGCCAGGGCCTCCCATGCCGGGTGGGCCCACGGGGAGAGGTGAGACGAAGAGCAGCGCTACCTTTTATATCGTATTTATTGTTTGTTTTAATTTGGTTTTGTTTTGTTTATTTTGTTATATGTATTCTGTCTTTTAGTTTCGTTTTGTTTTGGTTTTCTTCTTCGTTTGTTTTGGTTTTATTGTCTTATTCTTTTCTATCATATATATTATCTTTCGTCTTCTTTTTCACGACGTTTTGGTTGGGAGTAACAAATATGGCAAGTCGCGCATTTGAAAATAGTCCCCGGGCGGGTCCCAGCTCTGCTGGGGAATCCCGTACTGTCGCTCCTTCGGGGGTGGCAGTCTGCCCCTCGTACTACGGGGGGGGCACAAATCGCGAAACTACCGCAAAGGGTAGAGTGGACGGAGTTAGGGCCGAAATGGCGAAACTACAGGGATGTGTGGCCGGTACTGACGGCGGAGTAAGGAACAAGGAGGGGAGCCGAACACCTGCACCCCCCCTTAGGGATGATAAGGGTCGATTCAGTTCGCCCCGACCCGGTTCGGAGTGCTCGAACAAGAGCACAGGGTCTGTAAAAGGGAAGGAGAGAGCCCCGGTTGTTGTCCTCGAGGACTTTCGGCGCCCGAGTGCGCGAAAGACCCTCGATAACATCGAGGAGATTGAGGAGATGTTGGGCGGAGAAGTGTCCGATCTGGACTCCGACGACTATATGTCGGGGTCAGAGTATAGCGTAGGGCCTATACGGAGAGCCGGCAGTAAGCGTCGTCTGGACGCCGACGACGACGCTGCTGCCGAGGCCGTTGAAAAGGTCCCGCGAGTGGAAGAGGCCCCAAGAGGCCGAGGACGGCCCCCCACTACCGGCAAACATGTCGGTAAGTGGCAGGCCAAGAAGGAAGCAAAGGAGGCTGCCAGACGGGCGGCCCTTACCCCGGAGCAGAGGTGGGCGGAGGACGAGGCCGAACGCAGGGAGCGTGAGGCCGAGGCCGCCGGCTACAACGAGCCCGCGCTCAGGCTACACCGGAATGCGGTTGACCTTGCTGGGGTCCAGCTCGATAGAAGAGTGGCAGAAGAGGTGGCCAACATCAGGAGGATTGCGGCCACCTCCAAAAATCTGAAAGGAGGGTGCATAAAGACCCTCAAGGATGCGGCAAACTTCCTGGAGGAAGCCACGGACGTGCTCACGAGGCGGTCCGAATCGGAGGAGGTGGCCATGCTCCGGGCCAAGAACAATAGGCTGGAGCATCAGCAGCGGGACGTCGAGCGCGAGTACGCCGACACCCGCCGTGAAAATAATGACCTCAAGGCAGAGATTAGGGGCCTCAAGGACCGCCTGACGGCGCTGGAGAGGCAGCGGCAGCCTGCCGCACCAGTAGAGAAAGCCCCCTCGGGCGCAACGGACCTCCAGCAAATGGAGTCCCGAATAATGGCGAGAATCAGTGCCTTATTCGCGGGGATACAGACCCGGTTGCTGCCCGAGGAGAGGGTGCGCCCGCCCCTAGCGGCGGATAAACGAAAGGAGACGGCGCCTGCTCAGCCTGCACACACGTTCAGGCTGACCAAATATGCCAATGCGTGGAACACGTCGGATGAGTGGCGGGACAGTCAAGGCCTACCGCGTGTTCCACCGGAGCAGAGGGCTGCCCTCCTCAGGTCCCTAGCGGCTCAGAGAGAGGAGGAGAACGAAACCGTTGACGTAGAGACCCTGGCCGACACAGCAGCAACGGCACCGGTCGCCGCCCCAACATC
Source organism: Clostera curtula (assembly GCA_905475355.2). NCBI lineage: Eukaryota > Metazoa > Arthropoda > Insecta > Lepidoptera > Notodontidae > Clostera > Clostera curtula. Next base: position 19,155,310 of record FR997803.1, read on the forward strand.
CCATGCGGCTCCGTCAACGGTTCAGGGAAGAGAGAAGGCCAAGAAGGGCCCCAAAAGGCCCAAAAAAAGCCTGGCCGCAAGGCGAGCAGAGGACGCGGAGAGGGCAGATTTTGGCTCTGCCCCCGCAAGCGCAAGGGCAGGTTCTGACCCTGCCCCCGCAAGAAGAGAGGAATGGCAGGTGGTTGGGCGTCGCAAGGCCCCTAAGCCCACGCCAGCGCCCAAGAAGGCGAAAAAGAAGAAGCGGAAGCGGAAGGGGCCTCGACTGCAGGCACCTCGCTGCGCAGCAGTGGTGCTGACGTTGCACCCCTCTGCAGAGGAGAATGGCGTCACTTTCGAGGAGGTGCTCGCAAAGGCCAAAACGCAGCTGAGCTGGCCGGGAATTGAATTGCCGTGGGTGGACATCAGGCCCACGGCATCTGGTGGTCGCAAAATCTTGCTCCCGGGCAAGGAGAGCGGCCCTAAGGCGGGTATCCTTGCCCAAAGGCTCAAGGAGGTACTGGACCCGGGAGGAGTAATGGTCAGCCAGCCAGTGAGGTCCACTGAGCTGCGCGTGACCAACCTGGACGACTCCGTCTCCAGGGAGGAGCTCGTGGCCGCCATTGCCGAGTCCGGCAAGTGCGACCCGGTGCACGTGAGGTGCGGAGATATCCGCCGAAGGCCCAGAGGGATGGGTACGGCGTGGGCGAAGTGCCCGGTGACTGCGGCCAAGCTCCTTAACAGGAGCAAACGGCTGATCATCGGGGGCGCTTCCGCCAAGGTGGAGATTCTGGGGGGCAGGGCACTGCAGTGCTTCCGCTGCCACGAGGTGGGGCACACAAAGGCCCTCTGCCCCTCGGACCAAGACCGCAGCGATGGCTGTTACCGTTGCGGAGTAGCAGGGCACACAGCCGCCGACTGCCGAGCCAAGCCACACTGTTTCGTGTGTGCGGCGGCAAAGCGACCGGCGAACCACATCCATGGCCGGGGTCGCTGCAAAGCTCGTCGCACTCTGCGGCGGGCCCCTGGCATGGATGCCCCCGTGCAGAGGAGCACGGCAGTAGACCGGATGGACACATAGCACTCCGTGTCCATCCGGTGGGGCTCAGACGCGGGCTTTGGGAGGCCCGTTCCCCCGTGTAGTCAGGTTGGCGGCGGCAGCAGCACGCCATCGGCTCTAACCGTGTAGTAAGCGCCTTTCAAGGGCGCACATCAGCGAACGAGGTCGTCGGACCCGCCTTCAGCGGCAAGTGGAAGGATTTGTCCCCGCAAGTCGCACAGGCACGTGCAGTAAACGTGGTTAGGTTTTAGTGGGTACACCGGCCGCAACTCACCATCTTCTCGCGGCCGGGACTCCCACATACCCCAGCCCCCTCCCTGGCTGGGGACCTATAAAAGGTTTCCCCCACGATAAAAAAAAAAAAAAAAAAAAAAAAAAAAAAAAAAGGTTAGGTTAGGTTAGGTTAGGTTAGGTTAGGTTAGGTTAGGTTAGGTTAGGTTAGGTTAGGTTCCCCCCCGATTTGTGCTGCCACCTTGCCGTGGTGGGGGGGCTTGAGTGCCTCAGTGATCCGTCGGGGCCATACCGGCCAGGGCCACCCATGCCGGGCGGGCCCGCGGGGAGAGGTGAGACTAAGAGCAGCGCTACCCTTTATAAAGTATCTATTGTTTTGTTTTGTTTCGTTTTGCTTTTGTTTATTTGATATACATTCTGTCTTTAGTTTCGTTCGTATTTGGTTCTCTTCTTGTTTTGTTTTTGTTTGTTTTCATATTGCTTTTCTATCATATATATCCTAATTTCGCCTTCTTTTTCCTGACGATTGTGGGAGTTATCAAACCAAAATGGAGAGTCGCAAGTTGAAAATTAGTCCCCGGGCGGGTCCCAGCTCGACTTTGTCAGCTGGGGAATCCCGCACCGTCGCTCCTTCGGGGGAGGCGGTCTGCCCCTCGTACTACGGGGGGGGCAAAACCTGCGCACAACCTGTTTCGGCAGTAGTTGAAGAGAAGAAGGCGGTAGTCGTGCAGAAGGCCTCAAGGAGTGGAATACCGCTCCTTCGTGACACCAAAGGCCGTGGTAGGAGCTCGTCAGAGAATATTCCGAACCCACAGACGGTAACGCAGTCTGTGGGCGAGGCCAAGAATGCGAATGCAAATACGAAAGAGGTTTTGAAGATGCAAGGACCTGCGAATATGGTCCTTAAGTTCGGATCGGCCCCAGGGGCCAAGGATGTGGGCAGTGTGCCTGTAGTACAGAAGGAGGGAGTAGGCTCGCAAGCTGAAAAACCAACCGCCGATAAGGCGAAGGCAAAACAGCCCATCGTCATTCTCGACGATGTGCTAATTGCGAAGGGTAAGGGCTCAATGGAGTCCCTCAAAGTAGATTTGGGTGCGGACACGGGTTCAGATGGCGGTCATGCCTCTGATACCTCTTTCATGTCCACCCAATCACTGACGGAAAAAGGGACCAAAAAGAAATCGACGAACAAGCGTCGCCGGAAGAGTCGATCCTCCGATCCGGATTCGGATGAGGCGGAGGCAAAGAAAATGCCACGTCCAGCCTCAAGCTGTGACGTCACGGAAGCAGGCCAGCCACGTGGTCGCGGTCGACCAGCGACCACTGGCAAATACGTAGGGCTGGCCAGGTCAAAGGAAAGACTGGTTGAGGCGGAGAAGGAATTGGTCTGGCTTCAAGCCGAGAAGGAGCTGGCTGCCAGCACTGTCAGCCTGTGCCGGTCCTTAACGCGCAGCCAGCACAGTCGCTCGAGGTCCTCTCTGGACCTCAGCCAAACCCCGGATGAGGACACAATCTCTCCAGCACAACTGCTGGAGCAAGTGAACAAGTGTGCCGACTACATAAGGGAGGTAGGACGCAAGTCCAAAAACATCAAGGGCGAACTCGTAGGCGGCATGAAAATTGCCGCCACGACAATCGTGGAAGCCGCGCAAGGACTTGCGTCCCTTACTGCGTCGGATGAGAACAGGCGTTTACAAGATGTAAACTCCCGACTAGAGGAGGTAAATGCCCGCCTCCAGTCAGAGATGGAAAAGATGCGCCAAGATATGGATAAGATGAAGGCAATGTTGCAGGAGGCCTTGGCGCATCAACATCAACCACATCAACCTCCCCAGGCCCTTGTGGCCCCAACGGAGGATGAGAAGCAGCAGTGGCTCAGGGAAGCGATGCTGCAATGCGGGGCTATGGTCAGTGCTCGCCTCGATGACCGCCTCCCACCTGCGCCAATCATACGTCCGCCACTTGCAGCGGACAGGGCGAGGAAGGCACTGCTGGAGAAGACCTCCGCTGAGGCACCAAAAGCACGAGCTGCTGCTTCAAGCGTGGCCCGTGCCTCGGCGGCCAACAAGGCTGCCACGTATGCCCGGGTAGCGGCGAAACCTGCACCTGGTGGGACTGGTGGGAGAACCCAACCAAAGGTCTCTGTGCCTGCTAGGGGTCCAGCGGTATCTAAGGTCTATGTACCAACTAAGGCCTCAGTGCCAACTAAGGCCCCGGTGCCAATCAGGCCGACTGCGCTTCGTAAGGCCTCTGTGCCAGCTGCGAAAGCTGTGACAGCAAGCAGAATCCCTGGCCCTAAAGCAAGCACCAGCAGGTTAATTGGTCGTCAAATTGCGCCTGCGGCGGAGAAGGAAGTTGCTCTTGAAGAGTATATGGATGTCGTGGAGGCGGAGGAACGTCCTCCCTCACCGCCACAAGCAACAACAGCTGATCTGGTGGAACCTGTGCCCAGCACCTCCGCTAATAACACAGAGGCGGTGATCCCTTCCTCTTCCTCCGAGAAGAGGAAGAAAAAGAAGAAGAAAAAGAAGAAGGCCAATATGGCGGCCAGGCGTGTCCCGGATGCCGAGCACGCAGTCGTCTCTACTGCTGCTCCCCTCATAGATGAGGGAGGATGGACCAGGGTCACCTACAGGAAGGCTGGAAGGCCACTGCGTGGCAGATCGCAGGGCCGGGATGAGAGAGGCCCACCCCAAAGGCATGACCGCAAGCCCCAGCCTCGGAAGCTGCGAGAGCCACGAACTCCAGTGGTGATACTGACGGTTCAACCAGACGGGGTGCAAAAGGGCCTCACACAAAGGGAGGTGATTGTCGAGGCCAAGAGGCATGTGGATCTGAAATCGCTCGAGATAAAGGGGGTCGTATTTAGGACTGCCGCGACGGGAGCGTGCAAAATGGAGCTGCCAGGGGTGAGCCAGGAGAAGGCGGACACCCTGGCAGCGAAGTTAAAGGAGGCACTGGATCCGGCACTTATAAGAGTGACCAGACCGTCAAAGACCGTCGAGCTGCGGATTACCGGGCTTGACGCGTCCGTGACCAAAGAGGAGGTTGCCGGTGCAATTGCCGAATATGGAGGTTGCGAGGAGGCCGCGGTAACATGTGGGGAGATCCAACGGGAGAACCCGCGCAGACCCGGTACAGCATGGGTCCGCTGCCCAATTATGGCAGCCAAGACAGTGACCAGAAACAACGAAATCACAATCGGCTGGTCACTGGCGCGGGTACATCTCCTCCCTGAGAGACCTCTCCAATGCTACCGATGCTTGGAGAGTGGACACGTCCGACCCTGTTGTCAGTCGGACGAAGACAGGAGCGCGCAGTGCTATCGCTGCGGCGAACCTGGCCACGTGGCCCGTTCTTGCCACGCCAAGCCGCACTGTACCGTGTGTGCGGCGGCGGGCAGACAGGCGGATCACCGTGGTGGGCGCAAGACATGCGCGCCCCCTAAGAAGAAGACGCCGGCTCCGGAGAACGCCTCCCAGCCCGCAAAAACCAGGCCCTCAGGTACAGAGGGCCAGGCCGTGATGGAAACGCAATCAGCCCAATAATGTATCACACCCAATTTCTACAAACTAATCTGAACCACTGCGCCAACGCCCAGAATCTACTCATGCAGAGTATGGCGCAGTGGGACATACATATTGGGTTGATTGCGGAACCGTATAGGGTTCCGGCGGGCGGAAACTGGGCTGCAGACCTGGACGAGAAGGTAGCAATCGTCACGAGACCAGCTAGTGGCGCGCCACCCATTAATGACGTGTCAAGAGGGCGCGGATGGGTGGCGATCTGCATAAAGGGGGTCCTTGTTGTCGCGGGCTATTTTTCTCCGAATAGCCCATTGGTCGACTTCGAGGACTACCTCAGTAGGGTCGGCGCAATAATCACGCAAAGAAGTCCGCGTCACGTGCTACTCGCTGGGGACCTCAACGCCAAGTCACAGGCGTGGGGGTCCTCAGAGAGAAACGCGCGGGGTGCGGAGATGGAAGGATGGCTGGTGACACAGGGACTAGTCGTAATAAACAGGGGCCACTCTCATACGTGCGTAAGGCGAGAAGGGGGATCAGTTGTAGATGTCACCTTCGCCAACCCCGAGCTCGCAGCACGAATCTCTAACTGGGCGGTGCAGGAAGACGTTGAGACCTTATCGGATCACCGATATGTCCGATTCGGTATCTCCGCCTTCCTGCCAAATCCGCGACCAATAAGACCTGGTCCTGGGGAGCCCCCGAGGTGGTCCCTGAAAAAACTAAACGTGGATACCGCCGAAGCAGCGGCCGAGATCGAGACTTGGGTCAACTCGACCCCACAACCGGATTTGACGGAAGAGGTGGACTGGCTGCGGGGTGCGCTCACACGTATCTGTGATGCGTCAATGCCAAGGCAACGTCCGGGCGCACCTCGAAGGAGTGTATATTGGTGGAATGACGAGGTGACCCGGATGCGAGCCGAGTGCCTCGCGGCCAGACGCCGACACCAGCGCATGAGACGCCGGCGGCGCCGCGACGTCGATGAGGAAGACCGTCTTTACGACATTTATCGGGGGAAGAAAGCGGACCTCTCAGCGGCAATCAGCCGGGCCAAAGAGGCCGCGCATGAGGAGTGGGTGGAGTCCTTAAATAACGATCCTTGGGGCAGACCGTACAAGGCGGTACGGCACAAACTGACGCCCTGGGCTCCACCCCTCACCACGGCAATGGACCCTCCGGACATCGAGAGGGTAGTGGAGGTGTTGTTCCCTGAGGCGGAAGACATACGTCCGCCTACAATGGCACCGCTGCAGGAGGAGTCTGAGGAAGCCGTCCCGACCATTACGGACGAGGAATTTAAATCGGCCCTGGACAAGGCTAGGACTGGCAATAAGGCCCCGGGCCTGGACGGAGTGCACGGCCGTGCCCTATCTGTCATCATGAACATCCTTGGTGACAGGACCCGCGCTGTTCTGGACAGATGTCTCAGAGTGGGCTACTTCCCCGACCACTGGAAAGTCGGGAAGTTAGTCCTGCTCCGGAAGCCGGGTCGGCCAGCTGACTCTCCGTCGGCCTATAGGCCCATTGTTCTGCTCGACGAGATGGGCAAGTTGTTTGAACGGGTTGTTGCTGCCCGTCTCGTCGATCACATGGAGTCGATAGGGCCGGACCTTTCAGAGGTCCAGTACGGGTTCAGGAGGGAACGATCCACCATTGACGCCATCCAAAGGGTAACAAAAATGGCTGATGAGGCGTCGTCGCAGGGCCAGGTGGTGCTGGCGGTGTCTCTTGACATCGCCAACGCCTTCAACACGCTTCCCTGGCCCTGCATCTTGGAGGCTCTCAAGTATCATCGATTCCCGAGGTACCTCAGAAATCTGGTGGGCAATTACCTGTCGGGACGGAAAATAAAGTACCCAACCCAGGAAGGGTGGGTCTCAAAGTCTATTTCTCGCGGTGTTCCACAGGGGTCGGTTCTAGGCCCACTCCTGTGGAACATCGGGTTTGATTGGGTCTTGCGTGGGAGTCTAATAAGAGGCGTCGCTGTCACGTGCTACGCCGATGACACTCTCGTCACAGCGCGTGGCAGCGACTTCAGGGACGCAGCCTTAAGAGCCACAGCGGGCGTGGCACATGTGGTCAGTCGCATCAGGGCTCTAGGCTTGAATGTGGAGTTGTCCAAGTCTGAGGCAGTGTTCTTCCATGGACCAAGGCGGACACCCCCCCACTCGCACATTGTTGTGGGTGGAGTTCAAATAGATGTGGGGAAGCACCTAAAATATCTGGGTCTTACACTCGACCCCCGCCTGTCCTTCGAGGAGCATTTCCTCAGGCTGACGCCAAAACTCATGGCGACGGCTGGCGCCCTCAGCAGTCTCCTCAGTAACGTTGGGGGACCAAATGTGGCGTGCCGGCGGCTATACGCCACTGCCATTAGGTCAATGGCCTTATACGGCGCGCCCATATGGGCTGGAAGATTGAGAAATCGGACGAGGGCACTGCTGAGGGCCCCTCAAAGGGTAATGGCAATTCGCCTGGTGCGCGGCTATCGCAGCGTCTCGCTCGAGGCGGCGTGCGTCCTTGCCGGCACCCCGCCATGGGAGCTAGACGCCAAAGTCCTCGCGACGGTTTATGCCCGTGTGTCGGAGGCCCGCGCGAGGGGCGAGCGTCCCATGGCGGACACAATCATGGCCTGGCGGACGCAGGAACAAGAACTACTCCTGCTGGAATGGAGCGAGGCGCTGCGCGGGCCGTCGGCTGGCAGAGCAGTAATTGAGGCCATCAGGCCCGTGTTGAAAGAGTGGGTCACGAGGCGGCACGGAGTTTTGACTTACCAACTAACGCAGGTCCTCTCGAACAAGGGATGTTTCGGGAGGTACCTGCATTTGGTGGCAGGTAGGGAGCCAGCTCCTAACTGCCACCACTGTGCCGCCTCGGTGGACGATAGTCGCCACACATTAGAGGACTGTTCGGGTTGGACAAACGAGCGCGCGGCTTTGGTCGCGAGTGTAGGGACTGACCTCTCGCTGCCAACTCTGGTGGCGAAGATGGTCAGCAGCAAAAGCGCATGGGAAGCAGTGGCCGCATTCGCCTTCAACGTAATGCGTGCCAAGGAAGACAGCGAAAGGGAGCGCGAAAGGGCCCCTGAAGCGCACCCGATGAGACGGGCGCGCACAGGGCGCAGGCGCTTAGCCCACACGCGGAACATACCGCCATAACGGGAGTCTCCGGGCGAGTGATTTGGGGAAATCGCTCGCCCATTGGAGAGGAGACCCCGGGCCGGTTGGTGCCATGCCAGGTGTACCGGGCATGGTACCAAGGAGCAACATTTGCTCCTAGGAAGGATGCTCTGTGTAGAGCCAAGTTGGAAAGGGGTGGAACGGTTCTGTCTGTTCCCCCCTCAGCGCACACTGCCCCCGTGGAGACACTGTTGGGACCCATGGGGCAGCTAGCGCGGGACGGTACACCCCGGGATGTTTAGTGGGTATGCCTCCGTCTCTTCTTTACAAAGGGCGGAGGAGACTCCCACACTCCCCCACCGGCCATCCCCAGGCTGGCGGGGGGTCCATAAAGGATTTTACCCGGGCAAAAAAAAAAAAAAAAAAAAAAAAAAAAAGGTTAGGTTAGGTTAGGTTAGGTTAGGTTAGGTTAGGTTTTGCTCAGGATGCCGCTACTGCCCGGGGTGGGGCTGCTCTGCTACGCAGACGACACCCTCATCACGGCCAGGGGCGGCACCTTCGCCGAGGCGGCGAGGAGAGCAACGGTCGCGACGTCGCTGGCTGCGGACCGGATCGGCCTGCTGGGCCTGAGGGTCTCCCTCCCGAAGACGGAGGCCCTCCTCCTCCACGGGCCACGCCGGGGTCCCCCTCGCGGTGCGAGCATCACCGTGGGGGGGACGGTGATAGAGCTGCGGGCCCAGATGAAGTATCTGGGCCTGCACCTGGACGGTCGGTGGAGCTTCGGGGCCCACTTCCAACAGATGGCCCCGAGGCTCATACGGTCGGCCGCCGCCCTGGGCAGGCTGCTGCCCAACGTCGGCGGCCCGGGCTCCGTCTGCAGGCGCCTGTACTCCGGCATCATCCGGAGTATGGCCCTGTACGGAGCCCCCGTCTGGGTCGGAGCCCTCACCGCTCGCAACAGGGCCCTTCTGCGGAGGCCGCAGAGGGTCATAGCGGTGAGGGCGATCCGGGCTTACCGCACGGTGTCGTGGACGGCTGCCACGCTGCTCGCCGGGGACCCACCCTGGGAGCTCCAGGCGGAGGTGCTGGCGGCCGTCTACAGGTACCGTGCGGCACGGAGGGAGGAGGGAGCGCTGCCCCTCCTCGACGGTGGTGGTGCAAGGCGGGTCAGGGACAGAGCGCGAGAGGCCCTGATCCGCCACTGGGAGGAGGATTTGGGGTCCCCAGCCGCCGGGCTGGCGACGGTGGAGGCGGTCCGCCCCCACCTAGATCGCTGGCTGTCTCGGCGGCACGGGACCCTAACCTACAGGTTGGTGCAGGTGCTTACCGGGCATGGCTGCTTCGGTAAGTACCTGCATCAAATCGCGGGCCGGGAGCCGACGCCGGTCTGCCACGAGTGTGGTGCGCCAGTCGACACGGCGCGCCACACGGTGGAGGAGTGTGCCGCCTGGGTGACCGAGAGGCGGGCCCTGGCGGCACAGGTCGGAGGAGACCTCTCGCTGTCGAGCCTTATCGGACGGATGCTCGACAGCGAGGAGGGGTGGGAAGCAATGGCCTCCTTCTGCGAGGACGTCATGTCGCAGAAGGAGGCCGCGGAGCGGGTCAGGGAGGAGGACGTCCTGGCCGACCCGCGCCGCAGACGGAGGCCGGGGAGGAGGAGGCGACTGTACGCCCACCTCCTTCCCCCGCCATAGAGGCCGGTGGTGGGCCGGGGGACCCGCCACCGACGAAAGCCTCGATGACTGAGGGCGTCCCAGTGTACCGGGACGCCCTCTCCGATAGTCGCTTGCCCGCGTAGCGGGCACCTCGTCGGGGCGTCAACGTCGACTGCGCTCGCGCGAACCGTTGGCGCCCCAAGCGTGCCGTGTGAGGGTATACCGCTGGGGTTTTAGTGGGTATACGGGTTCTGTCCCGGGAGTCCCACATAATCACCGACCTCACCCCCGGGGGGCGGTGGTATGCGTAATGCATTTCCCCAGCGAAACCAAAAAAAAAAAAAAAAAAAAAAAAAAAGGTTAGGTTAGGTTAGGTTAGGTTAGGTTAGGTTCCCCCCCGATTTGTGCTGCCACCTTGCCGTGGTGGGGGGGCTTGAGTGCCTCAAGGATCCGTGGGGCCATACCGGCCAGGGCCTCCCATGCCGGGCGGGCCCACGGGGAGAGGTGAGACTAAGAGCAGCGCTACCTTTTATAAAGTATATATTGTTTGTTTTATTTTCGTTTGTTTTGGTTTTATCGTTGTATATATTCTGTCTTTTGGTTTTGTTTTGTTTTTGGTTGTCTTCTTGGTTTTGTTTTTGGTTTCTTTTAATTTTTCTGTTCTATCATATTTATCTCTGTTTCGCCTTCGTTTTTCATGACGTTTGGAAGGGAGTATCAAATTATGGAAAGACGCGAATTTGAAAATAGTCCCCGGGCGGGTCCCAGCTCGACTTTGTCAGCTGGGGAATCCCGTACTGTCGCTCCTTCGGGGGTGGCAGTCTGCCCCTCGTACTACGGGGGGGGCACAAATCGCGAAACTACCGCAAAGGGTAGAGTGGACGGAGTTAGAGCCGAAACGGCGAAACTACAGGGATGTGTGGCCGGTACTGACGGCGGAGTAAGGACGAAGGAGGGGAGCCAAACACCTGCACCCCCCCTTAGGGATGATAAGGGTCGATTCTGTTCGCCCCGACCCGGTTCGGAGTGCTCGAACAAGAGCACAGGGTCAAAGACAGGGAAGGAGAGAGCCCCAGTTGTGGTCCTCGAGGACTTTCGGCGCCCGTGTGCGCGAAAGACCCTCGATAACATCGAAGAGATTGAGGAGATGTTGGGCGGAGAAGTGTCCGATCTGGACTCCGACGATTATATGTCGGGGTCAGAGTGTAGCGTAGGGCCTATACGGAGAGCCGGCAGTAAGCGTCGTCTGGACGCCGACGACGACGAGGCTGCCGAGGCCGTAGAAAAGGTCCCGCGAGTGGAAGAGGCCCCAAGAGGCCGAGGACGGCCCCCCACTACCGGCAAACATGTCGGTAAGTGGCAGGCCAAGAAAGAGGCAAAGGAGGCTGCCAGACGGGCGGCCCTTACACCGGAGCAGAGGTGGGCGGAGGACGAGGCCGAACGCAGGGAGCGTGAGGCCGAGGCCGCCGGCTACAACGAGCCCGCACTCAGATTACATCGGAATGCGGTTGACCTTGCTGGGGTCCAGCTCGACAGGAGAGTGGCAGAAGAGGTGGCCAACATCAGGAGGATTGCGGCCACCTCCAAAAACCTGAAAGGAGGGTGCATAAAGACCCTCAAGGATGCGGCAAACTTCCTAGAGGAAGCCACGGACGTGCTTACGAGGCGGTCCGAATCGGAGGAGGTGGCCATGCTCCGGGCCAAGAACAATAGGCTGGAGCATCAGCAGCGGGACGTCGAGCGCGAGTACGCCGACACCCGCCGTGAAAATAATGATCTCAAGGCAGAGATTAGGGGTCTCAAGGACCGCCTGACGGCCCTGGAGAGACAGCGGCAACCTGCCGCACCAGTAGAGAGAGCCCCCTCGGGCGCAACGGACCTCCAACAAATGGAGTCCCGAATAATGGCGAGAATCAGTGCCTTATTCGCGGGGATACAGACCCGGTTGCTGCCCGAGGAGAGGGTGCGCCCGCCCCTAGCGGCGGACAAACGGAAAGAGACGGCGTCTGCCCAGCCTGCAACCACGGCCCAGCCTGCGTTCAGGTTCAGCAAATACGCAGACGAGTGGAACACGTCGGATGAGTGGCGCGATAGTCAGGGCCTACCGCGTGTTCCACAGGAGCAGAGGGCTGCCCTCCGGAGGCACCTCGCGGCCCAAAGAGGGGAAGCCGTTGTCGAGGAGACCCCGGCCGCAACAACAGAAACGGCACCGGTCGTCGCCTCAACATCTAGTGCGGCTCCGACAACGGCTCAGGGAAAAGAGAAGGCCAAAAAGGGTCCCAAAAGGCCCAAGAAGAGCCTAGCCACAAGGCGTGAAGACACGGAGAGGGCGGAGGTTGCCTCCGCCCCCGCAAGGGCAGGTTCTGACCCTGCCCCCACCAGGAACGAAGGATGGCAGGTAGTTGGGCGCCGCAAGGCCCCCAAGCCCAAGCCCACGCCAGCGCCCAAGAAGGGCAAAAAGAGGAAAAAGCGGAAGGGCCCACGACTTCAGGAGCCCCGCTGCGCAGCAGTTGTGCTCACGCTGCAGCCCTCTGCCGAGGAGAACGGCGTCACTTATGAGGAGGTGATCGCCAAGGCCAAGCAACAACTAAGCTGGCCCGGGATTGAACTGCCGTGGGTGGACATTAGGCCCACGGCAGCTGGCGGTCGTAAAATCTTGCTCCCGGGCAAGGAGAGCGGCCCTAAGGCGGGTATCCTTGCCCAAAGGCTAAAGGAGGTACTGGACCCGGGAGGAGTAATGGTCAGCCAGCCAGTGAGGTCCACTGAGCTGCGCGTGACCAACCTGGACGACTCCGTCTCCAGGGAGGAGCTCGTGGCCGCAATCGCCGAGGCTGGCAAGTGCGAGCCGACACAAGTAAGGTGCGGAGATATCCGCCGTAGGCCCAGAGGCATGGGTACGGCGTGGGCGAAGTGCCCGGTGACCGCGGCCAAGGTCCTGAGAAGGAGCCAACGGCTGATCATCGGGGGCGCTTCCGCCAAGGTGGAGATCCTAGGGGGCAGGGCACTGCAGTGCTTCCGCTGCCACGAGGTGGGGCACACAAAGGCCCTCTGCCCCTCGGACCAAGACCGCAGCGACCGGTGTTACCGCTGCGGTAGAGCAGGGCACATAGCCGCCGACTGCCGAGCCACACCGCACTGCTTTGCATGTGCGACGGCGAAGCGACCGGCGGACCACATCCACGGCCGGGGACGCTGCAAAGCTCGTCGCACTCTGCGGCGAGCCCCTGGCCTGGATGCTCCCGTGCAGCGGAGCACGGCGGTAGACCGGATGGACACATAGCACTCCGTGTCCATCCGGTGGGGCTTAGACACGGGCTTTGGGAGGCCCGCTCCCCTGCGTAGTGAGGATGGCGACGGCAGCAGCACGCCATCGGCTCCGGCCGTGCAAGTAAGCGCCCTTCAAGGGCGCACAACAGCGTACGAGGTCGTCGGACCCGCCTACAGCGATGCGTGGAGAAGCATGTACCCACAAGTCGCATGGGCAAGTGAAGTAAACGTGGTTAGGTTTTAGTGGGTACACCGGTCGCAACTCACCATCTTCTCGCGGCCGGGACTCCCACATACCCCAGCCCCATCCCAGGCTGGGGACCTATAAAAGGTTTCCCCCACGATAAAAAAAAAAAAAAAAAAAAAAAAAAAAAAAAAAAAAAAAAAAAAAAAAAAAAAAAAAAAAAAAAAAAAAAAAAAAAAAAAAAAAAAAAAAAAAAGGTTAGGTTAGGTTAGGTTAGGTTAGGTTAGGTTAGGTTCTGGACGGCTGCGGTGCGCCGGTGTCCTCTGGTTGGCGCCGGCCCGAGGGCTGACGGGCCTCCTTCTGCGGGGCCGATGTCGCAGAAGGGGGCAGCGGGGCGGGTCGCAAGGGAGGGAGCTCCGGGTGACCCGCGCCGCGGACGGAGGTGGGGGTGGAGGGGGGTTCGTGACGATGCGGGCCCCTTCTGCCCTCGCCTAGGAGGCCGGTGGTGGTTCGGGGGAGCCACCACCGACGAAAGCCTCGATGACTGAGGGCGTCCCAGTATACCGGGGCGCCCTCTCTGATAGTCGTTTGCCCGCGTTGCGGGCACCACGCCGGGGCGTCACAGTAGAATGCGTTTACGCGAACTTGTGGCGCCCCAAGCGCGTCGTGTGAGGGTATGCCGCTGGGGTTTTAGTGGGTAAACGACTCTTGGGTAGACGACCCTTGTCGGAGTCCCACATAATCACCGACCTTTCCCCCGGGGTGCGGTGGTATGCATAAAGCATTTCCCCAGCGAAACCAAAAAAAAAAAAAAAAAAAAAAGGTTAGGTTAGGTTAGGTTAGGTTAGGTTTTTTTTTTTTTTTTTTTTTTTTTTTTTTTTTTCTTTTGCTACCCTATCTCTGTCGTGTACACAGAGCTTTTACATGCTAAAATCTACTCTTCCATTCCAGTTCTCGCATTTCATGCCTCTCGTACTTTCATACCGCATACTACACATCCATCCATCTCCATTCACACTTCCGGTTGGGATTTCCGGTCCCTACTTTTTATGTCCTATTTTATTTCTATCTAATCTATTCTAAATATTTTATCATTTTCATGTTTTTCTGCTTTATGCCTTCAATTTATTTTGGCCTCGTTTCTACCACGTTTCGTGCCTCTTTACTTTGTTAGGAGGGGAGGGGGAATAACTGTATATTTGTCCTTTATTTAATAGAAAACATTTTTTTTTTTTTTTTTTTTTTTTTTTTTACTTATCCTATACTTATTCTACCATTATATTATAAAACTTATGACTATTTATTTATATTTCTATCTTATTTAACTATGTATATACATTCTATATTTTTGAAAAATGTAGTTGTACATAACCTCTAATGATCGTTTGTTTTATTTCTGTTTATTACTTTTTGTGCTGTTTTTTTGCAGAAGTCTATAAATTTATTTCTATGTTTACTTGCCATTATACTTTTAATATTTTCCATCTCAACCTCTACACCTGTTTCCGCCTCAAAGTTGAGTCGGTCGGTCCCGTACATAGGGCAGTCCACCAGTATGTGCGGGACCGACTCCACCCTTCCCTCGTCGCAAATGCACGACGGGCTCCCCTTACACCTGAAGCGATTCAGGTATTCTGAGAACCCGCCGTGTCCTGTCAGGATCTGCGTCGTTATTGCCTCTTTTTTCATTTTTCCGATTATTTTGTACGCCTCCACCGCGTCTGGGAGGAACAGCTTGGTGACGGCTGCAGTGGACCCTGACTTGTACCGCTCATTCCACTCGTCAAGGGTGGCCCTACGAAGGCAGCCCTTGACGAATGAGATGGGGCACTTGTCATAGTCCGGTCTTGTTTTGGTTATGGTAGCGGCCTCCTTTGCCAGTTGATCTGCACGTTCGTTCCCTTCCATCCCCACGTGCGATTTTATCCAGGACAAACAGACCGATTTGCCCTGGTGAGATGCTGTGTTCATATGGTCTCTACATAGTGTTGCTAGGGGATGGAGGGAGACTTGATCCTTAACTGTCTGGAGTGCCGCTAGCGAATCACTGTAGATAGTGCAGCGCTCTGCCGTCACCTTCGTAACGTGCTCCACCGCCACACACACCGCCAAGAGCTCTGCCTGGTACACAGTACAGTGATCCGACAACGCCAGCTTGAGGGTACGTGTTTCAGTCCGATTGTGCCAAATGGACAATGCGGCCCCAACACGTCCCCCAATCTTGCTACCGTCTGTGAATATTTCCACAGGCGGTTTCACACTGGCGTCGTACTGTTCCTGCGTAGACAGGCTTCCCAGCTCTATGTCGATATGTGTGGCAGGGTGGGGGAGGTCCATGGCCGAGGTCTTACCCTCTATCTCCCTGTCACCTAACACTGGCAGTGGCACCCCCCTCTTGGCCTCGTACAGTGACGCGGCTTCGCGTATGCGGAGGTCAAGGGGGAGTATCCCTGCCAGTATCAGGGCGGAGTTCAGGGAGACTGTGCGGTATCCTTTGCAGATTTTTTGTGCCATCCCTCTCTGCACGTTATTCAGCTGTTTCCTTATCCCCAGTTTGTTGGCTGCCGGTGCCCACGCGCTGGCTGCGTACATAATAATCGGCTCTATAACGGCCGTGTAAATGGTCTTAATTATTTCGGGGTTTAGGCCCCAACTGACCTTGGCCGTCCTGCTCAGTTGGTTGTATACGCCCAAGGCCTTTTTGCACTGGGCGGTCACGTGCTGATTGAAGGTCAACCCGCTGTCGATGATGACACCCAGGATCTTCATCTGTTTCACCATCTGAAGTGCCACTCCGCCCATGCCCAGGCGTGGGGTGTCGTACTTAAGTTTTCTGGTGATGATCATACCACAGGTCTTGTGTGGCGCGAACCTTAACTTGTTTCCGACCCCCCATTCCCGGACACGGTCTAGTGTGACATTGGCTACGCGCTCGATGTCCAATGCGGTGTCCCCATCGAAAGCGAGTATGATATCATCCGCGAAGGCCTGGACATATACACCGTCTCTTTCCAGGGCCGTCAGTAGAGGGTTCAACAGGAGGTTCCATAAAATGGGGCCCCCTATTGAGCCCTGTACGCAGCCCTTGCTTGTGCTCCTGGTACACTCCGCTCCGGCATATCTGACTCCCACGCTCCGGTCCTCCAGATAGCTACCGATGACCCTCCTCAGATTCCCGGGGCACTTCTCTTCCGCCAGTCTGACCTTTATCATCGGCCACCAAGCGCTGTCAAAGGCTCCCTCTATATCCAATGAAATTAGCACTATCAGTTTTTTTTTTTTTTTTTTTTTTTTTTTTTTTTTTTTTTTTTTTTTTTTTTTTTTTTTTTTTTTTTTTGTTGTTGAGCTTAACTCTGATGTGTTTCATCAGAGTATAGAGGGAGTCCTCTGTGCTTCTCTGTGGGAGGTTAGGTTAGGTTAGGTTAGGTTAGGTTAGGTTAGGTTAGGTTAGGTTAGGTTGGTCCCCCTCGACTGTGCTGCCACCTTGCTGTGGTGAGGGGGCTTGAGTGCCTCAATGATCCGTGGGGCCATACCGGCCAGGGCCTCCCATGCCGGGCGGGCCCACGGGGAGAGGTGAGACGAAGAGCGGCACCCAGCGTCGTGGCGGGTTGCGGCTCCGGGGACTCCTCTGTCCTCAGAGCTGCCTTGCGAGTCGTAAACCGCTGCGGCGCACCATGAGGTCCTCGGGTTGGCGCTCAACTTAGTTGGCCGTCAAACCGAGTCCTCACTCAACGCCCTTGGGTTGTCGAAAACCCGAGGGCTGACGGGCCTCCTTCTGCGGGGCCGATGTCGCAGAAGGGGGCAGCGGGGCGGGTCGCCAGGGAGGGAGCTCCGGGTGACCCGCGCCGCGGACGGAGGCAGGGGTGGAGGGTGGTTCGTGACGGTGCGGGCCCCTTCTGCCCTCGCCTAGGAGGCCGGTGGTGGTTCGGGGGAGCCACCACCGACGAAAGCCTCGATGACTGAGGGCGTCCCAGTGTACCGGGACGCCCTCCCTGCGGGCACCACGCTGGGGCGTCACAGTAGAATGCGTTTACGCGAACTTGTGGCGCCCCAAGCGCGTCGTGTGTGGGTATGCCGCTGGGGTTTTAGTGGGTAAACGACTGGGTAGACGACCCTTGTCGGAGTCCCACATAATCACCGACCTTTCCCCCGGGGTGCGGTGGTATGCATAAAGCATTTCCCCAGCGAAAAAAAAAAAAAAAAAAAAAAAAAAGGTTAGGTTAGGTTAGGTTAGGTTAGGTTAGGTTAGGTTAGGTTAGGTTAGGTTAGGTTAGGTTAGGTTAGGTTAGGTTAGGTTAGGTTAGGTTAGGTTGCCCCCTCGACTGTGCTGCCACCTTGCTGTGGTGAGGGGGCTTGAGTGCCTCAATGATCCGTGGGGCCATACCGGCCAGGGCCTCCCATGCCGGGCGGGCCCACGGGGAGAGGTGAGACGAAGAGCGGCACCCAGCGTCGTGGCGGGTTGCGGCTCCGGGGACTCCTCTGTCCTCAGAGCTGCCTTGGGAGTCGTAAACCGCTGCGGCGCACCATGAGGTCCTCGGGTTGGCGCTCAACTTAGTTGGCCGTCAAACCGAGTCCTCACTCAACGTCCTCGGGTGGGCGCCGGCCGAGGGCTGACGCACCTCCTCTGCGGGGCCGTATGCCGCAGAAGGGGGCTGCGGGACGGATCGCCGGTGCGCTGCGGTAGATTGGGGCTGCGGGGACTTGGGTGGATGGGGACCCTGTCCCCAGTGTCTCGCTGCGAGCCCTGGACGGGGGCTCCGGGGACCTGGGTTGACGGTGGACCCTGTCCTAAGGGTTTCCCTGCGGGCCCTGGACGGCTGCGGTGCGCCGGTGTCCTCTGGTTGGCGCCGGCCCGAGGGCTGACGGGCCTCCTTCTGCGGGGCCGATGTCGCAGAAGGGGGCAGCGGGGCGGGTCACAAGGGGGGGAGCTCCGGGTGACCCGCGCCGCGGACGGAGGCGGGGGTGGAGGGGGGTCCGTGACGATGTGGGCCCCTTCTGCCCTCGCCTAGGAGGCCGGTGGTGGTTCGGGGGAGCCACCACCGACGAAAGCCTCGATGACTGAGGGCGTCCCAGTATACCGGGACGCCCTCTCTGATAGTCGCTTGCCCGCGTTGCGGGCACCACGCCGGGGCGTCACAGTAGAATGCGTTTACGCGAACTTGTGGCGCCCCAAGCGCGTCGTGTGAGGGTATGCCGCTGGGGTTTTAGTGGGTAAACGACTCTTGGGTAGACGACCCTTGTCGGAGTCCCACATAATCACCGACCTTTCCCCCGGGGTGCGGTGGTATGCATAAAGCATTTCCCCAGCGAAACCAAAAAAAAAAAAAAAAAAAAAAAAAAGGTTAGGTTAGGTTAGGTTAGGTTAGGTTAGGTTAGGTTAGGTTAGGTTAGGTTAGGTTAGGTTAGGTTGTCCTCGGGTGGGCGCCGGCCGAGGGCTGACGCACCTCCTCTGCGGGGCCGTATGCCGCAGAAGGGGGCTGCGGGACGGATCGCCGGTGCGCTGCGGTAGATTGGGGCTGCGGGGACTTGGGTGGATGGGGACCCTGTCCCCAGTGTCTCGCTGCGAGCCCTGGACGGGGGCTCCGGGGACCTGGGTTGACGGTGGACCCTGTCCTAAGGGTTTCCCTGCGGGCCCTGGACGGCTGCGGTGCGCCGGTGTCCTCTGGTTGGCGCCGGCCCGAGGGCTGACGGGCCTCCTTCTGCGGGGCCGATGTCGCAGAAGGGGGCAGCGGGGCGGGTCACAAGGGAGGGAGCTCCGGGTGACCCGCGCCGCGGACGGAGGCGGGGGTGGAGGGGGGTCCGTGACGATGTGGGCCCCTTCTGCCCTCGCCTAGGAGGCCGGTGGTGGTTCGGGGGAGCCACCACCGACGAAAGCCTCGATGACTGAGGGCGTCCCAGTATACCGGGACGCCCTCTCTGATAGTCGCTTGCCCGCGTTGCGGGCACCACGCCGGGGCGTCACAGTAGAATGCGTTTACGCGAACTTGTGGCGCCCCAAGCGCGTCGTGTGAGGGTATGCCGCTGGGGTTTTAGTGGGTAAACGACTCTTGGGTAGACGACCCTTGTCGGAGTCCCACATAATCACCGACCTTTCCCCCGGGGTGCGGTGGTATGCATAAAGCATTTCCCCAGCGAAACCAAAAAAAAAAAAAAAAAAAAAAAAGGTTAGGTTAGGTTAGGTTAGGTTAGGTTAGGTTAGGTTAGGTTAGGTTAGGTTAGGTTAGGTTAGGTTAGGTTCCCCCCCGATTTGTGCTGCCACCTTGCCGTGGTGGGGGGGCTTGAGTGCCTCAAGGATCCGTCGGGGCCATACCGGCCAGGGTCACCCATGCCGGGCGGGCCCGCGGGGAGAGGTGAGACTAAGAGCAGCGCTACCTTTTATATCGTATTTATTGTTTGTTTTAATTTGGTTTTGTTTTGTTTATTTTGATATATATTCTGTCTTTGGTTTGTTTCTTTTGGTTGTTGTCTTCGTTTTGTTTTGTTTTATTGTTTTATTCTATCCTGTCTTATTTATTTTCTTCGCCTTCTATTTTCCGGACGTTATGGTGGAGCAAAAAAGTATGATGGAACACGCAAGCTCAAAATGTGGTCCCCGGGCAGGTCCCAGTTCGCCGGTGGCGGCTGGGGAATCCTGCACCCCTGCGCCTAACAGCGCGGGGGTCTGCCCTCCGTACTACGGGGTGGGCAAAAGCTGCGTCTCATCTGCTGCTTCGGCGGTGGATGCTGTGGAGAGAAGTAGGGCCAGCGTGCCGCAATCACAAGACGGAGTAGCCGGTACTGACGGCGGAGTTAAGGAAAAGGCGTCAAGGGTGGCAAAAACATCTGCCCCCTTGCGTGACGGTAAGGGGCGTTTCAGTTCGTCCCGATCGTCCTCGCCATACCCGGCCTTGAGGCCGAGGGAGGAGACGGCGAAACAGCCGGTAGTTGTGCTGGAGGACTGCATGAGGCCAGTTTCACCACGCTGTGTGAGCCGCATGCGGGATCTGGAGCGCGAGCTCGGGCTCGAGATGTCGGAGGAGGAGTTTGTCGACTCGGACGACTACATGTCCGGGTCGGAGATTGAAGGTGGTCCGCTGCGGAGGGCCGGCAGCAAGCGTCGTCTGGACGTCGACGACGACGCTGCTGTCGAGGCCGCAGAAAAGGTCGCCAGGATAGAGGTGGTCCCGAGGGAGGGGAGGGCCAAGAAGGCCACTGCGAGAAAAGAGGATGTTCCCGGGGGTGAGGACCAGCGCGAGCTGCGTATTGCGTCCCCCTCGGATGAGCCCTCATATCGGTATGATCGCGACCCGGACGAGCTGGTGGGTCACGATCTCGACAGGCGGATTAAGGAGGAGGTGTTCAACCTGCGGAAGGTCGCCACCACCTCGAAGAATCTGAAGGGAGGCTACGTCCGGATGCTGAAGGACGCGGCCACCTTCCTGGAGGGGGCAACGGACGTGCTTGCAAGACGGTCCGCCACTGAGGAGTCGGCCAGGCTGCGGTCCGAAAATCGGAAGCAGGCGCGGCAGATGGCCGATCTCCAAAGAGAGTATGGTGACGTCCGGAGGGAGCTCGGGGACGTCAAGAGTGAGTTGGAGAAGTTAAAGGAGCAGCTTAGGGAGAGATCCTCCAGCTCCTCCGGAGCGTCTACCCGGCCTCTAGTTCTGGAGGTGCCGGAGGTGCGCAGGGCAAGGACACCGTTGGAGCCTGCTGCTGAGGCCGCCCTCAAGGCCATCCGCCTCAGCAGCAAGTACGCCAATGAGCACAACACGGCGGATGAGTTCCGAGACAAGATCGGGCTCCCTAGGGTGCCCCCGGAGCTCAAAGCCCTCATGTTCCCTCCTTTAGAGGGAGAGACGCAGCCGACCCCGGTGGTCCCGGCTAAGAGCACCGCCTCCGTGGAGGTGCAAACAGAGGGAGACGAGCCTCCTACCGCGAGGACGAAGAAAAGGGCCAAGCCGGCAAAACCGAAGACTGGTTCCGCCCCGGTCGCAACAACACCTGCGGCCCCGGCCCCGGCCCTCTCCAAATCCCAGCGGAGGAGGCAGAGAAAGAAGAGCCGCCTTGCGGCGAAGAGAGCGCCGGACGCAGAGCGCACGGAGGTCGCCCCCGCCCCTGCCCCGGCCCCTGCCCGGGAGGCATGGAATGTAGTGGTCCGGAAAGGGGCCATCAAGAAGAAGGTGTCGCAGCCTCCTCAGGCAAAACCCGTCAGCAGACAGCCACCGACACAGCGAAAGCCCACAGCCTCGCGGCTGCGGGCCCCACGCACATCGGCGGTTGTCCTCACACTGCTGCCGGGCGCAGCCGAGGAGAATCTGCACTACGGAAAGGTCCTGAGCAAGACCAGGGCCCTAATCCCGATGGAGGAATTCGTGCAGCTGAAGCCGAAATTCAGAGAGGCCGCCACGGGGGCACTTGTCATTGAGGTGCCCGACGCGGAGAAGGCGGATGACTTAGCCTCCAAATTTAAGGAGGCGTTTGGGCCGGAGATCCTCCGGGTGGCGCGGCCAGTCAAGTCGACTGAGCTGCGCCTCCACGGGTTGGACCCATCAGTGGCAGAGGAGGAGGTCGTGGCGGCCATCGCAAGCACCGGCGCGTGTGATGCGGCGGCCGTCAAATGCGGCGCCATCAGGAGAGCGAGCCGGTCGGGCCTGGGCACTGTGTGGGTGCGCTGCCCGATTGCGGCCGCCAAAAAGATCGGTCGTGAACGCCTGATGATCGGCTGGTCGGCGGTAAGGGTGGAGGTCCTCCGACAGCGGCCCCGAATGTGCTTCCGGTGCCTTGAAACCGGACACTTAGGGGCCTGCTGCACGTCCGACAAG
Source organism: Clostera curtula (assembly GCA_905475355.2). Lineage (NCBI taxonomy): Eukaryota > Metazoa > Arthropoda > Insecta > Lepidoptera > Notodontidae > Clostera > Clostera curtula. Next base: position 19,177,130 of record FR997803.1, read on the forward strand.
GACAGGAGGGACCTATGCTATAGGTGCGGGGAAGGAGGGCACAAAGCCGCCGACTGCAGTGCGAAGGTGCGCTGTGCTGTCTGCGCGGACCAGGGTCGGGACGCTAACCACAGGTGTGGTCGCATTAGCTGTCTCGGGCCTAAGAGACGCAAGCCGCCCAATCAGGTGGCTGCGCGGGACCGGATGGACGTGTAGTCTGTCCGGCTCCCGAGAAGGGACCCGTTCTGCCCGGGTCAAGTTAGGGCTGATGCGCAGTTCGCGCACGTAGGGTCGCGGCCGATTCAAAGGCCAAACCAGGTGGTGGAGGCAGTGGAGATCTATTGGGCCCACAGCTCCCCACTAGGAAGAGATGTTCGATGGGTTTTTAGTGGGTAGGCAGGGTGCACGAACATCAGTGCGCCCTGGAGTCCCACATATCCCGGTCGCCTTCCAGCTCAGACCGGGAACCCGTAAGTAGGGTTTTCCCATCGTTAAAAAAAAAAAAAAAAAAAAAGGTTAGGTTAGGTTAGGTTAGGTTAGGTTAGGTTAGGTTAGGTTAGGTTAGGTTAGGTTCCCCCCCGATTTGTGCTGCCACCTTGCCGTGGTGGGGGGGCTTGAGTGCCTCAATGATCCGTGGGGCCATACCGGCCAGGGCCTCCCATGCCGGGCGGGCCCACGGGGAGAGGTGAGACGAAGAGCAGCGCTACCTTTTATAACTTATATATTGTTTTATTTTGGTTTTGTTTGTTTTTGTTTTGGTTTCGTATATATTTCTGTCTTTTGGTTGTTTTGTTTTCGTTTGTCTTCTTCGTTTTGTTTTGTTGGTTTTATTGTTCTCTTTCCTATTATATTTATCACCTTTCTTCTTCGTTTTTCACGATGTTGTGTGGGAGAAAGCAAATATGGAGATACGCCCTGAGAAAAAATGTGGTCCCCGGGCGGGTCCCAGTTCGCCGGTGGCGGCTGGGGAATCCCGCGGCGTCGCGCCTAACAGTGCGGCGTCCTGCCCCTCGTACTACGGGGGGGGCAATCAGAGCGTCTCATCCGTTGCTTCGGCGATGGATGTTGTTGGGAGTAGACGGGCCAGCGTGCCGCAATCACAAGACGGAGTAGCCGGTACTGACGGCGGAGTTAAGGAGAAGGCGACAGGGGTGGCGAAAACATCTGCCCCCTTGCGTGACGGTAAGGGGCGTTTCAGTTCGTCCCGATCGTCCTCGCCATACCCGGCCTTGAGGCCGAGGGAGGAGACGGCGAAACAGCCGGTAGTTGTGTTGGAGGATTGTCTGCGGCCAGCGTCACCACGCGTTGACTTCCTCAAGGCAATTGAGACAGACTTTGGCGTTGACCTTGGTCTCTCCGACGAGGAGTATCTCGACTCGGACGACGTCATGTCCGGGTCTGAGGATGGCGGGGGCCCGCTGCGGAGAGCCGGCAGCAAGCGTCGTCTGGACATCGACGACGACGCTGCTGTCGAGGCCGCGGAAAAGGTCCCCAGGATTGAGGTGCGCTCCAAAGAGGGGAAGGCCAAAAAGGCCACCAAGGAGAGGAAGGAGGATGTGCCCGAGGGTGAGGACCAGCGTAAACCGCGCGATGAGTCCCCCTCGGATGAGCCCTCCTTCCGATACGATCGCGACCCGGAAGAGCTGGTGGGTCACGATCTACAGAGGAGGATCAGAGAGGAGGTGAATAATCTGCGGAAGGTCGCCTCCAGCTCGAAAAACCTCAAGGGAGGCTTCGTCCGAAAGCTCAAGGACGCGGCCACCTTCTTGGAGGGGGCAACGGACGTCCTACAAAGGCGGTCCGCCACGGAGGAGTCGGCCATGCTGCGCGCCGAGAATCGGAGGCAGAAGCGGCAGATGGACGAACTCCAACAGGAGTACTGCGAGGTTCGCAGGGAGCTGGGGGACATGAAGGGCAAGCTCGCGAAGTTGGAAGAGGAGTTACTGAAGGCGCGATCCTCCAGCTCCTCTAAAGCATCGGCCGACCTAGGGCCGGATGGCAGACGGTGCAAGACTCCGTTGCCCGTTGCTGTGGAGGCCGAACTCAAGGCCCTCCGTATCAGCACCAGGTTCGCGACGGAGGGCAACACATCAGATGAGTTCCGCGATTTGCGCGGACTCCCGCGCATTCCCGCGCACCTCAAGGCGGCGATGTTCCCGCCAGAGGTAGAGACGCAGCCAGCGCCAGTAGCGCCGGCTAAGAGCACTGCCTGCGCGGCAGTGCAGACCGAAGAGGACGAGCCTCCTGCCGCGAGGACGAAGAAGGGGGCCAAGCCGGTAAAACCCAAGACTGGTCCCGCCCCGGCCGCAACAACATCTGCGGCCCCGGCCCCAGCCCTCTCCAAGTCCAAGCGGAGGAGGGAGCGGAAAAAGAACCTCGCAGCCCAGCGAGCGCCGGACGCGGAGCGCGCAGAAGTCGCCCCTGCCCCCGCCCCGGCCCCTGCACCGGCTCGAGAAGGGTGGAATATGGTGGTCCGCAGAGGGGCCGCCAAGAAAAAGAGGTTAGTTGAGCCTCCTCGGCCGCAACTCGTCGGCAGACAGCCTCCGGCGCAGCAAAAGCCCAAAGCCTCGCGGCTGCGGGTCCCACGCACGTCGGCGGTGGTCCTCACGCTGCTGCCGGGTGCGGCTGAGGAGAATATCAACTACGGCGGGGTCCTGCGTACAGCTCGGACTCAGATGCCGTTGGAGGAGTTCGGGCTGCTCAAGCCCACGTTCAGGGAGGCAGTGACAGGGGCGCTCATCATTGAGCTGCCCGACGCTGAAAAGGCGGACGCCCTCGCCTCTCGTTTCAAAGAGGCGTTCGGGCCGGAGGTTCTCCGGGTGGCGCGGCCGGTCAAGTCGACCGAGCTGCGCCTCCACGGATTAGATCCCTCCATTGTGGAGGAAGAGGTCGCCTCGGCCGTCGCAAGCGCCGGTGGGTGTGATGCGGCGGCCGTCAAGTGCGGCCTAATAAGGAGGTCAAGCCGTTCGGGTCTGGGCACAGTGTGGGTGCGGTGCCCGACGGCGGTCGCGAAGAAGATCGCCCGAGGTCGTCTGTCAATCGGGTGGTCTTCGGCCAGGGTGGAGATCCTGCGGCTGCGGCCCCGGATGTGTTACCGGTGTCTTGAGACCGGTCACGTCGGGGCCTGCTGCACCTCGGATAAGGACCGCAGTAGCCTTTGCTACCAATGCGGCGAGGGTGGCCACAGGGCCGCTGACTGTGCAGCGAAGGCGCGCTGCGTGGTCTGCGCGGAGCAGGGCCGAGACGCCGACCACCGTTGTGGTCGTGTCAGCTGTCTCGGCCCAAAGAAAAGCAAGCCGCCCAGGAAGGTGGCTGCTGCGGTCCGGATGGACACTTAGTCCGTCCGCGACCTGAGTGGGGGCCCGTTCTGTCCGGGCCCACTCTCCGAGGTGTGCACACGCGCACGCAGGGTCGAGGCCTGAATTGGCCAAGCCAGGTGGTAGGGGCAGCTGGAGAAATTGGTCCCAAACGCCCCTCCACTGGGACGCGAGAACGGAGGAGTTTTAGTGGGTAGGCGGGGTGTGCGAACATCTGTGCGCCCTGGAGCCCCACATACCCCGGTCGCCTTCCATCTTCAGACCGGGGACCCGTAAAAAGGGTTTCTCCTCCGCCCAAAAAAAAAAAAAAAAAAGGTTAGGTTAGGTTAGGTTAGGTTAGGTTAGGTTCCCCCTCGACTGTGCTGCCACCTTGCTGTGGTGAGGGGGCTTGAGTGCCTCAATGATCCGTGGGGCCATACCGGCCAGGGCCTCCCATGCCGGGCGGGCCCACGGGGAGAGGTGAGACGAAGAGCGGCACCCAGCGTCGTGGCGGGTTGCGGCTCCGGGGACTCCTCTGTCCTCAGAGCTGCCTTGGGAGTCGTAAACCGCTGCGGCGCACCATGAGGTCCTCGGGTTGGCGCTCAACTTAGTTGGCCGTCAAACCGAGTCCTCACTCAACGTCCTCGGGTTGGCGCCGGCCGAGGGCTGACGCACCTCCTCTGCGGGGCCGTATGCCGCAGAAGGGGGCTGCGGGACGGATCGCCGGTGCGCTGCGGTAGATTGGGGCTGCGGGGACTTGGGTGGATGGGGACCCTGTCCCCAGTGTCTCGCTGCGAGCCCTGGACGGGGGCTCCGGGGACCTGGGTTGACGGTGGACCCTGTCCTAAGGGTTTCCCTGCGGGCCCTGGACGGCTGCGGTGCGCCGGTGTCCTCTGGTTGGCGCCGGCCCGAGGGCTGACGGGCCTCCTTCTGCGGGGCCGATGTCGCAGAAGGGGGCAGCGGGGCGGGTCACAAGGGAGGGAGCTCCGGGTGACCCGCGCCGCGGACGGAGGCGGGGGTGGAGGGGGGTCCGTGACGATGCGGGCCCCTTCTGCCCTCGCCTAGGAGGCCGGTGGTGGTTCGGGGGAGCCACCACCGACGAAAGCCTCGATGACTGAGGGCGTCCCAGTATACCGGGACGCCCTCTCTGATAGTCGCTTGCCCGCGTTGCGGGCACCACGCCGGGGCGTCACAGTAGAATGCGTTTACGCGAACTTGTGGCGCCCCAAGCGCGTCGTGTGAGGGTATGCCGCTGGGGTTTTAGTGGGTAAACGACTCTTGGGTAGACGACCCTTGTCGGAGTCCCACATAATCACCGACCTTTCCCCCGGGGTGCGGTGGTATGCATAAAGCATTTCCCCAGCGAAACCAAAAAAAAAAAAAAAAAAAAAAAGGTTAGGTTAGGTTAGGTTAGGTTAGGTTAGGTTCCCCCCCGATTTGTGCTGCCACCTTGCCGTGGTGGGGGGGCTTGAGTGCCTCAATGATCCGTGGGGCCATACCGGCCAGGGCCTCCCATGCCGGGCGGGCCCACGGGGAGAGGTGAGACGAAGAGCAGCGCTACCTTTTATATCGTATTTATTGTTTGTTTTAATTTGGTTTTGTTTTGTTTATTTTGTTATATGTATTCTGTCTTTTAGTTTCGTTTTGTTTTGGTTTTCTTCTTCGTTTGTTTTGGTTTTATTGTCTTATTCTTTTCTATCATATATATTATCTTTCGTCTTCTTTTTCACGACGTTTTGGTTGGAGTAACAAATATGGCAAGTCGCGCATTTGAAAATAGTCCCCGGGCGGGTCCCAGCTCTGCTGGGGAATCCCGTACTGTCGCTCCTTCGGGGGGTGGCAGTCTGCCCCTCGTACTACGGGGGGGGCACAAATCGCGAAACTACCGCAAAGGGTAGAGTGGACGGAGTTAGGGCCGAAATGGCGAAACTACAGGGATGTGTGGCCGGTACTGACGGCGGAGTATGGAACAAGGAGGGGAGCCGAACACCTGCACCCCCCCTTAGGGATGATAAGGGTCGATTCAGTTCGCCCCGACCCGGTTCGGAGTGCTCGAACAAGAGCACAGGGTCTGTAAAAGGGAAGGAGAGAGCCCCGGTTGTTGTCCTCGAGGACTTTCGGCGCCCGAGTGCGCGAAAGACCCTCGATAACATCGAGGAGATTGAGGAGATGTTGGGCGGAGAAGTGTCCGATCTGGACTCCGACGACTATATGTCGGGGTCAGAGTATAGCGTAGGGCCTATACGGAGAGCCGGCAGTAAGCGTCGTCTGGACGCCGACGACGACGCTGCTGCCGAGGCCGTTGAAAAGGTCCCGCGAGTGGAAGAGGCCCCAAGAGGCCGTGGACGGCCCCCCACTACCGGCAAACATGTCGGTAAGTGGCAGGCCAAGAAGGAAGCAAAGGAGGCTGCCAGACGGGCGGCCCTTACCCCGGAGCAGAGGTGGGCGGAGGACGAGGCCGAACGCAGGGAGCGTGAGGCCGAGGCCGCCGGCTACAACGAGCCCGCGCTCAGGCTACACCGGAATGCGGTTGACCTTGCTGGGGTCCAGCTCGATAGAAGAGTGGCAGAAGAGGTGGCCAACATCAGGCGGATTGCGGCCACCTCCAAAAATCTGAAAGGAGGGTGCATAAAGACCCTCAAGGATGCGGCAAACTTCCTGGAGGAAGCCACGGACGTGCTCACGAGGCGGTCCGAATCGGAGGAGGTGGCCATGCTCCGGGCCAAGAACAATAGGCTGGAGCATCAGCAGCGGGACGTCGAGCGCGAGTACGCCGACACCCGCCGTGAAAATAATGACCTCAAGGCAGAGATTAGGGGCCTCAAGGACCGCCTGACGGCGCTGGAGAGGCAGCGGCAGCCTGCCGCACCAGTAGAGAAAGCCCCCTCGGGCGCAACGGACCTCCAGCAAATGGAGTCCCGAATAATGGCGAGAATCAGTGCCTTATTCGCGGGGATACAGACCCGGTTGCTGCCCGAGGAGAGGGTGCGCCCGCCCCTAGCGGCGGATAAACGAAAGGAGACGGCGCCTGCTCAGCCTGCACACACGTTCAGGCTGACCAAATATGCCAATGCGTGGAACACGTCGGATGAGTGGCGGGACAGTCAAGGCCTACCGCGTGTTCCACCGGAGCAGAGGGCTGCCCTCCTCAGGTCCCTAGCGGCTCAGAGAGAGGAGGAGAACGAAACCGTTGACGTAGAGACCCTGGCCGACACAGCAGCAACGGCACCGGTCGCCGCCCCAACATCCCATGCGGCTCCGTCAACGGTTCAGGGAAGAGAGAAGGCCAAGAAGGGCCCCAAAAGGCCCAAGAAAAGCCTGGCCGCAAGGCGAGCAGAGGACGCGGAGAGGGCAGATTTTGGCTCTGCCCCCGCAAGCGCAAGGGCAGGTTCTGACCCTGCCCCCGCAAGAAGAGAGGAATGGCAGGTGGTTGGGCGTCGCAAGGCCCCTAAGCCCACGCCAGCGCCCAAGAAGGCGAAAAAGAAGAAGCGGAAGCGGAAGGGGCCTCGACTGCAGGCACCTCGCTGCGCAGCAGTGGTGCTGACGTTGCACCCCTCTGCAGAGGAGAATGGCGTCACTTTCGAGGAGGTGCTCGCAAAGGCCAAAACGCAGCTGAGCTGGCCGGGAATTGAATTGCCGTGGGTGGACATCAGGCCCACGGCATCTGGTGGTCGCAAAATCTTGCTCCCGGGCAAGGAGAGCGGCCCTAAGGCGGGTATCCTTGCCCAAAGGCTCAAGGAGGTACTGGACCCGGGAGGAGTAATGGTCAGCCAGCCAGTGAGGTCCACTGAGCTGCGCGTGACCAACCTGGACGACTCCGTCTCCAGGGAGGAGCTCGTGGCCGCCATTGCCGAGTCCGGCAAGTGCGACCCGGTGCACGTGAGGTGCGGAGATATCCGCCGAAGGCCCAGAGGGATGGGTACGGCGTGGGCGAAGTGCCCGGTGACTGCGGCCAAGCTCCTTAACAGGAGCAAACGGCTGATCATCGGGGGCGCTTCCGCCAAGGTGGAGATTCTGGGGGGCAGGGCACTGCAGTGCTTCCGCTGCCACGAGGTGGGGCACACAAAGGCCCTCTGCCCCTCGGACCAAGACCGCAGCGATGGCTGTTACCGTTGCGGAGTAGCAGGGCACATAGCCGCCGACTGCCGAGCCAAGCCACACTGTTTCGTGTGTGCGGCGGCAAAGCGACCGGCGAACCACATCCATGGCCGGGGTCGCTGCAAAGCTCGTCGCACTCTGCGGCGGGCCCCTGGCATGGATGCCCCCGTGCAGAGGAGCACGGCAGTAGACCGGATGGACACATAGCACTCCGTGTCCATCCGGTGGGGCTCAGACGCGGGCTTTGGGAGGCCCGTTCCCCCGTGTAGTTAGGATGGCGGCAGCAGCAGCACGCCATCGGCTCTGGCCGTGTTAGTAAGCGCCTTTCAAGGGCGCACATCAGCGAACGAGGTCGTCGGACCCGCCTTCAGCGGCAAGTGGAAGGATTTGTCCCCGCAAGTCGCACAGGCATGTGCAGTAAACGTGGTTAGGTTTTAGTGGGTACACCGGCCGCAACTCACCATCTTCTCGCGGCCGGGACTCCCACATACCCCAGCCCCCTCCCTGGCTGGGGACCTATAAAAGGTTTCCCCCACGATAAAAAAAAAAAAAAAAAAAAAAAAAAAAAAAAAAAAAAAAAAAAAAAAAGGTTAGGTTAGGTTCCCCCTCGACTGTGCTGCCACCTTGCCGTGGTGAGGGGGCTTGAGTGCCTCAAGGATCCGTGGGGCCATACCGGCCAGGGCCTCCCATGCCGGGCGGGCCCACGGGGAGAGGTGAGACTAAGAGCGGCACCATCTTTTATAAAGTATATATTGTTTGTTTTCGTTTGGTTTTGTTTTGTTTGTTTTGTAATATATATTCTGTCTTTTAGTTTCGTTTTGTTTTGTTTTGGTTTTCTTCTTCGTTTGTTTTGGTTTTATTGTTTTATTCTAAACTGTCATATATATCTACTTTCTTCTTCTCTTTCACGACGTTTTGGTGGGAAGGATTTATAATGGAAAGACGCGCATTTGAAATAAGTCCCCGGGCGGGTCCCAGCTCTGCTGGGGAATCCCGCACTGTCGCTCCTTCGGGGGTGGCAGTCTGCCCCTCGTACTACGGGGGGGGCACAAATCGCGAAACTGCCGCAAAGGGTAGCGTGGACGAAGATAGGGCCAACATGGCGAAATCACAGGGATGTGTGGCCGGTACTGACGGCGGAGTAAGGACAAAGGAGGGGAGCCGAACACCTGCACCCCCCCTTAGAGACGATAAGGGTAGATTCAGTTCGCCCCGACCCGGTTCAGAGTGCTCATACGCGAGCGCAGGGTCGAAAACAGGGAAGAGAACCCCAGTTGTTGTGTTGGAGGACTTTCGGCGGCCGCTTGCGCCAAGGACCCTCGACAACATAGAGGAGATCGAGGAATTGATGGGCGGAGAGATTTCCGATCTGGACTCCGACGACTATATGTCGGGGTCGGAGTGCAGCGTAGGGCCTATACGGAGAGCCGGCAGCAAGCGTCGTCTGGACGTCGACGACGACGCTACTGCCGAGGCCGTAGAAAAGGTCCCGCGAGTAGAAGAGGCCCCAAGAGGCCGAGGACGGCCCCCCACTACCGGCAAACATGTCGGCAAGTGGCAAGCCAAGAAGGAAGAGAGAGAGGCTGCCAGACGGGCGGCCCTAACCCCGGAACAGAGGAGGGCGGAGGATGAGGCCGAGCGCAGAGAGCGTGAGGCTGAGGCCTCCAGTTCGAACGAGCCCACGCACAGGTTCGACCGGAATGCGGTTGACCTTGCTGGGCTCCATTTCAATCGACGTGTAGCAGAGGAGGTGGCCTGTATCAGGAGGGTCGCGGCCACCTCAAAGAACCTAAAAGGGACGGCGATAAAGACGCTCAAAGACGCGGCGAGCTTCCTCGAGGAGGCCACCGACGTTCTCACGAGGCGGTCTGAAACTGAGGAGGTGGCTATGCTCCGAGCCAGGAACACCAGGCTGGAGCACCAACAGCGGGATGTCGAGCGCGAGTACGCCGACACCCGCCGTGAAAATAACGATCTCAAGGCTGAGATCAGATCGCTAAAAGACCGATTGACGGCCTTAGAGACGCAGCGACCGCCTGTCGCGCAAGCAGAGAGAGCCCCCTCGGGCGCAACGGACCTCCAACAAATGGAGTCCCGAATAATGGCGAGGATCAGTGCCTTATTCGCGGGGATACAGCCCCGGTTGCTGCCCGAGGAGAGGTTGCGCCCGCCCCTAGCGGCGGATAAGCGGAAGGAGACGGTGCCTGCTCAGCCTGCACACACGTTCAGGCTGACCAAGTATTCTAACGCGTGGAACACGTCGGATGAGTGGCGGGACAGTCAAGGCCTACCGCGTGTTCCACCGGAGCAGAGGGCTGCCCTCCTCAGGTCCCTAGCGGCCCAGAGAGAGGAGGAGGAGAGAGAAACCGTGGACGTTGAGACTCTGGCCGAAACAACAGATACGGCACCGGTCGCCGCCTCAACATCTCGTGCGGCTCCGTCCACGGTCGAAGGGAGTAAAAAGGCCCAAAAGGGGCCCAAAAGGCCCAAGAAGAGCCTAGCCGCAAGGCGTGTGGAAGACGCGGAGAGGGCAGATTTTGGCTCTGCCCCCGCAAGGGCAGGTTCTGACCCTGCCCGCACCAGGAATGACAAATGGCAGGTTGTGGAGCGTCGCAAGGCCCCCAAGCCCACGCCAGCGCCCAAAAAGGCGAAAATGAGGAGAAAAAAGCGGAAGGGCCCTCGACTTCAGGTGCCCCGCTGCGCCGCAGTAGTGCTGACGCTGCAGCCCTCTGCCGAGGAGAATGGCGTCACCTACGAGGAGGTGCTCGCCAAGGCCAAACAGCAACTAAGTTGGCCAGGGATCGAATTGCCGTGGGTGGACATCAGGCCCACGGCATCCGGAGGTCGTAAAATCCTGCTCCCGGGCAAGGAGAGCGGCCCAAAGGCGGGCGTCTTAGCCGAAAGGCTCAAAGAGGTATTGGACCTAGGGAAGGTAATGGTCAGCCAGCCAGTGAGGTCTACTGAGCTGCGTGTGACCAACCTGGACGACTCCGTCTCCAGGGAGGAGCTCGTGGCCGCAATCGCCGAGTCCGGCAAGTGCGACCCGGTGCACGTGAGGTGCGGGGATATCCGCCGAAGGCCCAGAGGGATGGGTACGGCGTGGGCGAAGTGCCCGGTGACCGCGGCCAAGCTCCTTAACAGGAGCAAACGGCTGATCATCGGGGGCGCTTCCGCCAAGGTGGAGATTCTGGGGGGCAGGGCACTGCAGTGCTTCCGCTGCCACGAGGTGGGGCACACCAAGGCCCTCTGCCCCTCGGACCAAGACCGCAGCGATGGCTGTTACCGTTGCGGAGTAGCAGGGCACATAGCCGCCGACTGCCGAGCCAAGCCACACTGTTTCGTGTGTACGGCGGCAAAGCGACCGGCGAACCACATCCATGGCCGGGGTCGCTGCAAAGCTCGTCGCACTCTGCGGCGGGCCCCTGGCATGGATGCCCCCGTGCAGAGGAGCACGGCAGTAGACCGGATGGACACATAGCACTCCGTGTCCATCCGGTGGGGCTCAGACGCGGGCTTTGGGAGGCCCGTTCCCCGTGTTGTGAGGTTGGCGGCGGCAGCAGCACGCCATCGGCTCTAGCCGTGTAAGTAAGCGCCTTTCAAGGGCGCACATTTAGCGAACGAGGTCGTCGGACCCGCCTTCAGCGGCAAGTGGAAGAATTTGTCCCCGCAAGTCGCACAGGCACGTGCAGTAAACGTGGTTAGGTTTTAGTGGGTACACCGGCCGCAACTCACCATCTTCTCGCGGCCGGGACTCCCACATACCCCAGCCCCATCCCTGGCTGGGGACCTATAAAAGGTTTCCCCCACGATAAAAAAAAAAAAAAAAAAAAAAAAAAAAAAATGGTTAGGTTAGGTTAGGTTAGGTTAGGTTAGGTTAGGTTAGGTTAGGTTAGGTTAGGTTTCCCCCCCGATTTGTGCTGCCACCTTGCCGTGGTGGGGGGGCTTGAGTGCCTCAATGATCCGTGGGGCCATACCGGCCAGGGCCTCCCATGCCGGGCGGGCCCACGGGGAGAGGTGAGACGAAGAGCAGCGCTACCTTTTATATCGTATATATTGTCTATTTTAATTTGGTTGTCTTTTGTTTGTTTTGTCGTATATATCCTGTCTTTTAGTTGTTTTGTTTTGGTTGTTTTCTTCGTTTTATTTTGTTGGTTTTATTATACTCTATACTGTCTTATCTATCATCTTTCTTCTTCGTTTTTCATGACGTTTAGTGGGAGAAGGAACAAAATGGAGATACGCCCTGATAAAAAATTTGGTCCCCGGGCGGGTCCCAGTTCGCCGGTGGCGGCTGGGGAATCCCGCGGCGTCGCGCCTAACAGTGCGGCGTCCTGCCCCTCGTACTACGGGGGGGGCAATCAGAGCGTCTCATCTGTTGCTTCGGCGATGGATGTTGTTGGGAGTAGACGGGCCAGTGTGCCGAAATCACAAGACGGAGTAGCCGGAACTGACGGCGGAGTTAAGGAAAAGGCGACAGGGGTGGCGAAAACATCTGCCCCCCTGCGTGACGGTAAGGGGCGTTTCAGCTCGTCCCGATCGTCCTCGCCATACCCGGCCTTGAGGCCGAGGGAGGAGACGGCGAAACAGCCGGTAGTTGTGTTGGAGGATTGTCTGCGGCCAGCGTCACCACGCGTTGACTTCCTCAAAACAATAGAGACAGACTTTGGTGTCGACCTTGGTCTCTCCGACGAGGAGTATCTCGACTCGGACGACGTCATGTCCGGGTCTGAGGATGGCGGGGGCCCGCTGCGGAGGGCCGGCAGCAAGCGTCGTCTGGACGTCGACGACGACGCTGCTGTCGAGGCCGCGGAAAAGGTCCCCAGGATTGAGGCGCGTCCCAAAGAGGGGAAGGCCAGGAAGGCCACCATGGAGAGGAAGGAGGATGTGCCCGAAGGCGACCAGCGCAAACCGCGCGATGAGTCCCCCTCGGATGAGCCCTCCTTCCGATACGACCGTGACCCGGAAGAGCTGGTGGGTCATGATCTACAGAGGAGGATCAGAGAGGAGGTGAACAATCTGCGGAAGGTCGCCTCCAGCTCGAAAAACCTCAAGGGAGGCTTCGTCCGCAAGCTCAAGGACGCGGCCACCTTCTTGGAGGGGGCAACGGACGTCCTACAAAGGCGGTCCGCCACGGAGGAGTCGGCCATGCTGCGCGCCGAGAATCGGAGGCAGAAGCGGCAGATGGACGAACTCCAACAGGAGTACTGCGAGGTTCGCAGGGAGCTGGGGGATATGAAGGGCAAGCTCGCGAAGTTGGAAGAGGAGTTGCTGAAGGCGCGATCCTCCAGCTCCTCAAAAGCACCGGCCGACCTAGGGCCGGATGGCAGACGGTGCAAGACTCCGTTGCCCGTTGCTGTGGAGGCCGAACTTAAGGCCCTCCGTATCAGCACCAGGTTCGCAACGGAGGGCAACACGTCCGACGAGTTCCGCGACTTGCGCGGACTCCCGCGCATTCCCGCGCACCTCAAGGCGGCGATGTTCCCGCCAGAGGTAGAGACGCAGCCAGCGCCAGTAGCGCCGGCTAAGAGCACTGCCTGCGCGGCAGTGCAGACCGGAGAGGACGAGCCTCCTGCCGCGAGGACGAAGAAGGGGGCCAAGCTGGTAAAACCGAAGACTGGTCCTGCCCCGGCCGCAACAACATCTGCGGCCCCGGCCCCGGCCCTCTCCAAGTCCAAGCGGAGGAGAGAGCGAAAGAAGAACCTCGCAGCCCAGCGAGCGCCGGACGCGGAGCGCGCAGATGTCGCACCTGCCCCCGCCTCGGCCCCTGCCCCGGCTCGAGAGGGATGGAATATGGTGGTCCGCAGAGGGGCCCCCAAGAAAAAGAGGTCAGTTGAGCCTCCTCGGCCGCAACTCGTCGGCAGACAGCCTCCGGCGCAGCGGAAGCCCAAAGCCTCGCGGCTGCGGGTCCCACGCACGTCGGCGGTGGTCCTCACGCTGCTGCCGGGTGCGGCTGAGGAGAACATCAACTACGGCGGGGTCCTGCGTACAGCCCGGACTCAGATGCCGTTGGAGGAGTTCGGGCTGCTCAAGCCCACCTTCAGGGAGGCAGTGACAGGGGCGCTCATCATTGAGCTGCCCGACGCTGAAAAGGCGGACGCCCTCGCCTCTCGCTTCAAAGAGGCGTTCGGGCCGGAGGTTCTCCGGGTGGCGCGGCCGGTCAAGTCGACCGAGCTGCGCCTCCACGGATTAGATCCCTCCATTGTGGAGGAAGAGGTCGCCTCGGCCGTCGCAAGCGCCGGTGGGTGTGATGCGGCGGCCGTCAAGTGCGGCCTAATAAGGAGGTCAAGCCGTTCGGGTCTGGGCACAGTGTGGGTGCGGTGCCCGACGGCGGTCGCGAAGAAGATCGCCCGAGGCCGTCTGTCAATCGGGTGGTCTTCGGCCAGGGTGGAGATCCTGCGGCTGCGGCCCCGGATGTGTTACCGGTGTCTTGAGACCGGTCACGTCGGGGCCTGCTGCACCTCGGATAAGGATCGCAGTAACCTTTGCTACCAATGCGGGGAGGGTGGCCACAGGGCCGCTGACTGTGCAGCGAAGGCGCGCTGCGTGGTCTGCGCGGAGCAGGGCCGAGACGCCGACCACCGTTGTGGTCGTGTCAGCTGTCTCGGTCCAAAGAAAAGCAAGGCGCCCAGGAAGGTGGCTGCTGCGGTCCGGATGGACACTTAGTCCGTCCGCGACCTGAGTGGGGGCCCGTTCTGTCCGGGCCCACTCTCCGAGGTGCGCACACGCGCACGCAGGGTCGAGGCCTGAATTGGCCAAGCCAGGTGGTAGGGGCAGCTGGAGAAATTGGTCCCAAACGCCCCTCCACTGGGACGCGAGAACGGAGGAGTTTTAGTGGGTAGGCGGGGTGCACGAACATCTGTGCGCCCTGGAGCCCCACATACCCCGGTCGCCTTCCATCTTCAGACCGGGGACCCGTAAAAAGGGTTTCTCCTCCGCCCAAAAAAAAAAAAAAAAAAAAAAAGGTTAGGTTAGGTTTCCCCCTCGACTGTGCTGCCACCTTGCCGTGGTGAGGGGGCTTGAGTGCCTCAAGGATCCGTGGGGCCATACCGGCCAGGGCCTCCCATGCCGGGCGGGCCCACGGGGAGAGGTGAGACTAAGAGCGGCACCATCTGTTATAAATTATATATTGTTTTGTTTTGTTTGCTTTGTTTTTGTTATAAGTTTTGTAGTATATTCTGTCTATTGGTTTCGTTTTGTTCTTTGTTGTCTTCTTCGTTTTGTTTTGGTTCTTGTATATTACTCTCTCTTTCATATATATTACATCTTTCGCCTTATCTTTCCTTGACGTTTGGTGGAGTTCAAATATAAAAATGGAAAGTCGCAAGTTGAAAATTAGTCCCCGGGCGGGTCCCAGTCAGCCGGTGGCGGCTGGGGAATCCCGCGGCGTCGCGCCTAACAGTGCGGCGTCCTGCCCCTCGTACTACGGGGGGGGCAAAACCTGCGCACAATCTGTTTCGGCAGTTGTAGAGAAGGGAGTAGAGGGAGTGCAGAAGGCCTCAAGGAGCGGAATTCCAACGCTCCTTACTGACACTAGAGGTCGTGGTAGGAGCTTGAGGAGATCGGTAGATAAGGCCCCAACCCCACAGTCGGTAACGCAGACTGTGCGGGAAGGGAAGAATGCGAATGCGAATGCGAACAATGCGATTGTGGCTGGAAAAGCCGAAGGAAGTGCATCGGGGATGGTCCTTACATTTGGATCGGCCTCTGGACCGAAGGGTGTCGGCAATGTGCCTGCTGTAGAGAGAGTGGAGGTTTGTGCACAGGCCGAGGGAGTGACCGCCGTAAAGGTGAAGGAGCCGATCGTCATTCTTGACGACGTGCTCATAAGGAAAGGACGGGACTCAATAGGGTCTCAAGAAATGGATGTGGTTGAGGGTGAGGAGCGAGAGGACTGTGCCTCGATCGCTAGTTCCACCCACTCCTCAAGATCCAACAGCGCTGCAAGCCGATCGGGTGTAAAGCGGCGAAGGAAGAGTGGCTCGTCGGACCCGGATTCTGACGAAGGGGATCCAGTCAAAATTCCGAGGGCCCCTTCATGCAGTAGCTTGTCGGAGAAAAGAGGACGAGGCCGTCCTATCACATCAGGACAATATGCGGGCCTAGCCAAACAAAAGGAGGATCTCCTTAAAGCGGAGAAGGCGCTCGTGTGGCTCGAGGCGGAGAAGGAGCTGGCGGCCAGTACGGTGAAGCTGTGCCGATACACACGCAGCCAAAGTCGGGGACGATCGGAGTCCAACCCGGATCTCCGAAGCATAGGACAGGACGAGGACTTACCCCCCTCCGCCACGCAGCTCGTGGAGCAGGTGAACGAGTGCGTGGGCTTCATATCAGAAGTGGGGAAAAAGTCCAAGAATCTAAAGGGAGAACTTGTTGGTGGCCTTAAGGTTGCCACTAAAACAATCGCTGACGCCGTGCAAGACCTGGCGTCCCTTACAGCGACAGAGGACACGAGGCGCCTCCAGATGGACAACACCCGCCTCCATGCGGACAATGCCCGTCTGCATGAGGACAACGCCCGACTTCAGGAGGTCAATGTCCAACTGAAAGCGGAAGTCATCGGCCTGCGGCAGGACATTGAAAAGCTGAGGTTACTCATTCAAGAGACCTCAGCCACACTTACAACCCCAGCGCCGATGAAATCTAAGGATGAGGAAAAGCAGGAGTGGCTGAAGGAGGCCTTGCTGTACTGCGGCAATATGATCACTGCCCGCATTGACGATCGCCTCCCGCCTGCACCAACGGTGCGTCCGCCGCTCGCTGCGGATCGGGCTCGAGCCAAGATAGGTGTCAAGCCGAAAGCGGCGACACCTGTAGCAGCACCGCCAGTCATTCCGGTGGTGACTGCTACAAATAATAGGAAAGGAGCGAGTGCGACAGCGGCCGCCAAACCTGGCGTAACGAACAGGTCTACGGGGACCAGAACAACTGTCCCCTCGACGTCAAAAGTCGATACGTACGCCAAAGTGGCAGCCACTGCTAAAACCGCGTCGGCTAAACCCAGCATTCCAACAAAAGTGACAGCTCGGGTACCGACAAGGATTCCCCTGCGCAAAGCAGGAAGTAACAAGGTTGTGATCCGGGAGGGGCCTGTCATACCGGCTATCGAAACGACTGTCGATGCCCCAACGGAAATGGAGGTAGTGGTTGAAACGGAGAAGGCAGAGGCCTCTCCGCCACCTCCACGGGCTGTATTACCCCAACCAGAGGCAGTGCCTAGCACATCTGCACAGGGCACGGAAGCACAAAAAGCCTCTGGGAAGGGGAAAAAGAAGAAGAAAAAGAAAAAGAAGGGTAATATGGCTGCTCGCCGGGTCCCAGACGCAGAGAGCATGGACACGGCTGCCATCCCTCATAATCATGAGGAAGGTTGGACGCGTGTCACATCGCGTAAGGCGGCTCGCCAGATGCGCCCCCGTTCTCAGGGGCGAGAGGAAAGGAGACCTAACCAGACTGGTCCAAAATCGAGAGCGACGAAACTTCGCCCACCTCGTACGTCAGCGATAATCCTGACTGTCCAGCCTGAGGGTGTCGCGAAAGGAATGTCCAACAAAGACATTATCGTGGAGGCCAAGAAGCACATTGATATCCAAGCCCTGGGTATCAAGGGCGTGATATTCCGGACGGCCGCTACGGGCGCCTGTAAAATGGAGCTCAAAGGGGTGGCCGGTCAGGAAAAAGCTGACACCTTGGCCTCCAAACTCAGAGAGGCGCTAGACCCGGCAATAGTAAGGGTCACAAGGCCAACAAAGACTGCCGAGGTCAGGATCACTGGCCTCGATGACTCGGTATCGAGAGAGGAGGTCATCCACGCCATTGTCAGCCTGGGGGGTTGTGAGGCTGCTGACATCACCTGTGGGGAGGTGAAACGGGACACCCCACGAAGAATGGGTACAGCATGGGTCCGCTGCCCAATCGTAGCAGCCAAGGCGGTCACAAAGACGCGCCAAATAACTGTCGGATGGTCGTTAGCCAGAGTGGAGCTCCTTCCTGAGCGGCCACTGCAGTGCTACCGTTGTTTGGAGGCTGGGCACGTGCGGCCCTGCTGCTCTTCCACAGAGGATCGTAGTGCCCAGTGTTACCGCTGCGGCGAAACGGGCCACATAGCCTTTAACTGTCACGCCAAGCCGCACTGCACTGTGTGTGCGGCGGCGGGCAGAAGGGCTGACCACCGCGGTGGTCGCAAAACATGCGTGGCCCCTAAGACACGGGCTCCGGCTAGCGGCAATGTGACGCAGCCGACTTCCAACCCCCCAGGTGCAGGGGGCGCGGCCGAGGTGGTAATCAGTGATTCGCGTTAATTATGTATAAGTCCCGTTTCCTGCAAATCAACGTGAATCACTGCGCCCGCGCGCAGGATCTGTTCGCTCAATATATGGCGGAGTGGAACATACATGTAGGAGTGGTCGTAGAGCCATACATAATCCCCAGTAACGGATGCTGGGCAGGGGACACGGCTGGCCTTGTGGCCTTAACAACCAGGCCCGCAAGCGGCGCCCCTCTACTGACTAATGTAGTCAGGGGTCAAGGCTGGGTGGCTGCAAAAATCAGGAATGTCCTCGTTGTCGGCGGCTATTTCTCTCCTAATAGCCCGATCGCCGACTTCGAGGACTACCTGCAGAATCTGAGAACCATGATTGCTCATCAGAGGCCAAGACATATAATGTTCGCTGGGGACCTCAATGCGAAATCCGTGGCATGGGGGTCCTCAGCCAATAATGCGAGAGGAATAATGTTGGAGAACTGGTTGGTACTCGAAGGACTTGTAATCCTTAATAATGGGACAGTAGACACGTGCATAAGGCGACAGGGCGGGTCGGTAGTTGATGTCACATTCGCAACACCCGAACTTGCATCTCGCGTCTCTGGCTGGAAGGTGCAGGATGCGGAGACCCTATCGGATCATAGGTACATCCGGTATGAGGTCTCTGCTCTGCTGCCCAACATACAACATGGAAGATCAGGCCCCGGGGAGCCTCCCCGATGGGCCATCAAAAAACTCAACATTGAGTCAGCCGAGATAGCGGCTGAAATAGAGACGTGGGTCAGCCCGACCCCACTACCGGACGTAACGCAGGAGGCGGACTGGCTGCGAGCTGCCCTCTCTAGAGTGTGCGATTCCTCCATGCCGAGACAGCGCCCGGGTGCGCCTCGTCGTTGTGTGTATTGGTGGAATGACGAGGTGACCCGGGTGCGTGCCCGGTGCCTCGCAGCCAGACGCCGATTTCAAAGGTGTAGACGACGGCGACAGCATGATCAGGAGGAGGAGGATCGGCTGTACGCTGCTTACCGGGAGGAGACTGCGGCCTTAACGGCGACCATCTACCGGGCCAAGGAAGCGGCGCATGAGGGGTGGATTCAGTCCCTAAATGAAGATCCTTGGGGTAGGCCCTACAAGACTGTACGGCATAAACTCGCACCCTGGGCTCCACCCCTCACTGCCACAATGGAACCGCAACAGGTGGAAAATGTTGTTAACGCCCTATTCCCGGCGGCACAGGTCATAAACCCGCCGGCAATGGGGACACACCAACAAGAAGTGGAAGAGAGCATCCCACACATATCGGACGGGGAATTCAAGTCGGCACTTGACAAAACCAGGGGTGGAAACAAGGCCCCTGGCCTGGATGGGATTCATGGTCGAGCGCTAGCTGTCGCACTTAACATCCTGGGCGACAGGGCGCGCGCCATGCTGAATGGGTGCCTAAGAGAGGGCTACTTCCCAGATTACTGGAAGACGGGCAAGCTAGTCCTCCTTCAAAAGCCGGGCAGACCCGCAGATTCGCCGTCTGCATACAGGCCAATTGTACTGCTGGACGAGATGGGCAAGCTCTTCGAGCGTATTGTCGCCGCCCGTCTCGTCCAGCACATGGAGACGCAGGGACCGGACCTCTCCGAAGTCCAATTCGGATTTAGGAGAGGAAAATCGACCATTGACGCAATTCGGCGGGTTGTAGGGATGGCAGAGGAGGCGTCGGCGCAGGGTCAGGTGGTGCTGGCGGTGTCACTAGACATCGCCAACGCTTTTAACACGCTCCCCTGGCCCTGCATCTTGGAGGCCCTGAAATATCATCAATTCCCTAAATATCTACGGGACATTATCAGGGCCTACCTCTCTAACCGGCGCATAAAATTCCCGACTCAAAGTGGCTGGGCAACTAAAGAAATCTCTCGCGGTGTTCCACAGGGGTCGGTGTTGGGCCCACTCTTGTGGAACATCGGGTTTGACTGGGCCCTCCGAGGCCAACTCATAAGGGGCGTCGCTGTCACGTGCTACGCCGATGATACTCTCGTCACAGCGCGTGGCAGCGACTTCCGGGATGCGGCCCTACGGGCCACGGCAGGAGTGGCCCATGTGGTTAGACGCATACGCATGCTGGGACTCGAGGTCGCTCTGACCAAATCGGAGGCCATGTTTTTCCATGGGCCGAGGAAGAAACCGCCGCTCAACGCCAACATCACAGTGAGCGGCGAGACGATAGGCGTGAAGTCGTCAATGAAATATCTTGGCCTCGTACTAGACTCACGCCTATCCTTCGAAGAACATTTCGTTCAGCTGACGCCGAGGCTAATGGCGACAGCGGGCGCCCTGAGTGGCCTACTCAAGAACGTGGGAGGACCGAACGTGGCATGCAGACGCCTGTATGCCACGGTAATCCGTTCGATGGCCCTCTACGGGGCGCCCGTCTGGGCGAATAGGATTAAGAGGGGGACTAAGGCGCTTTTAAGGCGCCCACAAAGGCTCATGGCGTTACGGATAGTGCGTGGCTACTGCAGCGTCTCGTTCGAGGCGGCGTGCGTGTTAGCCGGCACACCACCATGGGAGCTAGAGGCCCGGGTGCTCGCAGCGGTGTATGACCGTGTCGCGGAGGCTCGGGCCAGGGGCGAAACACCCATGGTGGACACGATTCAGGGTTGGCGAACACAAGAGCGTGAAGGGCTAATGTTGGAATGGAACGAGACGCTGCAGGAGCCTTCTGCAGGGGAAAGGACGATCAGGGCTATTAGACCCTTATTGGAAGAGTGGATCTCCAGGCGGCACGGCATCTTAGACTATCATCTTACGCAGGTCCTCTCGAGGCATGGTTGCTTCGGGAGGCACCTGCACCTGGTGGCAGGGAGAGAACCGACTCCAAACTGCCACCACTGTGCCGCCTTGGAAGATGATAGCCACCACACCATGTCGGAGTGTACGGCGTGGAGCGACGATCGCGCTTTATTAGTCGCAGAAGTGGGGCCTGACCTCTCGCTTCCGACCCTGGTTGCGAAGATGGTCGGAAGCGAGAGAGCATGGAAGGCAGTGGCCGCATTCGCGAGCAAGGTGATGCGCGCCAAAGAAGAGCATGAGCGCGAGCGAGAAAGAGCCCCTGACGCTCACCCGATGCGTCGAGCACGCACAAGGCGTAGAAGGTTGGCTCATGACCGCAACATACCGCCCTGATCGGGGTCTCCGGGTGAGGGATTAGGGGAAATCCCTCGTCCACGGGAGAGGTGACCCCGGGGTGGATGGTGACATGTCACGTGTGCCGGACTTGTCACCACGGAGCTGAGAGCTCCAGAGGAGGATGCTCCACAAGGAGCAAATGAATGAATTGGGTCGAATGGTTCTGACCATTCCCCAAGCACACACTGTCCCCATGGCGTAACAGTCTGGGCCCATGGGTCAGTCAGTGCGAGACGGTACACCCCGGGATGTTTAGTGGGTATGCCTCCGTCTCTTCTCTACAAAGGGCGGAGGAGACTCCCACACTCCCCCGCCGGCCATCCCCGACTGGCGGGGGGTCCATAAAGGATTTTACCCGGGCAAAAAAAAAAAAAAAAAAAAAAAAAAAAAAAAAAAAAAAAAAAAAAAAAAAAAAAAAAAAAAAAAAAAAAAAAAAAAAAAGGTTAGGTTAGGTTAGGTTAGGTTAGGTTAGGTTCCCCCCCGATTTGTGCTGCCACCTTGCCGTGGTGGGGGGGCTTGAGTGCCTCAAGGATCCGTCGGGGCCATACCGGCCAGGGTCACCCATGCCGGGCGGGCCCGCGGGGAGAGGCGAGACTAAGAGCAGCGCTACACTTTATAAAGTATATATTGTTTTCGTTTTTGTTTCGTTTTGGTTTTGCTTTTGTTCGTATATATTCTGTCTTTTGGTTTTGTTTTGTTTTTGGTTGTGTTTCTTCGTTTTGTTTTGTTTGTTTTTTGTATATCTTTCCTGTCATATCTATTATCTTTCGTCTTCATTTTCACGACGTTTTGGGAGGAGTCATTAAAAAAATATGGAAAGTCACGGATTGCAAAATAGTCCCCGGGCGGGTCCCAGCTCGACTATGTCAGCTGGGGAATCCCGCACTGTCGACCCTTCGGGGGAGGCAGTCTGCCCCTCGTACTACGGGGGGGGCACAAGACGTGAACCTACCACTAAGGGTAGCAAGGGAGAGGCCACCGTGCCGCAATCACAAGTAGAGGTAGCCGGAACTGACGGCGGAGCA
Organism: Clostera curtula; assembly: GCA_905475355.2. Lineage (NCBI taxonomy): Eukaryota > Metazoa > Arthropoda > Insecta > Lepidoptera > Notodontidae > Clostera > Clostera curtula. The sequence goes on from FR997803.1 coordinate 19,198,969, forward strand.
AAGGGCAAATTGCCATTTGTAGAAGTAGCCGGACGAGACGGCGTTATATACCGCTTCCCAGGCGACCGAGTGCCGGACGCGGTATCGGAAGAGGACGAACTAATCGTCGTAAAGAAGGAGAGGGTGGACGAAGGGGTGCGCCGAACACCTGGCCCCCAAAGGGATGACAAAGGCCGTTTTGTCTCGTCCCGGTCTGCCTCCCCATGCTCGGCGTCAAAGCCGCAGGAAAAAGGGAAGACTCCGGTGGTGGTCCTTCAGGACTGCCTTAGGCCTGCGACGCCCCGGAGTGTGGAAAGAGTAAGACTCCAGAAGGAGCTCGGGCTGGACATGTCTACGTCTGGCGAGGAGGATTACATGTCCGAGGACGTCATGTCCGACTCGGACTGCGGGGGCCCACTGCGGAGATCCGGCAGCAAGAGACGCCTTGACAGTGATGACGACTCTGCTGCCGAGGCCGCAGACAAGGTCCCCAGGTTGGGAGAGCTTCCCAAAGGTCGGGGAAGGCCGCCTACCACAGGCAAACATGTCGGCCAGTGGCAGGCGAAGAAGGAGATGCTAGCGGCTCGAAAGGCCCTAGAAGAATTGGACGCACGGGAGCTGAGGGCGAGGCCCCCCGCAGAGCCACCTGCGGCGAAGGCCCCCAAGCTCAAACCCGTTTACCGGCCCGACCAAGACCCGCATGGTCTAGTCGGGTCGGACTTGGACAGACGAATGGGGGAGGAGATTCGGAAGATCCGGGAGGTCGCCAAGAACTCCGGGAATCTAAAGGGGACATTCATTAAAACCCTAAAAGAGGCAGCGGCCTTTATGGAGGGAGCGACAGAGGTCCTCATTCGGCGGTCAGCGAATGAGGAATCGGAAATGCTCCGCTCCCAAAACAGAAGGCTGCGGGAAGAAAACCGTGAGTACCGTCGGGAAAACGCGGACTTACAAAAGAGGCTCGATCACCTAGAGTCTGAGGTGGAAAAACTTAAACAGGTAACAAAGGGGAAGAAATCGGCACGCTCTGGCGCGTCCTCCGGCGCGCAATTTTTCGAAGAGATGCCGACGGTCAGACGACCAAATCCAGTGGCGTCTGAGGTCGAGGCCCAGCTTAGGGCCCTCGGCATAGTAGCCAAATACGCCACTGAGTTTAATACATCGGATGAATTTCGAGACATGCGGAGCCTCCCCCGCGTGCCCCGGGAGCTGCAAGAGGCTCTCTTTGGTGTACCTGAGCCTACGGCACCGTCCTCCGAGACCGCTGCGCTCTCAGAGGTCCCTGAGCCCAGAGAGGCCCCAGTGCCCCCGGCACAACAACGGAAGAAGACCACTGGCAGTGCCCCGGCCGCCCCATCACCGGTGACTCCGGGCCCTGCCAAGAACAAGGAAGCCAAAAAGGCTAAGAAGAAGAGCCTCGCGGCTCAGCGTGCACCAGACGCCGAGAAGGTGGACCTTGGATCTACTCCGGCACAAGGCGATTGGGAAGTAGTAGGCCCTCGCAAGAAGGCCAAGAAAAAGAAGGCAAAGGCTCAACCCAAACCTAGGGAAGAAGTGCGCAAGCCACCGCCGGCACCCAAGCGGAAGCCCAAGGCCTCGCGGCTCAGGGTACCACGCACGTCGGCGGTGGTCATCACCTTGCAGCCCGGCGCAGTGGGGAAAGGGCTCCACTACGCCAAGGTAATAAATATGGCTGCGGCCCAAATAAAGTGGGAGGAACTGGGGCTCCCGCGCCCACTCTGTAGGCCTACGGCGGCAGACGGGCGTGTTCTGACGCTCCCCCCAGGGGAAGATAACGCGAGGAAGGCTGACCTCCTGGCGGATAAACTGCGGGAAGTCTTCAGTGCGGAGGAGCTGAAGATTTCCCGACCTGTGAAGACGGCGGAGCTGGGCATCACTCTCCTGGATGACTCCGTCACCAGTGCCATGATTGCCGCAGCGATTGCAGCAAAGGGAGGATGCGACGCCGCACACGTCAAGTGCGGCGAGATCAAGAAGGGCCCGCAGAACATGGGCAAAGTGTGGGTGCGGTGCCCGGTGTCGGCGGCCAAGGTGGTTGCGCGCGATCGCCTGGCTGTGGGCTGGTCGTCGGCCCGGGTGGAGCTGCTGGGGGCAAGGCCCCTACAGTGCTTTAAGTGCCTGAGGTACGGGCACACCATGGCTACATGCCAGGAGGGAGGAGACCGCGGCGGTCTTTGCTATCGCTGCGGTCAAGCCGGTCATATCGCTGCAGCGTGCAGCGAAACGCCGCACTGTGTAGCATGTGCGGCGACCGGCAAACCGGCAGATCACCGAGGGGGCAGGAGCCAGTGCCTTGCGGCTAAGCGCCGTGGGGCGCGAGAGGCTACAGGGGCTAGCGCAGCCAAGCCGCGGCCCCCCCGTCCTCAGCCCTCCAAGAAGAGGGCCGGGAGGAAGATGGACACGACGTAGTGTGTCCATCTTAAGCCATGGGTAAGGCGGCGGGCGTGGGTTTTCCCGCCGCCTGTAAAAGCCCTAGGGCAGACGTGGCAGCGCCATTCTGACTGGCGCGCCACAAATTCCGGCAGAGAGCGGCTATCACGCGCCGCTCCAAGTGGGAAGAGGTCCCGCGAGGGACCAGCGCCTGCTGGGTTGAGAGTGGTGTACCTTAGGCCCCACGTCGACTCCCCAGCAGGCCGGGCCGGAATCGAGGGGTTTAGTGAGTAGGAGTCTCACATAACCCGGCTGTATCCCACGCGGCCGGGTACCCATGATGGGTTCCCCTCGTTAAAAAAAAAAAAAAAAAGGTTAGGTTAGGTTAGGTTAGGTTGGGCGGGTGGAAGGGGGGGCGGGTGGAAGGGGAAGTCACAGAGGCTACTGGTAAGACCTGGTGACTTCGTCTTTCACCGTACTCCATTGTCTTTCCCGGCAATGTGAGGGGTGTTGGTCTTGGGTGGAGCACTACTGTTGCGTCGAAACCCAAGGCAAGTGTGGTTGTTATCCTGCTCGTGGTTGCCGCCTGCTTTTGGTCTGGCCCTTCTGGACAGACGTAGCCGAAACAGCCATGCGCCTTCCCGTATAATTCTCCCTTCCCTCCTTTCCCTTTACCCTGTTTCCCGTCTTTCCCATTTCCTACACAGTGCCGCGGTTGTTCGGCTCCGGGTCTTCTCTGCTCTCAGAGCTGACTTCGGATGACGCACCGCCGTGGCACACCATAGGGTCCTCGGGTTGGCGCTCAACACTGGTTGGCCGCCAAACCGAGTCCCTACCCAATTTAATTTAAGTCTGTCTTTTGGTTGTTTCGTTAATTATACTTCGTTTGGTTTGTTCTTTTGGTTGTCGTTTGTTTGGTTGTCTTTTGTCTTTTCTGTCTTTTCGTTTTCTTCCTTTTCTTTTGTAGCTTCTGGGATGCGGCTCTCGGGTTTCCCGGGAGTCTGCGGGGGGGAAAATGCTTAGGGTGACGCATAGGAGGAGTAACTATGATGGACAAGTGTGCAAAGAAAAAGACTCCCCGGGCGGGTCCCAGCAAGCCGGTGGCTGCTGGGGAATCCCGCACCGCTCCTCCCTCTGGGGGGGGCGGTCTGCCCCAAGTATACGGGGGGGGCAACTTGTGCACTCCGTCTGTCGTTCCGGCAGACGAGTTGGTGAAAGGGAAGAGGGTGGCGCGTAAGCGCGCAGGTGACGAGTCCGCCATGGAGGAAGGGGCGACGGCTGGGAAGCGGCTGAATAGTCCGCTCCCCGGCGAGAAGGAGCAGTCCGGCGGGAGCGACGTCCCGCTCAGCCGGGACAGCTCGATAGGGCGAAGGGGCGATGAATCGGAGTCCTGTGACACCGACGCCCTGAATGAAAGGCAGAGGCTGGACCGCTTCATCAGGCGCGGCGAGGCGGGCAAGGCGCGTCGGTCACAAACCCCGCTCACGAGTGACTGGGAGGTCGACTTTTCCGACGGTCCAGGCGACCCAGCGCGGCCCGACGATGGGTACACTGGCGCCTGCCACGAGGAGTCGCGCTATATGTACGACAAGTATTTGTGTCTGCGGAGGGAGATTTTTGCCAGCGGCGAGCCTGAGGCGGAGATCCCGGAGGACGTCCGCTTGAAGGAGAAGGCCCGCAGACTCAATGCTAAGGCAAAACTGGCTGAGGTGGTTAACAAGGTGGCGGCAGGGCGAGCGAAGTTGCCTCCAGGAGAGATGAGTGCCAAGTCCCTGGGTACAGTTATCCAGGACGATCTGGCCGTCCTCCTGGAGGTCACCAAGAGGACAGGGCGACCGAGGGGCTTCTTCATGAAGGCCATCGAAACGGCGACAGCCTCGCTCCTAGGAGCCACCAACCAGCTGGTGGCAAGAGCGACGCAGACGGTGGAGCTGGCGAAGAGGGTGGAGGAGATGAGGGCGGAGCTGGATCAGCTGCGAGCTGACATGGCGAGCCGGCCCGCCCAAATCCAAACCCCACCCGCCACCCAACAGGAAGAAGCCCCGCTGACCATGCGGGAGATCGGCGCCATGGTTGACGCCAAGATCGCGGGCATCGCGGACCGGCTGCTGCCGGAGATACGGCTCCGGCCGCCTCTGGCGGCGGACAGGTCGGCTGCCCGTGAGCGACCCATGGCGCCGAAACCGAAACCGGCGAAAAAACGCCCCAGGAGGCTGAGGAGGAGTAAGCGGACCACGGTTGTGCCACCAATTGCGGCACTCCCTGCGGTCCCCTCGTCTGCGGCGCCGAGTTCGGCCCCAGCGAGGGGGCCCGTGGGGGGGAGCTGGGCGGCGGTGGCGGCCAGGAAGGCCAAGCCCAAGCCGAAGGAGCCGACGAGCCGTCCCTTTCCTTCGCCACGTAAGGCGAAGGCAGGGGCGAAGTACCGGCGGAAGGCGAAGATGGCGGCTACCGAGGCGGTGACCCTCACTCTTCCCGAGGGGTCGCCGCACACGTATGCCGAGGTGCTGGCGACAGCCCAACGGGCGGTGAAATTGGAGGAGGTAGGAGTCTCTCCAGAGGAGATGCGGGCCCGGAAAACTCGTACTGGCGGAATGCTGTACGAGCTATCGGGCCCTGACTGTGCGGACAAGGCTGACAGGCTAGCGGAGCGCCTGAGCGCGTCCTTGGACGCTCTCGGTGTCCGGGTCTCGCGGCCCGTAAGATGTAGGGAGATCCGGGTCCTGGACATCGATGATGCCACGGACCCCAGGGACGTTGCCAGGCAACTGGCCTTAGCTGGGGGGTGCGCGGTGGACGCCGTCAAAGTTGGCAGCATCCGCCGCGCCCCGGAGCGCCTGGGAGTCGCCTGGGTGCGCTGCCCCCTGGCCGCCGCTCAGCGGCTGTTGTCCTCCGGCCACTTCGTGGTGGGCTGGGGACGGGTGAGGGTGGAGGCACTCGAGGCAAAGGCGGCGTACTGCTTTCGCTGCCTCGAGTGCGGCCATGTTGGGGCGCAGTGCCCCAACAAGGAGTCAGGGCGAGGGGCTCGCTGCTTTAAGTGCAGCGAGCCCGGCCATACGGCACGCGAGTGCCAGGCCGAACTACGACGCTGCCCGCTGTGTGCGGACATGGGCTTGTCCCATGAGCACCGGCTGGGCAGCGGGTCGTGCGCCCAAACCAAGGGCGGCCGTAGCAGGCCCCCTGGTCGGCGCGAGGTGGAAGGCGCTGTCTTCACGGCGGCGCCCATGGCGGTGGATGCGGGCCCGATTGTCCGGGCCGCTCCCGCCGTGTCGTAGGCCGAGTCCGGCCGCAGATCCCGGGGCAGGGCACGGGGATGCCCTCGCCCCGCAGGGGATCTGTGAAGATACGACGTCCTGTGCGGGTGCTCACGACAGGACGTCGATTGCTCGATGAAGCGAGCCTGAGTTGAGGAGGTGGGCCTCCTGTCTGCGGCGGCGTGGTCCTGAGAACAGATCCCACAATGCCGCAACAAGGACGCGAGTAGGGAGCACCCCGGGGATGTTTTAGTGGGTAGGCCCCCACTCTGGGGGAGATTCCCACACACCCCCCTCGGCCATCCCCGTGGCCGACGGGATGTCCATAAAGGATTTTTACCCCGGGCGAACAAAAAAAAAAAAAAAAAAAAAGGGTGGAAGGGGAAGTCACAGAGGCTACTGGTAAGACCTGGTGACTTCGTCTTTCACCGTACTCCATTGTCTTTCCCGGCAATGTGAGGGGTGTTGGTCTTGGGTGGAGCACTACTGTTGCGTCGAAACCCAAGGCAAGTGTGGTTGTTATCCTGCTCGTGGTTGCCGCCTGCTTTTGGTCTGGCCCTTCTGGACAGACGTAGCCGAAACAGCCATGCGCCTTCCCGTATAATTCTCCCTTCCCTCCTTTCCCTTTACCCTGTTTCCCGTCTTTCCCATTTCCTACACAGTGCCGCGGTTGTTCGGCTCCGGGTCTTCTCTGCTCTCAGAGCTGACTTCGGATGACGCACCGCCGTGGCACACCATAGGGTCCTCGGGTTGGCGCTCAACACTGGTTGGCCGCCAAACCGAGTCCCTACCCAATTTAATTTAAGTCTGTCTTTTGGTTGTTTCGTTAATTATACTTCGTTTGGTTTGTTCTTTTGGTTGTCGTTTGTTTGGTTGTCTTTTGTCTTTTCTGTCTTTTCGTTTTCTTCCTTTTCTTTTGTAGCTTCTGGGATGCGGCTCTCGGGTTTCCCGGGAGTCTGCGGGGGGGAAAATGCTTAGGGTGACGCATAGGAGGAGTAACTATGATGGACAAGTGTGCAAAGAAAAAGACTCCCCGGGCGGGTCCCAGCAAGCCGGTGGCTGCTGGGGAATCCCGCACCGCTCCTCCCTCTGGGGGGGGCGGTCTGCCCCAAGTATACGGGGGGGGCAACTTGTGCACTCCGTCTGTCGTTCCGGCAGACGAGTTGGTGAAAGGGAAGAGGGTGGCGCGTAAGCGCGCAGGTGACGAGTCCGCCATGGAGGAAGGGGCGACGGCTGGGAAGCGGCTGAATAGTCCGCTCCCCGGCGAGAAGGAGCAGTCCGGCGGGAGCGACGTCCCGCTCAGCCGGGACAGCTCGATAGGGCGAAGGGGCGATGAATCGGAGTCCTGTGACACCGACGCCCTGAATGAAAGGCAGAGGCTGGACCGCTTCATCAGGCGCGGCGAGGCGGGCAAGGCGCGTCGGTCACAAACCCCGCTCACGAGTGACTGGGAGGTCGACTTTTCCGACGGTCCAGGCGACCCAGCGCGGCCCGACGATGGGTACACTGGCGCCTGCCACGAGGAGTCGCGCTATATGTACGACAAGTATTTGTGTCTGCGGAGGGAGATTTTTGCCAGCGGCGAGCCTGAGGCGGAGATCCCGGAGGACGTCCGCTTGAAGGAGAAGGCCCGCAGACTCAATGCTAAGGCAAAACTGGCTGAGGTGGTTAACAAGGTGGCGGCAGGGCGAGCGAAGTTGCCTCCAGGAGAGATGAGTGCCAAGTCCCTGGGTACAGTTATCCAGGACGATCTGGCCGTCCTCCTGGAGGTCACCAAGAGGACAGGGCGACCGAGGGGCTTCTTCATGAAGGCCATCGAAACGGCGACAGCCTCGCTCCTAGGAGCCACCAACCAGCTGGTGGCAAGAGCGACGCAGACGGTGGAGCTGGCGAAGAGGGTGGAGGAGATGAGGGCGGAGCTGGATCAGCTGCGAGCTGACATGGCGAGCCGGCCCGCCCAAATCCAAACCCCACCCGCCACCCAACAGGAAGAAGCCCCGCTGACCATGCGGGAGATCGGCGCCATGGTTGACGCCAAGATCGCGGGCATCGCGGACCGGCTGCTGCCGGAGATACGGCTCCGGCCGCCTCTGGCGGCGGACAGGTCGGCTGCCCGTGAGCGACCCATGGCGCCGAAACCGAAACCGGCGAAAAAACGCCCCAGGAGGCTGAGGAGGAGTAAGCGGACCACGGTTGTGCCACCAATTGCGGCACTCCCTGCGGTCCCCTCGTCTGCGGCGCCGAGTTCGGCCCCAGCGAGGGGGCCCGTGGGGGGGAGCTGGGCGGCGGTGGCGGCCAGGAAGGCCAAGCCCAAGCCGAAGGAGCCGACGAGCCGTCCCTTTCCTTCGCCACGTAAGGCGAAGGCAGGGGCGAAGTACCGGCGGAAGGCGAAGATGGCGGCTACCGAGGCGGTGACCCTCACTCTTCCCGAGGGGTCGCCGCACACGTATGCCGAGGTGCTGGCGACAGCCCAACGGGCGGTGAAATTGGAGGAGGTAGGAGTCTCTCCAGAGGAGATGCGGGCCCGGAAAACTCGTACTGGCGGAATGCTGTACGAGCTATCGGGCCCTGACTGTGCGGACAAGGCTGACAGGCTAGCGGAGCGCCTGAGCGCGTCCTTGGACGCTCTCGGTGTCCGGGTCTCGCGGCCCGTAAGATGTAGGGAGATCCGGGTCCTGGACATCGATGATGCCACGGACCCCAGGGACGTTGCCAGGCAACTGGCCTTAGCTGGGGGGTGCGCGGTGGACGCCGTCAAAGTTGGCAGCATCCGCCGCGCCCCGGAGCGCCTGGGAGTCGCCTGGGTGCGCTGCCCCCTGGCCGCCGCTCAGCGGCTGTTGTCCTCCGGCCACTTCGTGGTGGGCTGGGGACGGGTGAGGGTGGAGGCACTCGAGGCAAAGGCGGCGTACTGCTTTCGCTGCCTCGAGTGCGGCCATGTTGGGGCGCAGTGCCCCAACAAGGAGTCAGGGCGAGGGGCTCGCTGCTTTAAGTGCAGCGAGCCCGGCCATACGGCACGCGAGTGCCAGGCCGAACTACGACGCTGCCCGCTGTGTGCGGACATGGGCTTGTCCCATGAGCACCGGCTGGGCAGCGGGTCGTGCGCCCAAACCAAGGGCGGCCGTAGCAGGCCCCCTGGTCGGCGCGAGGTGGAAGGCGCTGTCTTCACGGCGGCGCCCATGGCGGTGGATGCGGGCCCGATTGTCCGGGCCGCTCCCGCCGTGTCGTAGGCCGAGTCCGGCCGCAGATCCCGGGGCAGGGCACGGGGATGCCCTCGCCCCGCAGGGGATCTGTGAAGATACGACGTCCTGTGCGGGTGCTCACGACAGGACGTCGATTGCTCGATGAAGCGAGCCTGAGTTGAGGAGGTGGGCCTCCTGTCTGCGGCGGCGTGGTCCTGAGAACAGATCCCACAATGCCGCAACAAGGACGCGAGTAGGGAGCACCCCGGGGATGTTTTAGTGGGTAGGCCCCCACTCTGGGGGAGATTCCCACACACCCCCCTCGGCCATCCCCGTGGCCGACGGGATGTCCATAAAGGATTTTTACCCCGGGCGAACAAAAAAAAAAAAAAAAAAAAAAAAAAGGTTAGGTTAGGTTAGGTTAGGTTAGGTTAGGTTAGGTTAGGTTAGGTTCCCCCCCGATTTGTGCTGCCACCTTGCCGTGGTGGGGGGGCTTGAGTGCCTCAGTGATCCGTCGGGGCCATACCGGCCAGGGCCACCCATGCCGGGCGGGCCCGCGGGGAGAGGTGAGACTAAGAGCAGCGCTACACTTTATAAAGTATATATTGTTTTGTTTTGTTTCGTTTTGTTTCTGTATTAATTTCGTATCTATTCTGTCATTTGGTTTTGTTTGTTATTTTGTTGTCATCTTCGTTTTGTTTTGGTTCTTGTATATTACTCTTTCTTTCATATATATTACATCTTTCGCCTTATCTTTCCTTTGACGTTTGGTGGAGTTCAAATATAAAAATGGAAAGTCGCAAGTTGAAAATTAGTCCCCGGGCGGGTCCCAGTCAGCCGGTGGCGGCTGGGGAATCCCGCGGCGTCGCGCCTAACAGTGCGGCGTCCTGCCCCTCGTACTACGGGGGGGGCAAAACCTGCGCACAATCTGTTTCGGCAGTTGTAGAGAAGGGAGTAGAGGGAGTGCAGAAGGCCTCAAGGAGCGGAATTCCAACGCTCCTTACTGACACTAGAGGTCGTGGTAGGAGCTTGAGGAGATCGGTAGATAAGGCCCCAACCCCACAGTCGGTAACGCAGACTGTGCGGGAAGGGAAGAATGCGAATGCGAATGCGAACAATGCGATTGTGGCTGGAAAAGCCGAAGGAATTGCATCGGGGATGGTCCTTACATTTGGATCGGCCTCTGGACCGAAGGGTGTCGGCAATGTGCCTGCTGTAGACAGAGTGGAGGTTTGTGCACAGGCCGAGGGAGTGACCGCCGTAAAGGTGAAGGAGCCGATCGTCATTCTTGACGACGTGCTCATAAGGAAAGGACGGGACTCAATAGGGTCTCAAGAAATGGATGTGGTTGAGGGTGAGGAGCGAGAGGACTGTGCCTCGATCGCTAGTTCCACCCACTCCTCAAGATCCAACAGCGCTGCAAGCCGATCGGGTGTAAAGCGGCGAAGGAAGAGTGGCTCGTCGGACCCGGATTCTGACGAAGGGGATCCAGTCAAAATTCCGAGGGCCCCTTCATGCAGTAGCTTGTCGGAGAAAAGAGGACGAGGCCGTCCTATCACATCGGGACAATATGCGGGCCTAGCCAAACAAAAGGAGGATCTCCTTAAAGCGGAGAAGGCGCTCGTGTGGCTCGAGGCGGAGAAGGAGCTGGCGGCCAGTACGGTGAAGCTGTGCCGATACACACGCAGCCAAAGTCGGGGACGATCGGAGTCCAACCCGGATCTCCGAAGCATAGGACAGGACGAGGACTTACCCCCCTCCGCCACGCAGCTCGTGGAGCAGGTGAACGAGTGCGTGGGCTTCATATCAGAAGTGGGGAAAAAGTCCAAGAATTTAAAGGGAGAACTTGTTGGTGGCCTTAAGGTTGCCACTAAAACAATCGCTGACGCCGTGCAAGACCTGGCGTCCCTTACAGCGACAGAGGACACGAGGCGCCTCCAGATGGACAACACCCGCCTCCATGCGGACAATGCCCGTCTGCATGAGGACAACGCCCGACTTCAGGAAGTCAATGTCCAACTGAAAGCGGAAGTCATCGGCCTGCGGCAGGACATTGAAAAGCTGAGGTTACTCATTCAAGAGACCTCAGCCACACTTACAACCCCAGCGCCGATGAAATCTAAGGATGAGGAAAAGCAGGAGTGGCTGAAGGAGGCCTTGTTGTACTGCGGCAATATGATCACTGCCCGCATTGACGATCGCCTCCCGCCTGCACCAACGGTGCGTCCGCCGCTCGCTGCGGATCGGGCTAGAGCCAAGATAGGTGTCAAGCCGAAAGCGGCGACACCTGTAGCAGCACCGCCAGTCATTCCGGTGGTGACTGCTACAAATAATAGGAAAGGAGTGAGTGTGGCAGCGGCCGCCAAACCTGGCGTAACGAACAGGTCTAAGGGGACCAGAACACCTGTCCCCTCGACGTCAAAAGTCGACACGTACGCCAAAGTGGCAGCCACTGCTAAAACCTCGTCGGTTAAACCCAGCATCCCAACCAAGGTGACAGCTCGGGTACCGACAAGGATTCCCCTGCGCAAGGCAGGAAGCAATAAGGTGGTGATCCGGGAGGGGCCTGTCGTACCAGCTGTTGGGACGACTGTCGATGCCCCAACGGAAATGGAGGTAGTGGTTGAGATGGAGACGGTAGGGACCTCTCCGCCACCTTCGCGGGCTGTACCCCAACCAGAGGCAGTGCCTAGCACATCTGCCCAGGGCACGGAAGCACAAAACGCCTCTGGAAAGGGGAAAAAGAAGAAGAAAAAGAAAAAGAAGGGCAATATGGCTGCTCGCCGTGTCCCAGATGCAGAAAGCATGGACACGGCTGCCATACCTCAAAATCATGAGGAAGGATGGACGCGTGTCACATCTCGTAAGGCGGCTCGCCAGATGCGCCCCCGTTCCCAGGGACGAGAGGAAAGGAGACCTAACCAAACTGGTCCAAAACCGAGAGTGACGAAACTTCGCCCACCTCGTACGTCAGCGATAATCCTGACTGTCCAGCCTGAGGGAGTCGCGAAAGGAATGTCCAACAAAGACATTATCGTGGAGGCCAAGAAGCACATTGACATCCAAGCCCTGGGCATCAAGGGCGTGCTTTTCCGGACGGCCGCCACTGGCGCCTGTAAAATGGAGCTCAATGGGGCGGCCAGCCAGGAAAAAGCTGATACCTTGGCCTCCAAACTGAGAGAGGCACTGGATCCGGCTATTGTGAGGGTGACAAGACCAACTAAAATGGCCGAAATCAGGATCACAGGACTCGACGACTCTGTATCGAGAGAGGAAGTCATCCAGGCCATCGTTAACCTGGGAGGTTGTGGGGCTGCTGACATCACCTGTGGGGAAGTAAAACGGGATACCCCACGAAGAATGGGTACAACATGGGTCCGATGCCCAATCGTAGCAGCCAAGGCGGTCACAAAGACGCGCCAAATAACTGTTGGATGGTCACTAGCCAGAGTGGAGCTCCTTCCTGAGCGGCCACTGCAGTGCTACCGTTGTTTGGAGGCTGGGCACGTGCGGCCCTGCTGCTCTTCCACAGAGGATCGTAGTGCCCAGTGTTACCGCTGCGGCGAAACGGGCCACATAGCCTTTAACTGTCACGCCAAGCCGCACTGCACTGTGTGTGCGGCGGCGGGCAGAAGGGCTGACCACCGCGGTGGTCGCAAAACATGTGTGGCCCCCAAGACAAGGGCTCCGGCTAGCGACAATGTAAAGCAGCCGACTACCAACCCCCCAGGTGCAGGGGGTGCGGCCGAGGTGGAAATCAGTGATTCGCGTTAATTATGTATAAGTCCCGTTTCCTGCAAGTTAACGTGAATCACTGCGCCCGTGCGCAGGATCTGTTCGCCCAAAACATGGCGGAATGGAATATCCATGTAGGAGTGGTTGTAGAGCCGTACACAATCCCCAGCAACGGGTGCTGGGCAGGGGACACGGCTGGCCTTGTGGCCTTAACAACCAGGCCCGCAAGCGGTGCCCCTCTCCTGACTAATGTAGTCAAGGGACAAGGCTGGGTGGCCGCAAACATCAGGAATGTCCTCGTTGTCGGCGGCTATTTTTCTCCCAATAGCCCAATCGCTGACTTCGAGGAATACCTGCGGAGCCTGAGAACTATGATTGCTCATCAGAGGCCAAGTCATATAATGTTCGCCGGGGACCTCAATGCGAAATCCGTAGCATGGGGGTCTTCAGCCAATAATGCGAGGGGAGTAATGTTGGAGAATTGGTTGGTGTTGGTAGGACTTGTAATCCTCAACAGTGGGACAGAGAACACGTGTGTTAGGCGAGAGGGTGGGTCGGTGGTTGATGTCACATTCGCGACACCTGAGCTTGCATCTCGCGTGTCCGGCTGGAAGGTGGAGGAAGCGGAGACCTTATCGGATCACCTATACATCCGGTATGAGGTCTCCGCCCTCCTACCTGACATACATTTTGGAAGACCAGGTCCCGGGGAGCCTCCCCGATGGGCCATCAAAAAACTCAACATTGAGTCAGCCGAGACAGCGGCTGAAATAGAGACGTGGGTCAGCCCGACCCCACTACCGGATGTAACGCAAGAGGCGGACTGGCTGCGAGCTGCCCTCAACAGAGTGTGTGATTCCTCCATGCCGAGACAGCGCCCGGGTGCGCCTCGTCGTTGTGTATATTGGTGGAATGACGAGGTGACCCGGGTGCGTGCCCGGTGCCTCGCGGCCAGACGCCGATTTCAAAGGTGTAGACGTCGGCGACAGCATGATCGGGAGGAGGAAGATCGGCTGTACGCTGCTTACCGGGAAGAGACCGCGGCCTTAACGGCGACCATCTACCGGGCCAAGGAAGCGGCGCATGAGGGGTGGATTCAGTCCCTAAATGAAGATCCTTGGGGTAGGCCCTACAAAACTGTACGGCACAAGCTTGCACCCTGGGCTCCACCCCTCACTGCTACAATGGAACCGCAACAGGTGGACAATGTTGTTGACGCCTTATTCCCGGCGGCACAGGTCATAAACCCGCCGGCGATGGGGACTCAACACTCAGACCAACAAGAAGTGGAAGAGAACATCCCACACATATCGGAGGGGGAGTTCAAGTCGGCACTTGACAGAGCCCGGAGTGGAAACAAGGCCCCTGGGCTGGATGGGATCCATGGTCGCGTGCTAGCTGTCGCACTTAACATCCTGGGCGACAGGGCGTGCGCCATGTTGAATGGGTGCCTGAGAGAGGGCTACTTCCCAGATTACTGGAAGACGGGCAAGCTAGTCCTCCTTCAAAAGCCGGGCAGACCCGCAGATTCGCCGTCTGCATACAGGCCGATCGTACTGCTGGACGAGATGGGCAAGCTCTTTGAGCGTATTGTCGCCGCCCGTCTCGTCCAGCACATGGAGACGCAGGGACCGGACCTCTCCGAAGTCCAATTCGGATTTAGGAGAGGAAAATCGACCATTGACGCAATTCGGCGGGTTGTAGGGATGGCTGAGGAGGCGTCGGCGCAGGGTCAGGTGGTGCTGGCGGTGTCACTAGACATCGCCAACGCTTTTAACACGCTCCCCTGGCCCTGCATCTTGGAGGCCCTGAAATATCATCAATTCCCTAAATATCTACGGGAGATTATCAGGGCCTACCTCTCTAACCGGCGCATAAAATTCCCGACTCAAAGTGGCTGGGCAACGAAAGAAATCTCTCGCGGTGTTCCACAGGGGTCGGTGTTGGGCCCACTCTTGTGGAACATCGGGTTTGACTGGGCCCTCCGAGGCCAACTCATAAGGGGCGTCGCTGTCACGTGCTACGCCGATGATACTCTCGTCACAGCGCGTGGCAGCGACTTCCGGGATGCGGCCCTACGGGCCACGGCAGGAGTGGCCCATGTGGTTAGACGCATACGCATGCTGGGACTCGAGGTCGCTCTGACCAAATCGGAGGCCATGTTTTTCCATGGGCCGAGGAAGAAACCGCCGCTCAACGCCAACATCACAGTGAGCGGCGAGACGATAGGCGTGAAGTCGTCAATGAAATATCTTGGCCTCGTACTAGACTCACGCCTATCCTTCGAAGAACATTTCGTTCAGTTGACGCCGAGGCTAATGGCGACAGCGGGCGCCCTGAGTGGCCTACTCAAGAACGTGGGAGGACCGAACGTGGCATGCAGACGCCTGTATGCCACGGTAATCCGTTCGATGGCCCTCTACGGGGCGCCCGTCTGGGCGAACAGGATTAAGAGGGGGACTAAGGCGCTTTTAAGGCGCCCACAAAGGCTCATGGCGTTACGGATAGTGCGTGGCTACTGCAGCGTCTCGTTCGAGGCGGCGTGCGTGTTAGCCGGCACACCACCATGGGAGCTAGAGGCCCGGGTGCTCGCAGCGGTGTATGACCGTGTCGCTGAGGCTCGGGCCAGGGGCGAAACACCCATGGTGGACACGATTCAGGGTTGGCGAACACAAGAGCGTGAAGGGCTAGTGTTGGAATGGAACGAGACGCTGCAGGAGCCTTCTGCAGGGGAAAGGACGATCAGGGCTATTAGACCCTTATTGGAAGAGTGGATCTCCAGGCGGCACGGCATCTTAGACTATCATCTTACGCAGGTCCTCTCGAGGCATGGCTGCTTCGGGAGGCACCTGCACCTGGTGGCAGGGAGAGAACCGACTCCAAACTGCCACCACTGTGCCGCCTTGGAAGATGATAGCCACCACACCATGTCGGAGTGTACGGCGTGGAGCGACGATCGCGCTCTATTAGTCGCAGAAGTGGGGCCTGACCTCTCGCTTCCGACCCTGGTTGCGAAGATGGTCGGAAGCGAGAGAGCATGGAAGGCAGTGGCCGCATTCACGAGCAAGGTGATGCGCGCCAAAGAGGAGCATGAGCGCGAGCGAGAAAGAGCCCCTGACGCGCACCCGATGCGTCGAGCACGCACAAGGCGTAGAAGGTTGGCTCATGACCGCAACATACCGCCCTGATCGGGGTCTCCGGGTGAGGGATTAGGGGAAATCCCTCGCCCACGGGAGAGGAGACCCCGGGGTGGATGGTGACATGTCACGTGTGCCGGACTTGTCACCACGGAGCTGAGAGCTCCAGAGGAGGATGCTCCACAAGGAGCAAATGAATGAATTGGGTCGAATGGTTCTGACCATTCCCCAAGCACACACTGTCCCCATGGCGTAACAGTCTGGGCCCATGGGTCAGTCAGTGCGAGACGGTACACCCCGGGATGTTTAGTGGGTATGCCTCCGTCTCTTCTTTACAAAGGGCGGAGGAGACTCCCACACTCCCCCACCGGCCATCCCCGGCTGGCGGGGGGTCCATAAAGGATTTTACCCGGGCAACAAAAAAAAAAAAAAAAAAAGGTTAGGTTAGGTTAGGTTAGGTTAGGTTAGGTTAGGTTAGGTTAGGTTAGGTTAGGTTAGGTTAGGTTAGGTTAGGTTAGGTTAGGTTAGGTTAGGTTAGGTTAGGTTAGGTTAGGTTAGGTTCCCCCTCGACTGTGCTGCCACCTTGCTGTGGTGAGGGGGCTTGAGTGCCTCAATGATCCGTGGGGCCATACCGGCCAGGGCCTCCCATGCCGGGCGGGCCCACGGGGAGAGGTGAGACGAAGAGCGGCACCCAGCGTCGTGGCGGGTTGCGGCTCCGGGGACTCCTCTGTCCTCAGAGCTGCCTTGGGAGTCGTAAACCGCTGCGGCGCACCATGAGGTCCTCGGGTTGGCGCTCAACTTAGTTGGCCGTCAAACCGAGTCCTCACTCAACGTCCTCGGGTTGGCGCCGGCCGAGGGCTGACGCACCTCCTCTGCGGGGCCGTATGCCGCAGAAGGGGGCTGCGGGACGGATCGCCGGTGCGCTGCGGTAGATTGGGGCTGCGGGGACTTGGGTGGATGGGGACCCTGTCCCCAGTGTCTCGCTGCGAGCCCTGGACGGGGGCTCCGGGGACCTGGGTTGACGGTGGACCCTGTCCTAAGGGTTTCCCTGCGGGCCCTGGACGGCTGCGGTGCGCCGGTGTCCTCTGGTTGGCGCCGGCCCGAGGGCTGACGGGCCTCCTTCTGCGGGGCCGATGTCGCAGAAGGGGGCAGCGGGGCGGGTCGCAAGGGGGGGAGCTCCGGCCGGCCCGCGCCGCGGACGGGGGCGGCGGTGGAGGGGGGTCCGTGACGATGCGGGCCCCTTCTGCCCTCGCCTAGGAGGCCGGTGGTGGTTCGGGGGAGCCACCACCGACGAAAGCCTCGATGACTGAGGGCGTCCCAGTATACCGGGACGCCCTCTCTGATAGTCGCTTGCCCGCGTTGCGGGCACCACGCCGGGGCGTCACAGTAGAATGCGTTTACGCGAACTTGTGGCGCCCCAAGCGCGTCGTGTGAGGGTATGCCGCTGGGGTTTTAGTGGGTAAACGACTCTTGGGTAGACGACCCTTGTCGGAGTCCCACATAATCACCGACCTTTCCCCCGGGGTGCGGTGGTATGCATAAAGCATTTCCCCAGCGAAAAAAAAAAAAAAAAAAAAAAAAAAAAAAAAAGGTTAGGTTAGGTTAGGTTAGGTTAGGTTAGGTTAGGTTAGGTTAGGTTAGGTTAGGTTAGGTTAGGTTAGGTTAGGTTCCCCCTCGACTGTGCTGCCACCTTGCCGTGGTGAGGGGGCTTGAGTGCCTCAAGGATCCGTGGGGCCATACCGGCCAGGGCCTCCCATGCCGGGCGGGCCCACGGGGAGAGGTGAGACTAAGAGCGGCACCATCTGTTATACATTATATATTGTTTTCGTTTTGTTTCGTTTTGGTTTTGTTTTAAGTTCGTATGTATTCTGTCATTTGGTTTTGTCTTGTTATTTTGTTATCATCTTCGCTTTGTCTTTGTTCTAACTTATCATATACTTTTCTGTCTTATATATAATCTTTCATCTTCATTCTTCCAAGACGTTTTGTAGAAGTGGAAAAAACCATTATGGAAAGTCGCCAGTTGAAAACAAATCCCCGGGCGGGTCCCAGCTCGACTCTGTCAGCTGGGGAATCCCGCACTGCCACTCCTTCGGGGGAGGCAGTCTGCCCCTCGTATTACGGGGGGGGCAAAACTCGCGTTCTCTCTGCAAAGGGAAAGACGGTAGAGGAGAGTCAGGAGAAAGGAAATGTTTCGAATGTTATAGATGCGATCAGTGCAACGATGAAGGTCTCAGCTAACAACCCCCCTGTCCAGCAAACGGTAACGCAGTTTCCGAGGCAGGGAGGGATTGTAGTCGCTGGAACAGCGAACGAGATAGTAATGGAAGTAAGAGCCAGTTCAACTGGCGAACCCGAACTCAGAAGGAGCAAAGTGCCCGTCCGCCTCACGTTTGGTCGAGAGACCAAGACCAAGGCAGTCGCCACAACATCTGGCGCCAGTACGGGTCTGGCAAAAGAGCCGAAGGCCGCTTCACCGGCCAAAGAGGCAGTAGTCGTCCTCGAGGACATACTGCTCGAGAGAAGAGGTTCCGTCGATTCAGTCACGGACCTCACACAGGACATAGACAAGGATGACGACAACGTCTCCATCGCCAGCACCAGCACGGCGAATTCCAGGTCCCAGTCCAGAGAAGGGAAACGGAGAGGAGCCAGCAAACGAAGGCGTAAGAGCTCCTCAGAATCCGACGAGAGTGAGACGGAGAAAACCCCCCGCTCGTCCCCACAATGCGTTAACTCGCAGCCGAAGCGTGGTCGAGGAAGACCTCCCACGACCGGCGAACACGTGGGGAAGGCAGCACGAATAGCGGCACAGAATGCCGCCGAGAAGGAAGCATTATGGCTTCAAGCCGAGAAGGAGCTCGCGGAGAGCACTGTGGCCCTTTGCCGCAACGTCACGCGTAGCCAAGGCCTGTCGGGTTCTGACCCCGACCTCAGGACGGCTGCCTCCCCCCCCTCCGCAGTAAACCCAGTGGAGGAGATTAACACTTGCGTCGCCTACATACAAGAGGTCGGGCGCAAGTCCACTAATATCAAGGGGGAGCTGCGAGGTGGCCTCAAAATAGCCACAAGGAAGATCTCCGAGTCCGTCGAGATGTTGGCGGAACGAACCTCGACGGACGAGACCAAACGCCTCGAAGAAGAGAACGCCCGCCACAAGGCGGAGAATGCCCGCTTGCAAGCGGAAGTGTCGGAACTCCGCAAGGAGATATCCAAGCTGAGAGAGCTGTTAGAACAACAGCTCTCCAAGGATAGAGACGAAATGTTTTACCGGACTATGACGGAGAGGCTGGGGGTCATGGTGGACGCCAGAATTGAGGCCAGAATCCCGCCTCAGGCGCCTCAAGCGCCACTGCGCCCGCCTCTGGCTGCAGACAAAAAGCGGATGGCCACCCAGGTCTCAGTACCTGTGGCCGCCCCTCTGCCTCAACGAGAAAAAACCGCCTCGCGACGCAAAACACCTGCGCACGAAGCTGAGCCGGCGCGCTCTGCCGTGCCCGCACGTTCTGCCGTGCCAGCGCGTTCTGTCGCGCCAGCGCGTCCCGCCGCGTCCACGCGTGCCACCGTGCCCGTGCGCTCTGCCGCACCTGCGCGTACCGCTGCGCCCGCGCGTTCCGCTGCACCTGCACGTTCCGCCGTGCCCGCGCGCTCCACTGCGCCCGCGCGTTCTGCCGCGCCTAAGAGGTCCGCACCAACGACCACGGCCACGGTCTCGTATGCCAAAGTGGCAGCGACCGCGCTGCCAAATGCAAGGGCCCCAGCAAGGGTTGTCTCAAGAATCCCGACACCCAAGCCCGGCCCAAGCAAAGTGCCAACCCGCAGAATGCCAAGCACGTCCAACAGTGCAACGGCTAACAGCGCGGCAACAGCACCTGAGGAGGAAATGGACGTCGCGGAACCCAACGAGGTTCCCCCACAAGCCCAGAGTATAATAGAGGAGGCACTCACTCCGGAAGCCGGCGACGCCGCTTCAGGCGAGCAGAGTCAGGGCGAAATAAACGCTCGTCCCTCCCGGTCCAAACGTCCTAGGCGGACCAGAAAGAACATGGCCGCCAGGCGGGTTGAAGATGCTGAGCGTGAAGACGTCTCAGCCATACCCGCCAACCACAGCGACGGGTGGACGCGAGTGGAATCCCGCAAGGCGCGACGGAAAAAGTCACAGCAAAAAGGCCGTGACAACGGACGACAGGCGCCCGCCCCTGCTAAACCGAAGGCTCGACGACTTAGGGAGCCGCGCACCGCGGCCATCACGTTAACCCTTCAGCCGGAGGCAATAGCGAAAGGGATCGACCACGGCGCCCTGCTTGATCAGGCCAAGAGCAAGATTGACCTCGAGGCGCTGGGTATTGATGTGAGGTTTAAAAACTCAATCACTGGGGCCTGCATAATGCAGATATCCGGCGCCGAGGGTGCAGAGAAGGCCGACTTGCTGGCAGAGAAGATGAAGGAGGTCCTCGATCCAACCATGGTTCGGATTGCGAGGCCAACTAAAGCCGCCGAGATCAGGGTGCTCAACCTTGACCAGTCGGTCAAGAAGGAGGAGGTCGCTGCCGCCATCGCTCGTTTCGGGGGATGCGAAGTCGCGGCGGTAACTTGCGGGGAGGTCCGGCGCATAGGAAGGAGACTGGGCACGGTCTGGGCACGCTGCCCAATACCTGCGGCTAAGATCCTGGTGTCGCAGAAGTCCGTCAGAGTTGGATGGTCGACGGCTCGGGTGGAGCTACTCCCCGAACGTCCAATGTGCTGCTTCCGCTGTCAAGAAAGCGGACACGCGCGCGCATGCTGCCACTCGACCGTCGACCGCAGTGACTTCTGTCACAGATGCGGTCAGCCGGGTCACAAGGCATCCGAATGTTCCGCCAAGCCTCACTGCGCTGTGTGTGAGGCGGCGGGACGGAAAGCGGACCACAGATGCGGGCGAAAGACCTGCACCGTGCCCAAAAACAAGAAGACGCCGGCCCCTGCGAGTACGTCGCAGCCCGCCGGCTCCCAACCCCAAGGCGCAAGGGGTTCGGGCGAGACAGGACCGGCTCGTTGGGAACAGTAATGGACCAGATCTTCCGCATAATTCAAACCAACATCAACCACTGCGCCCACGCCCAGGATCTTTTAATCCAAAGCGCCGCGCAGTGGGGCATACATCTGGCCATTATTGCGGAGCCATACCGGATCCCGGCGAGTGAGGAATGGGCTGCCAGTCTCGATAAAAAGGTTGCCCTGCTCTCTAGAGCAGCGACGGGTGCCCCTCCTCTCCAACAAGTGCAAAGAGGTCGCGGCTGGGTGGCAGCCGAAGTCAAGGGGGTCCTCGTGGTCGGCGGGTACTTCTCTCCGAACAGAACGCTCGCCGACTTCGAGGAATACCTGAGGGAAGTAAGGGCTATAATAGAGAGCAGAAGGACACCGCACGTCATACTGCTTGGGGACCTCAACGCCAAGTCCACGGCGTGGGGATCCCCGACCAGCAATGCGCGCGGCAGGGAATTGACTGAGTGGACAACAGTCGTCGGACTGGACGTCCTTAATACGGGGACGTCTCATACTTGCGTGAGAAGGGACGGAGGGTCCATTGTCGACGTCGGCTTCGCGAGTTCCGACCTCGCCCGACGGATCCATAATTGGAGGGTGCTGGAGGGCGTTGAGACTCTCTCCGACCACCTGTATATACGGTTTGAAGTCACCGCCTTCCTGCGCCCGACATCGCTACGACCGCTACCGGGGGATCCTCCCCGGTGGGCACTCAAGAAGCTCGACGTCGACAAGCTCCATCTGGCAGCACTGGTCGAGTCCTGGAGCAGAAGAGGGACACGCTCCGCCGATATAACCGACGAGACACAACACTTAAGCGACACGCTGACCCGCGTCTGCGATGCGGGGATGCCCCGACAACGCGGAATCAGCTGTCATCGTCGGGTGTATTGGTGGAGCGAAGAAATCGGCCAACTAAGGGCCGAAAGCGTCGCCAAAAGGCGGGCCTACCTGCGACAACGGCGCAAACGCCGCAGGGACGAGGAAGCAGAGGCCCGTCTCTATGCCATCTACAGGGCAAAGATTGACGAGCTGAACATCGCAATCAGCAGGGCCAAAACGGCGTCGTATGAGGCGTTCATCGAGACCCTCAACGACGACCCGTGGGGGCGCCCTTATAAGATGGTCCGCCAGAAGCTGCGGCCATGGGCCCCTCCCCTAACGAGATCGATGGAGCCCGAACAGGTAGACAGGGTGGTGGAGGCACTATTCCCGCCGGCAGACGAAGCGCAACCTACATCCGCGCCGCTTCATAACGTCGCCGAAGAAGTGCCAAGCATCACCGTCGAAGAGCTGGATCGTGCACTCGCTCGCACTAAGCCCAACAAGGCCCCTGGACTCGACGGGGTTCCCGGTCGAGTCCTAACAATCGCCATGAGGAGCCTGGGCGAGAGAACAAGAGGACTCATGGACGAGTGCCTCCGCCAAGGGGAATTCCCTGACCCTTGGAAGGAGGGCAAATTAGTCCTCATTAAAAAGGAGGGACGGCCGGTGGACTCACCGTCGGCCTATCGGCCTATTGTGCTCTTGGACGAGATGGGCAAGCTCTTCGAGCGTATCATCGCCGCCCGTCTCGTCCAACACATGGAGGAAGTTGGCCCAGATCTGTCGGACTTACAATTCGGCTTTAGGCGTGCCCGTTCAACGGTTGGGGCAATAGAGAGGGTGAAGGTGATAGCGGAGGAGGCTGTAGCCCAGGGTGACGTGGTGATGGCGGTGTCCTTGGACATCGCCAACGCCTTCAACTCACTCCCCTGGGCGTGCATAGTAGACGCCCTCCGCTATCACAGATTCCCACAATACCTGGGTAGGATCGTTAGGGCATATCTAAGTAACAGAAAGATACGCTTTCCAACAAGCGAAGGATGGACAAGCAGGCCGGTAACGCGCGGTGTTCCGCAGGGGTCGGTGTTGGGCCCACTCCTGTGGAACATCGGATATGACTGGGTGCTTCGGTGTCAACTGCTGCGGGGGGTGGCACTTACGTGCTACGCCGACGACACATTGGTCACCGCCCGCGGCTCAGACTACAGGGACGCCTCCATCCGAGCGACAGCCGGTGTCGCCCAAGTGGTCCATCGCATTCGGCGACTCGGCCTCAACGTTGCGCTGGAGAAGAGCGAAGCAATCTGCCTTCACGGCCCGAGACGGAGACCTCCTGCAGGTGCCAGAATAATTGTCGGCGGGGTCGCGATTGACGTCGGGAAAGCTATGCGCTATCTCGGCGTCACGCTCGACCCGCGCCTCTCGTTCAACGAGCACTTCGAGAGACTAGGGCCTAAGTTACTCCGGGCGGCGGGCGCCCTTAGCAGCCTGCTGGGGAATGTCGGGGGTCCGAATCTGGCCTGCAGGAGGCTCTATGAGTTGGTTGTGCGATCCATGGCCCTCTACGGGGCGCCGATTTGGGTCGACGCCCTTAATAGCCACAATCGGGCTCTGCTGAGAGCCCCGCAGAGGGTCATGGCGATAAGGATGGCGAGGGGCTACCGCACCGTCTCTTATGTGGCGGCCACTGCGCTCGCCGGAACTCCTCCTTGGGAGATGGAGGCCCGGGTCTTGGCGACAATCTACAACCGAGTTGCTGAGGCCCGGAGCAGGGGAGAGCCTCCCATGATGGACACCGTTCAGGAGTGGCGGGCGCAGGAGCGAAGCCTCATGATAGAGGAATGGCGCGAGACGTTGCGGGAGCCCACGGCCGGCCTGAGAGTGGCAGAGGCGGTGGCGCCAGTCCTGCAATCCTGGATAGAGAGGAAACATGGCACTCTCTCGTACCACCTGACGCAGGTGCTCACCAACCACGGGTGTTTCGGTGAGTATCTGCATAACGTCACTGGTCGGGAACCAACGGGAGAGTGCCATCACTGCGCAAGCGCGTCCGACAACGCGCAGCATACGTTGGCAGTCTGTCCTGCATGGCAGGACGATAGGGCGGTTCTGTCCGCGGAAGTTGGTAATGATCTGTCGCTCCCCACCCTGGTTGAGAAGATGGTGACGAGCGGCAGATCATGGAAAGCGGTGGCAAAGTTCGCCAGCAAAGTGATGGTGGTCAAGGAGGAGGCGGAGCGTGAGCGCGAGCGCGCTGCTGATGC